>JAOTNS010001390.1:0-308833 GCA_028476615.1 Culter alburnus
AAAATGAATTGCATGCCATTTATCAACACAAGCCATCCAGCATTTAATATGATATTGTAAAATCGATCTATCTTACTGCAGTGTGTAACAGTGTCTCACAGCAGCCGCTGAGTGAACGCTCAGAGTAACGTTATAACATCATTTTCAACACACTCAAATGTATCTAATATGATAAACAGAGCTGCGTTCCTCATACTCATGACCGGAAAAGCAGAAGCGGCGCCGGCGACTGTGTCATAATAAAAGTCCCGCTGCTCGTGAGGCGTGTGTTGATCAATCGCTCCAGCTCCTCGTTCAGCTCCACAACACTCACTCCTGCTCTGCTTCATACTACAGTAACGTTAATAATCACATCCATGAACGTGATTTCTTCCCGAGTCCTATCCCTATTCTTTTGCACCATCCGTTGAGGTGAAGACCACATGTCCCATGATTCTGCGCTCAAACTCGGTGTCATCAAGCTACGCCTTTGTTTTGAATAGGCCTCTAGTGACCTCTAGCGGACAAAATTATTACATCCTGCACCTTTAAATAGTTTGTGTAACCAAAATACCAAAAAAAACCTTATATAATGCTTGACTTTTAATTATAAACAAGCCCGAAATACACAAGGACTCTTATTTTGAAATGTCTGCGCTTTACTATTGCAGTTGCAGGCTGCTCATTTAAGTTCAGATGAGGGAGATAAAATATGCATTCTTGTCTTAAATGAATGTTTTAATGATTAAGTCATTGAGTCATTCATTCATTCAAACGGCTGATTCATTCAGGAGTGAAGTGAATGGCTCTCTTTATGAAGGATCCATTGAATCATTAGGCTTGTTGGACTTGACGCGGCGCTGCACAGACCGATCGGTGTATGACATCGAAGTACAGAGAGAGCGATTAGATGTCATACGCTGATCGGTCTGTGCAGCGCCGCGTCAAGTCCAAGTGTGCCACAAGTGCTTTTATAAAATCAAAGGCTGTCTGCTTTTAAATCCTACAAAAATGGCTGTTTATTTCCATTGTGAGTATCTCACTGTAATCTTTGTTTGTGCTTTTTTTTCTTTTTCTATTCCTCATCCATATTCACTGGATGCAGGCAGATACACTACCGTTCAAAAGTTTGGGTTTTCTGAAAGAAATGAATACTGTTCTGCAGCAAGTACACAATAAATTGATCAAAAGTGACAGTAAAGACATTTATAATATACAATATTTTTATTCCAATGTTCTTTCTAATTATCAGAAAATCCTGGAAAAAAAATATCAAAGTTTTCACAGAAATATTAAGCAGCACAACTGTTTTTTAACCTGAGCATCAAATCATCATATTAGAGTGATTTCTGAAGAATCATGTGACACTGAAGACTGGAGTAATGATGCTGAAAATTCAGCTTTGATCACAGGAATAAGTAAATCAAGTTATTTTTACTTTGTAATAATATTCACATATTACTGTATTATTAATTAAACACATGTAGCCTTGGTGAGCTTAAGAGATTTCTTACAAAAACAGTTTAGCAACCTCAGACGTTTGAACGGTAGTGTACATGGGCAGTCCTTGGCCTTGTGGAAACTAGATGAATGTTAGACACACAGATCACATGTTTTGACACATTCTTGTTCCTAACTAAACATTCCATGTGTTTATTCAGGCTCTGGAAGAGAGAAAGGGCAAGGAAAATGCCACTCAGCAAAGCACGCTCAATTCCGAATGGAAAAACAGACAGAAACTGTAGATGGACAAGGGGAAAAACTGGAACAGGCCTTGCTGGACGAGTGTAAACCACTTCTTAGAAACATCCTCATCCATTGGGAGCCCATAGATAGACCTGATTCAAGCAATGTAGACGTCGCAACTGCATGTTTAATTCTCAAGTGGGCCCTTAAGACATTGACAGAGAGTCCGTATGATGACAGCAGCACCTTGGCCGTTTTAAAATGGGTGAATAGCATCATACTGCCGCGTACAGCTATGGTAGACGCTGTGCTGTCTGATGAAGACACGAGAAAGCACTTTCTAAGATTATATCACCACACAGCACAAGAGCATCCCTCAACAGTGGACTCCCTTCAGCTGTTCTCTAGAGTCATGGTTCATTTGCTAGAGGCACGTGGCGGTTTTTCGAATGACACCCACCAGACGGTGTTAAGAACCTGCTTGCCTGCAAACACAGATGATGGCGCCAAGCAAGGTGAGGCTCCAGCCATAGAGCACAACAGTTAATCCCAGTCATTTCCTGTGCAGAGAAATATATTTTTTGTAGCATTTAGGTTTCAGGATTAAGGTGTGTTAAGGGCACTTGAGCTGCCCCCAAGATTTTTCTACTCTACTAGTAGTCATTCATTTAAGCCATTAGACGACTAAATGCATATTTATATTAATTTAATAATTTAAATATACCGGGGGAATAACTACTAAACAATAATGAGCCTTATATATATATATATCTTTTAAAATTGCATTTTAATTATTTATTACTAAACTAGTGTTTTCTGAGTCAGTGTTGGCTGCAAAGATGAAGATGATGCTGACTCACCATCTTCACAGTATAGTGAACGCGCCTTTAGAGAGAAATGCTCCTTTCTTATGGATTACATAAGCAGGGAGTAATTCTTTTTTATCTGAACTTGTTCGTTTAAAAGTAGACATTTCAAGCTTTCTATAAATGTATTTCTCATGTCTGTGAGGCAAGTATACACTGAGTTTCAGTTCATTTTTGTGACGTGCTCCAGTTCACAGAGACTGAGACGGCAGAAAGCGCATCCTGTTTGTTTTTATTTTACAAAAGCACAACGTTTTGTTCGTTTACACAAATAATACACTGTTACAGTAGGAATCTCTGTGTCTACTGTATCTGTATGTTTGCATTTTGATAATGTCAAGAACCATTCTAATCGACTTCACACGTGGCGGGTGTGTTGCTGCGGACCCAAGGGAGTGCAGTGTCGCATTTGGCGCAATATGGACATGCAACACTTTCAGAATTAATAAGCTTTTAATAAACTACAGAACGGCGAAATAAACTAGCTGGAAGCAGTGCACCTTATATGCTTTGAGAACGGACACTGCACTAGTGATTTAAAACACCGGTCTGTTAAGAGCAGTACTTTTAATAAGGTAGCCTAACATTTTTCTAAAAACAAGGTTGGGTTCCTTCAACTGTCTATCCTATTAAAAACGGCTAGGCTATATGAGATAATTGTAAAAAGTAAAAAAAAAAAAAAAATGTATTTCGCCAGATTTGAAACATTCAAGCGCGAATGAGAAGGTAATCACAGCGTGCTGATATACAGCCATATCGCAAGGCTACGAGTGTGATATTGCGTTTATACACAGTTCGACGGCACGTGTGTAAATAAATAAGAACAACAACGGAGTGTCTTTAAAACCCTCTTTTGTGCAGCACTACCTTCCGCCACGGATTCAAATCTCAGGTTGTCAGTTGGACCAAGCCTCCGTTACTAATTCTAAAACGTCACTTCAGAACTAGTAACGAAGGAACGTTGAGTCGCTTCATTGAAACACATTGAATTTTGCACAGTATGAGAGAGAGAGAGAGAGAGCGAGAGAGAGAGAGTAGGCTATTACCTGTGTCTGATATATTGCATTACATTCATTCTTCAAGTCGATGTCCATAATATTATATCCTTATACAAGTCCGTTTGAATGTCCGCTGAGGAAAGCGATCTTTGTATTTGTCCTTTTTTACACTTTGGGAATTTCCATAAAATCCATTACACCACAGAGCTAAAACAACTTCCTTTTGCAAAAGTTCCTTTCAATTTAAAAGTCTCTTGTGCTTCACTGACTCATTCTCCTGTAAAGTGTTGCCGCCATCTAATGGCGTATTAATGTAATGTTCACTCAATCCATATTACTTAATGGACATATTATATAAAATCATATTTATTAACAATAATATTTAGAACAACAAATAAGCACAATTGTACAGTTCAGTCAAACATAAAGCACTAGTTATTAAAAAAAAAAAAAGGTCACCATTTACGCTTGTATGTGGGTTTTACAAATATTTAACGAATGAAAAGGATTTTAAAGAGCTTGTGACAAAACCTCCTAACTCATTGGATCCTAAAACTGTCAATCAAGCCTCATTAATCCGCCTCACCTCCTGAATGAAGTGCGCACGCAGTTTGGACATCTCCTCTGTGCAATGCAAAGGTAAATAAAGATCTGATGTTTGAAAAAAAAAATTGTAAAGCGTTTTCTTTACTCAAAAAACCATATGTTTATAAAGTTTAATGTTTTACGTATTTGAAGAGCGGAGAAGAGTGTGATATGTCCCGTCTAGTTGTAGCCAATGTGCTATATAAGGATGTAACGTAACGTTTATTATCAAATTTAATATAGCACAATTCGATTTGCTCTGGAACAAATAATAGATTAATAAGACCAAAGATTGCCCGTTCTATGTACTCAAATTGAATTATGTCTCATGTTTAACCACTATAAGAGCCAGCGGTAAGTCCCTGAAGCACTGGCCGAGATGAAGCTGTTCTCGGCGGTTACAGAAGCACTGAACGGCCGCTGACGGCCTGGAGCTCGCATCTCCGAAAACGTCAAAACAAATGGTAAAATAGGCTCTGTTATTAAATATGAGTCACATATTTCAGGTCTAAACAACTACATTCTCGTCTAAAAAAACTATTAAAACTATTTATAAACAATTTAAACAATTTAAACAATTTTTATTTATTTAAAACTATTTATACAACAGTTCTGTCTGGTTCTCGAATCTGATTGGCTGATAGCCATGCGATATTTCAGTGATAACAGCACTCCTACTGCCTTTTCACCGTTTGTATCACTCCGCTTGAAGTGACCGTCATGGCGGCCGAGCAAATCAACCGTAATTTTTACAAATACTACTTTTGTACCACGAACTGTAGTTTTAATAGTTTTTTTAGACGAGAATGTAGTTGTTTAGACCTGAAATATGTGACTCATATTTAATAACAGCGCCTATTTTACCATTTGTTTTGACGTTTTCGGAGATGCGAGCTCCAGGCCGTCAGCGGCCGTTCAGTGCTTCTGTAACTGCCGAGAACAGCTTCATCTCGGCCAGTGCTTCAGGGACTTACCGCTGGCTCTTATAGTGGTTAAACATGAGACATAATTCAATTTGAGTACATAAAACGGGCAATCTTTGGTCTTTATTAATCTATTATTTGTTCCAGAGCAAGTCGAATTGTGCTATGTTAAATTTGATAATAATAAACGTTACGTTACATCCTTATATAGCATATTGGCTACAACTAGACGGGACATATCAGACGAAGACTCTTCTCCGCTCTTCAAATATGTAAAACATTAAACTTTATAAACATGGTTTTTTGAGTAAAGAAAACGCTTTACAATTTTTTTTTTTTTTTCAAACATCAGATCTTTATTCACCTTTGCATTGCATAGAGGAGATGCCCAAACTGCGTGTGCACTTCATTCACGAGGTGAGGCGGATTAATGAGGTTTGATTGACAGTTTTAGGATCCAATGGAGTTAGGAGGTTTTGTCACAAGCTCTTTTAAAATCCTCTTTATTCGTTAAATATTTGTAAAACCCACATACCAGCGTAAATGGTGACCTATAGTTTTTTTTTTTTTTTTTTAAATAACTAGTGCTTTATGTTTGACTGAACTGTACAATTGTGCTTATTTGTTGTTCAATAAATATTATTTATATAAATATGTCCATTAGTAGTAGTAATGGATTGAGTGAAAGTTACATTAATACGCCATTAGATGGCGGCAACACTTTACAGGAGAATGAGTCAGTGAGGCACAGAGACTTTAAATTGAAAGGAACTTTTGCAAAGGAAGTTGTGCTGTGGTGTTATGGAAAATTCCCAAAGCTGTAAAAAAAGGAAAGAGAGGGTTTTAAGAGCGAAAGAGGGTTTTAAGAGCCCGATCACACGAAAATGCGTATCAATAGTACGAGTTTGTAATCTCGTAGAATATATATGCCAAAATGAGTTTTGGTGTGCTTATGGTACGCAGTTTTTCGCGTGCATATGATACGCACTTTTATTTTATAATAATTATACACAAAACAAACACAAATATTAAGTAAACACAGACTCTTATTTTGTACACGATAATCGTGATTATCGTTGAACAGTCCTAATTTGAATAAGTGTAAACGCTGCCACTTGAGCCCTGGTGCCCACCAAAGAAGTGGACTGAAAACAACATTTTCAGTAGGGGTGCAGCTGTTCAGATTACTCACGGTTTGGTTTGTATCACGGTTTTAGGCTCACGGTTCGGTATGTGCTATGTTCAGGTAAAAAATTACTATTGTCAAATAAAAATAAAGAAAATATGAACAAATAATCGAATGGCACAAATAAATACAGTAAAGCAAAGATACTAAAGAAATAAATAAAGCTTTTCAGGTTTTTCATGTGTCCAGTTTGCAGGTACGAAATTGAATAAATAAGCTAATAAAATGTAAAACAACATTGCATTTAATCTTCACTGTATAAATTAAATGAAGATAAATTATTATTAATTATTAAGTTACTATTCAGTCATGAGCAATGAGTGATTTCCTTGTCTTTTGTTGTTTGATTAACATTTAACATTAAAAACATTAAACATTTGATTAACATTAAACACTGTCTCTTTAAGACATAATACACGGATCAGTACACTGATACTGAACACATGCGTTCTTTCTCGAGCGTATAAATTCACTTAAGACATAACCGACTATGCTTGCTAGGATACTTGCCAAGACAGGCATGTTGACATCATTTTGTGTGAATTTGTCCGTTCAAGCACAAGACTTGAAAGAGACCTCAGTACACGCGCTTCTCCGTGCGCGCTTCGGATGAGTGCACAAATCTTCTCACAGCGCGTGCATAAGTTATCTTTCTCGCCTTTCACTGTTTAAATTGGCGAGGTTTAATTGAGTTTATTTTAAATGCAGATAGCAACGTGTGCTGTTCAGATCTCACCTGCGCTCGCGCGCTATCAACACCCGGCGAAATGACTGGTCATATAGAGTATATGCACTCGCATTGAACAAAGTTTAGGGGAAGCCAGAATGTGTATCCATTGACAGAAACACACATTAGCCTAACTCTGTCTGTCTGTTTTATTTATTTTCTACAAACCATATTTATAGATGTGTATGCATCGACAGATATGAAATGAACCGCGGTGCAAGTGCGTGCCGAACCGACTGTGCAGAACGGTACAGTTAGATTTTTTTTCATTTAGAAGCGGGCCGAGACCCATCTTTTCAGTGGTCTTGGTACGCACCAGGGTTCGGATGGCAGCGTTCACACATGTACAAATGAACCACACTAACAGAGCAATCGCACCAGAGTTCGTTTTAATCAAACAAAACATTACAAGTGTGAACGCACCCTAACTAAACTTAATTTAGTTGTCCTGGTGATAGTGTTGTCACGGTACCAAAATTCCAGTAGTCGGTACCGATACCATGAAAATTTTACGGTTCTCGGTACCACAGCAAAATCTGTTGGAACTATTTTACTATTTTATATAGCCTATTTTAAAAACATTAAATATGATTTGGAGTGTGTGTGTGTGTGTGTGTGTGGTATATATATATAGGCTACCTCAATGAAATAAATTTTGAAATATTAAAAAAATAATAATAAAAATGCTCAAACATCCATTTTGTACTGTTTAAAAAACCAGCATATGCTGGTAAGGTAGGTTTTGAAGCTGTATGCTGGTCAAGTACTGGTCCTAAACTGGTCCTGGACCAGCATAAACCAGCTCAAACCAGCATACCAGCTTCAAAACCTACCTTACCAGCATATGCTCGTTTTTTCAACAGGGGTAACAGACGTGCGTGTTTATTTTAGCTATTTCGTCAATGAAACAACACACTACAGCCTGTAAAACTGAAATAAATATAGGTAAATAATGGTAACCTAAATAATAGAAAGCTAAATATTATTTCAAAAAGCATTCGGTTTTTTATTTCCCACAAAAGATGCGTCATATAGCCAAAGTCCCGTTATTATAGTCTTCAATATAACCTACCGCTCTACGCTTTGAGAGGGATGTGAGACACGAGCAGGAAAGAGACCATTTCTCTTTAATAATATCTTCATGTTATCTCCTGATGTTACAAGCAACTGACACTTGTTGTAAAAGGTGTGAAGAGCGAGTTTTATCTTCAGACATTCAGGCTATGTTTGATTATGCGCTGCCAGACAAAGCGAAAGTAAAAATCACCAGCGTGTTTGAATCGCGCTATACAAATAAACTTGACGCGCCATATAAAGTCTAATAACAAGCGCAAACTGTGTTAAATAGAAATTGACGTGCAAGCAAAAAGGTTTCTGCCTTACGGTGATAATAACTTTACCACAGTAAAGAATGCGAATAGCCTAATAGGCCTAAATGCGAACGAAAGAAAGAAACGTTTATAATCCCCTGCGTGAGTGAAGATTTGGGAAAAGAAACAGATTCCATGTTCAGTGGAATAACTAATGGAATATTGTTAAATTCTCTGCTAATCAGGTGACCAGATCGCGATTCGGAAAACAGAATACGAAGCTTAAATGTATGGACTCACGTACCTCTCTCATTCGGCATGAACCAAAATGTTTCCATGGCTGCGATGTCACATTTAATTTCTAACCTATTATTTCTTCTGTAAACACAGCTTTGTGCTTCACTCGTGTCATATTCACGTAAATACTGCCACAGTCCTATCAGTGGGTACCGAATATACCCGGATTCTCGGTACTACCGGTACTACAGAAATGCTGGTATCGTCACATTTTTCATAATTTCAGTACCGACTTGGTACCGAAGTACCGGTACTTTTGACAACACTACCTGGTGATGAACTTCACTACCCATAATCCTGAAAAGCCACGCACCAATAAGAACAGTCGCTGGGAAAAACTTACCATGGAAGAGGAAAGCTCTGGGAAAGATCCACTCCCATGAAGCACTGCGAGTCATATAGTAAAGTTTGTCACCTTAGACTCTAAAGCAGGGTTGCATGGTTTTCACAGCAAAACCCACACAATTGCTTCTCAAATCTAGCCCAGTCGCGTTTCAGGGGGCTCCCCCAGTAAAAATCACATTCCGGGGGGTAAAATCCACGTTATTTGATCAAAAATACAGGAAAAACTGTAATGTTGCGAAATATTATTACAATTTAAAATAACTGTTTTATATTGTAATGTATTTTAAAATGTAATTTATTCCTGTGATCAAAGCTGAATTTTCAGCATCATTACTCCAGTCTTCAGTGTCACATGATCCTTCAGAAATCATTCTAATATGATGATTTCTTATCAATGTTGAAAACGGTTGTGCTGCTCAATATTTTTGTGATACTTTTTCAGGATTCTTTGATGAATAGAAAGATCAAAAGAACAGCATTTATTTGAAATAGAACTCTTTCGTAACTTTATAAATGTCTTTACCGTCATGTGTCATCAATTTAATGCATCCTTGTGGAAAAAAAAAATTCTTTAAAAAAAATCTTAACCCAAGCGTTTGAACGGTAGTGTACGTATTTGAAATCAATGACCATGAAGTCAGTAGTTTTGTATGGCACAGTTGTTTGTGGTTCAGTGATGTCACATGCAGTTCTTCAGGGAAGAGTAGTTTCATTCACTCACTGTAATGATATCATAGATCCAATTTTAGATGCTTTGTTTGGTTTATGACTCTTTATTGAAGACCCTATGGAGATGATGAATGGGGAAAATACATTTGGAACTGAGTTGGTGTGAAAACACTTTATAATCACTGTGGCATGTGTGTTTTTTTTTCCAATATGTTTTTGTTGACAGAAAGCGGGCTGAAACTGCTGTCACTGTACATCTATGAGCTGTGGAGTGGTGCACAGTCACCTGACCTCCTGCTGACCCACGCCAGACTGCTGTGCAACAGGACTGACATCAGGAAGCCCAAACCTCACACGCTGCAAATGTGTAAAGACATCCTGTCTGCGCTTGACTCGTGACGTGCTGCTCTATAAGATCGTTTAGCAAAATAGGAATAAAAAATGTTGAATGGATCTTTTTGTAATTTTATAATTTTAAAATAAAAAAAGATGAACAGGCCCTTGTGTTTGAGCTCTGTTGGCTATTAATAATTTTGTCAAATTTACTCAGTACGATTGTATTTGCATTGCACATTTTTTATAGTTTATCATTGATAGACTTTTTTTTTTTGGTACAGCCCCTTTTGTATGGAAGCTTGTTTCTGCCACTAAT
The DNA here is from genome assembly GCA_028476615.1 of Culter alburnus. NCBI lineage: Eukaryota > Metazoa > Chordata > Actinopteri > Cypriniformes > Xenocyprididae > Culter > Culter alburnus. The sequence continues at coordinate 10,224 of JAOTNS010001390.1, forward strand.
AATAAAAAATACAAAAGGTAATTGCGACTTCTCACAATTCTGACTATTTTTCCTCTGAATTGCTAGATATGAAGAGTTTGGTTCCAAAACGCAATAACTCCATTTTGATTAATTTGAGTAAAAAGGTGTTTTCTTTACCAAGAAAGTGGCAAGATGAAACCACTATTTTCTGTTTCAAACTTTCACATAGCATCTTTTGGTTATAAAAAAATTAAAAATTCAAATCTACATTTTGATTTTAAAAAGTTTATTATAAAAACGTATTATTTTTTTCCCAAAATGCAATAAATCCATGACACTTTTTTTTTCAAAATGCAATTAATCCATCAATATAAAAGTTATTTTTCAAATTGAAAATACACAACAAAGTAAGTTGATTCATATACATGACAGAGTTTAAACTTTGCCAATATTTATCTTATATACAGGCATTTTACTAAAAATACATTCAGCCGTCACTCCCAAAATGAATCTTGTTAATGTTATAAATTATTTGTCATTACCGATTAAAGAGTATCTGGCGCCACCGCACGGTTAAATAAACACATTTGCCGAGTACATTGGTATTAAAAACGGCTTTTTAAAAAAGCCTTCAATGTTTACAGTGGGTGGAATGGAGCGCTGTGATTGGTTGAGCGGATATCGTGTTCTGCAGAGAAGGGAGACTGGAGTTTGTCGCGTTTTGGAAAGAAAGGGAGAAAACATGACAGAATAACACGACGGATATCGCATTTTGCGCAAAATTAATAAGTGACTTTTCAATACTGACCAGATACAATACTGATTTTGGCGAAAACTCAATTTTTTGAAAATGGCGTTTATCGCGTTTTGGAACCAAACTCTTCATATAAACTTGCAATTGCAAGAAAATGTCAGAATTTTGACATATCGCAATTGCGAGTTATAAAGTCAAATTCTGGGAAAAAAGTTATAATTCTGACTTTATAACTCACAATTGCAAGTTTATATCTGACATTTCTGACTTCATTTCTCAGAATTGCAAGATTATATCTTGTAATTCTGATTTTTTTTTATCAAAATTGCGACTTTATTTCTTAAAATAGCAAGTTTGTATCTTAAAGTTTGAACTTAATAAATCACAATTGCGACTTTCTCAGATTTGACCCTTCGCCAGGAGTTTGATTGACAAGCGATCTAACCAGTCATAACGCTGAATCCACCATTTTGTCCAACAAAGCAGTCAGGAGTTAAAAGATTGACCTCGGCGGACTTGAACTTGAAAAATGGTGTGTACTGACGTCTTTCCGCGTTTGAAACAACTTTCCTTCTGATGTTCATTCATGTTTATTTGATGCTATAAATGAACTAGTAGGAAGAGATGATGAGAGCTGAGGCGCTACAGCAATCTGTCACGACACATTAAAGAGCAACAAAACGGTTTTTATTGTTTGAATTTCTGAAAAAAATTATACAGTTTTAAAGCTGGGACTTTGTTTAATATCATAAGTAACCCGATCTGTCTTGTCTGTCGACGTGTTGTCAGTGTCCTCTTTGCTCCGCGATGTATTTTTCACTCTGTGTGGCGTGACAGCGCCATGGCTTGTCAGACAAAGCAACAGGAACTAAGAGGGGCGGGTCTTTGCGAAGGGTCAATTTGCGAGATATACTCATAATTCTGACTTATAACTCGCAATTGCATGTTTATATCTCAAAATTGACATTTTCTTGCAACCGCAAGTTTATATCTCACATTTCTGACTTTATTTCTCAGAAGTGCGAGTTTATATCTTGTAATTCTGATTTTTTTTATTTTATTTTTTTTTTCAAAATTTCAACTTTATTTCTCAAAATGGCAAGTTTGTATCTTAAAGTTCGGACTTCATAAATCACAATTGTGACTTTCTCCGAATTGCTACTATTTCTCAAAATGGCAAGTTTATATCACAATTATGACTTTTTCTCGCAAATGCGAGTGTATGTCTCGCATTTCTGACTGTTTTTCAGAATGGTGAGTTCATATCTCTCAATTCTGAGGAAAAAAGTCAGTTGCGAGATGTAAACTGACAATTGTGAGAAAAAAAGTCATAATTGTGAGACAAGAAGTCGCAATCGCCTTTAAAAAAATATTTAGTGATGGAAACATGCTTCAATAGTTTTGAGATTATCAGCTGAAATGTCAAAACTGTCAGTTTTCTAATGACACAATACATTCTCTTTACATAATTTTTGTAATTAGTAAATACTGTATGAAATAAGTGTTCAGTTTCAGAAATATTATATACATCAGATTTTCCATGATTAAATTATATATATATATAGAGAGAGAGAGACGTTGATCAGGATCTGATGGTTTAATGGCAGTGATGCTTCTACAGCGTCTGTTTTCACTAAACATCCTCATGGCTTTAGTGTCGTCTTGAAGTTGCTTCTTCTTTTGTATCTTTTCTGGTGAGATCCATAACCTTTCATCAGCGGCAAACCAGATTTTTTGACATGAGGACCCCTACACAAACAAATAAATATATAATAATATTCACTTCATAAAATATTTGTTGTTCTTTTGTTAAGCTTGAAAGACCGAGTAACCTCTATAGATTCAACATGGCCAGTGCAACTGCACAAATACAATATTTTTAAAATAGAAAAAAAGAACATGCATCTGAAATAAGCATTGTGAAATGTCCTTTTTCATTCTCACCTTGGTAGTTGCCCCGAGTGTGATATAAATGACAAAATCAAGAAGAAGAACCCTATGAATGCAGCTAGAATGATCCAGACTATCAGGACAATTGAATCTGAAAAGAGAGAGAAAGTTAGACGTCACATCAGCTGATCTGTGATGGAGAAGAGAGAGTGGCTCACATCTGTTGTACTTCAGTGCACTGGCGTTCACAAAGACCGGGTCCACGTAATCGTAGTAGTACTCGTATTCCAGTGCGTATTCTGACGACTTCGTGGAGTTCTTCATTGTCTTTCGATTCGGTGATGGTGTGAATCTGACACTGCACCAAACTCCTGTCGGATTTAGACCCTTGGGAATCCCATGGGAATCACAGTGAAGCCACACCCCCTCTGGAGCATTTCTGATCTAAACTTGAACATTTGATACAGGCCAGTGGATCAGGAATGGATGAATAAATAAATATTATTATATAATAATTATTATTACTAATAATTATTATTTATTTATTTGTTAATAATTACAACAGCAATTTTGAAAATAATAAAAATAATAATTGATTATTATTATTATTTATTAAATAATATTTTAGTGTAAATATATTGTAATTATAATATATAATGAATAATTAAATATAATTGTTATTATTTTCTATTAATTTAATTTTAATTTTAACAATAATTATTATTTAATTTTATTAATAACAATAATTATACATTATAATTGTCATTACTTTTTTTAATTGTTTACATTTATTATTAATATTTCTGAATTTAAAATCGAACATTTATTATACAGGTGAATTTCTAATTAAAGAATAAATTAAATAAAATGATGATTATTATTAGTGTAATACTAGAATTATTATTATTTTTATTATTCATTTAATTATATCTATAACAATAATTATAATGATTAATCATTATTATTTATTTGTTAAATAATTACAGCATCAATAATTATGATTATTACTATTGTTGATAATTATAATTGGTAATTATTAAATAAATAACAGTATAATTATTATAATAATATATATATATATATTATAATGATATATATATATATATATATATATATATATTATTTTTTATTATATATTATAATTAATAATAATTATTATTGTCATTATAATTTAGAATTGAAGAATAATTAAATACAATTGTTGTCATTTTTGTATCAAATTAATAAATAACATTGTTTCATTAATCAATATAATAATAATTTATTATTATTATTATTAGTAGTAGTATTATCACAAATGATTATTTGTTAAATAATTACAAAAGCAATAATTATTATTATTACTATTAATAATTATTATAATTACTATTTATTAAATAACAATTAGTATAATTATTGTTTAATAATAATAATTTGTATAATACTAACAATTATTAATATTATTTGTATTATTTCATAAGAATAAGCTTTTTGCTGCTGATTACAACATATTTTACTACAAAAATGTGAGATCTTTGAGTCAAAATTATCGAATAAGCAAATCAAAATATAGCTAGCATCCAAAAATAAACATATTTTCATTTTTTTTTTTAAATTCCTGCCCTGTTTACATAATAAAACATCAAAGATGAAGTTACATTTCATAATTAAAGGAACTCTCTCATCATCACGTAATGTTTACAAACATTTATGTGACTGTAATATTAAAAAGCTGCAGATGATGTTTATTATGTTTTTTTGATGCTTATTATGTTTATGCAGATTATGTTTATGCTCAATGATCACGTGTTTAAAGTGATCAGTGATGGATTCATGATCAACTTGACGAGTTCAGACGTCTGGGCAAACCTACAAATGATGTCATGCTAACTCGACCAATAGTGAGTGAGCTCCACGAATGATCCCGCCTCCCGAGCGCGATTCGTCCAATCACAGAAGACGGTGTATGTTTGAAACTGCCAGTCTCAGATCACATTACATGGACTTCATCGCTTACAGCTGTTTGAACAAGTTTCGTTTCGGTCTGAGAAAAACTGAAGTCACTTCATCGCACTTTCTAAAGTAAAACTTCTGATCCACAGTCAGTGTTATACAGTCTGAACTCTCGCATTTAACGCGTTTTAAATGCAAACTAATATGTGACTTCAGAGCGTGGATTATTAACTGAGCCGTTTTAAAGAAAAGTGCTGCACTATGGCGGATGGAGCGAGTCTGAGCGCGAGCTGTTTGAGCTCTCGAGCGAGGAAAGTTCACAGCAGCAGCGCTTCAGTGCAGGCGAACATGAGGAGGAGGACTCGACAGAGCACCAGAAGAGACATTCACAGCCGGGTATGTTCAATAGCAGGCCACAGAACACAACCACTCTTCCTGTTTTACCTTCAGCTTCATGCAGTTCATTAGTGTTTGTGTATCCTTCATACAACAGATGCACGCTACACGCCCTGTTTTGTTGCATTGCATTGCCCAGCATGATATCAAATAGTTGGTGAAGTTGCTTTGTGATTGCAGGTTGTCTTGGAGAAGGTCCTTGGGCATCACCGCCTCCAGCAGTAGTGCTTTAACCTGTGACCCCAACACGGGTTTGGTGGCTTATCCTGCAGGGTACGACTATTCCTATGTGTTTTCTGTGTCAAAGTTCACTCTTAAAGGGATAGTTCACCCAAAAATGAAAATTCTGTCATTTACTTATCCTCAGGTTGTTCCAAACCTGTATTCATTTCTTTGTACTGCTGAATTCAAAAGAAGAAAGTTTGTAACCCGGCTGCTTTCCTTTCTCAAGATCCATCCATTCTCTCTCAAGATCCATTAATGTACTAAAAACATATTTAAATCAGTTCATGTGAGTACAGTGGTTCAGTATTAATATTATAAATATTTTGGTGTGCCAAAAAAACAACAACAAAATAATGACTTATTTAGTGATGGCCGATTTCAAAACACTGCTTCAGGAAGCTTCGGAGCATTGTGAATCAGCAAATCAAATCAGCGGTTCGGAGCGCCAAAGTCATGTGATTCAGCAGTTTGGCGGTTTGACACGCCATCCGAATCTTCATGAAGAAGTGTTTTGAAATCGGCCATCACTAAATAAGTCATTATTTTGTTTTTTTGGCGCACCAAAAATATTCTCGTCACTTTATAATATTAATATTGAACCACTGTACTCACATGAACTGATTTAAATATGTTTTTAGTACATTAATGGATCTTGAGAGAGGAAATGTCATTGCTCCCTATGGAGGCCTCACTGAGCCATCGGATTTCAACAAATATATCTCACCCACCCTCATGTCGTTCCACACCTGTAAGACCTTTTTTCATCTTCGTTCATCTTCAAATTAAGATTAAGAGGGTTTTTTTCCCTCATAGAAAGCAACATAATTACCATCATTCAAGGTACAGAAAAGTACTACATCATAAAAATAGTCAACTTGACTACAGTGTTTCAACCTTAAAGGTGCAATATGTAATAATTTTTGCAGTAAAATATCCAAATCCACTAGGCCAGTGTTATATATTTTGTTCACTTGAGCACTTAAAATATCCCAAATGTTTCCGACTATTTGTAAATCGTGAGAAAATTGCAATTTTAACGCGTTACCCTCGGTTTCCAGTTTTATTTTGTAGAAACCATGGAAACACCAAAGACACTTTAATATTTACATGTTTTAATAGACAAGGGAACAACTGTTTTGATATATTTATAGACAGAAAACTAATTATTGTTATATAGCTCAACACGTTTAGTCTTATTGTTTAAATCTAATTTTCTTGATTTTTTTTTTTTGTGAGTACCATGCTTTACCATGCCTCAGAGAAAAAACACTATTTTGTGAAGTAGCTAACATAGCATAATCAGATGCAGCTTTATTTTAGTAACAGTAATGCAGCATTTTCTCCATATACAATACGTTTTAAAATTAATTGCCATTTATCAACACAAGCCACCCAGCATTTAATATGATATTGTAAAATCGATCTATCTTACTGCAGTGTGTAACAGTGTCTCACAGCAGCCGCTGAGTGAACGCACAGAGTAACGTTATAACATCATTTTCAACACTCTCAAATGTATCTAATATGATAAACAGAGCTGTGTTTCCTCATACTCATGACCGGAAAAGCAGAAGCGGCGCCGGCGACTGTGTCATAATAAAAGTCCCGCTGCTCGTGAGGCGTGTTTCAATCGCTCCAGCTCCTCGTTCAGCTCCACAACACTCGCTCCTGCTCTGCTTCATACTACAGTAACGTTAATAATCGCATCCATGAACATGATTTCTTCCTGAGTCCTATCCCTATTCTTTTGCACCATCCGTTGAGGTGAAGACCACATGACCCAAGATTCCATGCTCAATGGCGTCATCAAGCTACGCCTTTGTTTTGAATAGGCCTCTAGCGACCTCTAGCGGACAGAAATCTTACATATTGCACCTTTAATGTTTTGAAGTGATGAGAATACTTTTTGTTCACAAAAACAAAAATAATGACTTTATTCAACAAATTTGTCTGTCCCTTGTCATTCTCCTAGCTATTTTCGTTGCAGAGCTTTCTGTGTTTACGTCCGAATGCCGGCTCAGTATTGGCTGACTCTGGTCACGTGAGCAGCACGACACATGCGTGTGATGCTGACGCAGGGGCCTGCGCGTTCGGACGTAAACAACATATGAGAATGACACAGAAGAGAAGATATTGATGAATAAAGTTATTTTTGTTTTGTGCACAAAAAATATTCTTGTTGTTTCATAACATTAAGGTTGAACCTCTGCAGTCACGTCCACTGTTTTAATGATGTCTTTACTACTTTTCTTGACCTTGAATGACAGTAATTTTTGCTTTCAATGGAGGGTGGAAAAACTTAACGGATTTCATCAAAAATATCTTAATTTGTGTTCTGAAGATGAACGAAGGTCTTACGGGTGAGTAATTAATGACAGAATTTTCATTTTTGGGTGAACTAATCCTTTAATTGTTGACGACAAACCAAAATTCGCTGTAGCTGTCAAATATTGTATCATGGTACCGTCCCATCATTGTTTCTTCATGAGTCATGAGAGAGAGTCAGTGACGTTTTGTGCTAAATGCGTCAACTTTTTTGTCCGTTTCCGAACTTATAACAACATAAATTCAGTTTGATACATAAAGTTTTCTTATGACGTCAGAAGCAGTGTTGGGGGTGACGCATTACAAATATAACCTGAGTTACGTAATCAGATTACTTGTTCAAGTAACTAGTAATGCATTACTTTTTCAGTTTGCTAATATAGCTCTCCTGTCCTCATGTTGAGAGAAATAAAGGTCAGAGGTGTTGTGTGTGAACATGATGGGTATTGTAGTTCTAGACTAAATGTGAACATGCATTTACTCATCTCACTTGCACAAAAACATACAGTATTCCTCAAAATGAATAAAAACAGTGAAATGCAATCTCAGGATTTTACTCGAACTTGTAATTGACTATATTAAATTACACGCGTATACTTTATGTATTTAACCTCACTTTATTTACCAATGTCTTTGCTGCTGACATTCAGTTATCTAATTCAACCGTACTAATATGCAAAAACTAGTTTTGACTAGAAATATCCTATTCTTTAATCCAGAATCGCTGCACATCTGAGGTTTGTTTGAGCTGCGCCCTCTACTGTACAGGTGTAAATATGCACTTCCTTCAGCCTGAGGCTTATTCATTTCACTTTTGGTGTGAAAGGGCCTTAAAATTCGCCGAAAATATAATTTTTTTTTTTTATTATTAAACAAACAAACAAGCAAGCCCAGCCCAGGTGAGAAAAGTAACACATTACTTTTCATAAAAAGTTACTAAGTAACTTTTACTTTTCCTAAATTACTTTTTCAGGGAGTAACGCAATATTGTAATTCATTACAATAGTCATTAAAAGTAACTTTCCCCAACACTGGTCAGAAGACTTGAAATATAGAGTTGTATGGAGGACTTCTATTGTCTTTTTTTTTTTTTTTTTTTTTTTTTTTTTTTTTTTTTTTGGTTTTGTTTGTTTTGGACGGCTCCAGTCCCCATTCACTTTTATTATAAGCAAAATCCTGCAGTCTTTCCATGGAAAAATAGTTAAACAGGTTTGGAACAACAGAGTAAATGATAGATTTTTGATCTTAGGTGAACTTTAAACTTCATTTGTGTTAGACTTGTGGTTAATCTGCTCGGACACCTCTAGGAACAAGAGAACACCGTACAAACTAGTGTGATTTTTCTAAGTGGTGATTACTATTCAAAAGTTTGGGGTCAGTAAGATTTTTTTTTTTTTTTTTTTTGAAAGAAATGCATACTTTTATTCAGCACAGACACATTAAATTGATCAAAGATGGTCGTAAAGACATTTATAATGTTACAAAAAGATTTCTATTTCAAATAAATGCTGTTCTTTTGAAGATCATGAAAATGTGTATCTCAGTTTCCACAAAAATATTGAACGGCACAACTGTTATTATATAATAAAAATATAAGAATTACTTCTTGAGCGGCAAATCTGCATATTGGAATAATTCCTGAAGAATCATGTGACACGGGAGACTGAAAATTCAGCTTTGCCATTGATAAATTGTATAATATATTAATTAAATAGTATTCATAATTTTCACAGTATTACTGTATTTTAATTAAATAAATGCAGCCTTGTTGATTTTCAAAAACATTAAAAAAAATTGCACTTACCCAAACTTTTGAAGGGTAGTTAATGCATGTTGTAAATGACTATTTTCATGTGTAAACTAATGTGGTGATGTTGTGTGTTTCAGTTGTGTTATAGTCATCCTGAGCCCACAGAAAAACAAGCAGACTCACATATTTAATACCTCCAGGTAAACAGCGCACTTCTTATCTTTAGTTCCGCAGCACAATGTTGTACATTGTAACAGAATTAAGTCCAAATCATGTGTTTGTTACTTAGGAAAACCTTCAGTGCCTTGGCTTTCTCGCAGAATGGAAAATATTTGGTCACTGGTGAGGTAAGTGTTCTGAGATGTTTTATGAGGGCCAAAAGAATGACGACTGTGTTAAATGCCCTTCTCTGCAGCGTTTGAATGGGGAACATTGATCCTTATGGTTATCTTATGTATATGTGTTAGAGGAGGGCTTGCGTCTGGGCTGCTCTGTGCGTTCCGACACATTCCAGCTCCCTGGTTGCCATGGTGAGGCCCAGTGTCTGTCCCAACTTGGTAAACCAACAGAGAATCGCTGTTGCGACAGCAGATCACAGATGCAGTGCAATGGCTGCTTTGCTTTTTTAGGCATCTGACTAATAATGCTGCATATTGCATGGGGGAGTTGGCAGGATTGTTCACTCAATTTTTTTTTAATAAAGCTGCTTGAAGGTTCTTAGGTGTGTTTCACAGAAAGAATAACCTCAGATGGGTTTGGAACAGTGTGAGGGTGATGACAGAATTTTCAGTTTTGTGTGAACCATTTCTTCAACAGTTTGGGTTTGGGAGTCACAAGATTCCCCTGTTGTCTTCATATCACTGCAGCTGCGTTTAGATGAGGATTAGTCACCATTAAACTCTTGAAAGGCACATGTTGTCCTACATTCTGACACACATCATTATTTATTGGTGGCTGCTTTTTCCACTCATGCATCTGAGTAAATGAAAAGCAAATCAAAAAAATAGCATGCTACCATACTACTCCTACTGTAATGTGTAAGAGTAAAATATCCAAATTACCTACTATATTAGCCCAAGTTAAATAAGGTACTAGAGGCCATATTTTTAATATTGCAAAGACTTTATAAAGTCTTGGTTTGTGAATGTTGATGCTTTAATAACATCATTTATGGGAGCGTTTATGCTGGGATGTGTAGGTTGTGGCTAGGCGACAATTTGAAAATATTTCATGGAAATTTCATGGACATACAGAAAAAAATCTATACTCTTATGCAGGTGGGAGAAGGTAACATGTTTTTCCTGTGGGAGCGGGAAAAGTCTGTCCCATGCAGGTCTCTACTGTGAATCACAAGTTCAGCGATTCATTCCACATTTTTAGAGCAGCACAGACTAGTGTTGTGATCACGTTGTGTTGTGTGCAAATGTGATTCTGATTTTCTGCAACAGTTCACTAATAATGCAGTTAATATAAGTGACTTACATCTTAGAAGAAATATTGTCTGTTTCAAAAATAGAAAAGAATAGTTCTAAACAAAACCAGAGCAGAACGTTTCCTAGCAATACACAGTTGTTTTATAATAAATCTACAAATTTGATTGAATCGTTTGAGAAAGTGATTCAATGACCCATTCATAGGCTGTGTCCGAAAACCTAGGTAGGTGTCTTGCTGCCTCGCTGCCTTATAAGAGACTTGTACGGCAGCGTTTGTGCATGAAGGCACCTCACGAAACTGATTTCGGACAGACTTCTGAGGCAGCGTAAAAGTTTAATAATCTACAGCAATATAGCGTGAGCTTTGGTGAGAACTAAACAAATATTTAATTAATACAGTAGTAATTTCTCGATAGAAATTATATCAAAACTGAAGTATTTTGGTCAAAATCGAACATTATACACAAACTGAGCAGCAAACGCAACTTTCGGACGCCATCTTTATTTTTCTAGCTCAACTGTCACAGAATGGAAAGCACAGGATTGTGGGATATCAAAGGCAGCAAAGGATACATCTATGCTTCCTTCAAAAATCGATCAGATGAAGGTATCTCATGAGACCGGAAGTGGAGCTAACATTGGATTCGGACATGCCTTGATGCCTTCCTATCTTGAAATGTGTCCTCAGAAGGCAGCATTTTCCAGTTTTCGGACGCAGCCATAAAGACCATTGCTTAGTCATGTAAATGTAAATAAGCGTTTGAACGAGTCGTTTTAAAAAAATTGATTCCAGTGACTCTTAAGTCTGTTATTTGCTGCCACCTACTGGTGGTTAGTTTAATTTTAAAAGTATTTTTAATTTTTACTATTCAAAATTGTATTTATTTTAAAACATTAAACTCCTAACATTATTTAAATTGTGATATCTTGTATATTATATTAATACACTAGATTACTAATGATTGTTTATATAGTTTTTATTAGTCTATTAATATTTGAATACATTATAACATTTTAAGATGAATAGAACGTGCTTTACAAAAAGGAAAAGACAATGAAGTGTAGCGACTGAATACTGTCAATAATATGGGGTCTCATACATTTATGATTTCATGCATTTTATTTTTACTATTCATCTGTTCACTCTTTTCTTTTTTTCCCCTGTTGCTGGCAGAGCGGGCACATGCCCTGTGTGCGGGTGTGGGACGTGGCAGAGCGGACGCAGGTGGCAGAGGTCCAGTGCCATAAGTATGGGGTGGCGTGTGTGGCGTTCTCCCCCAACGGGAGCTATATAGTGTCTGTGGGATACCAGCACGACAGGACTGTCAGCGTCTGGGAGTGGAAGGTGGGTTTGACAGCCGTCTGCCCAGCTGCTGTGAATAGTAGTTTAATCCAAGAAAAGTGATATTGGAGTATAATAGTACAATAGTGTCAAGCTTACTAGTTTACAGGCAGTGTATTGGTATTCTTGTGGTCTTGACATAACTTTAATTTGTACTTCTTGATCAACTTTTTTTCCTTTATAGACATGGGCTATATTTTACATGGCTGTTTGTTTTGTGATGGTTGTTCATGAGTCCCTTGTTTGTCCTGAGCAGTTAAACTGAGCTCTGTTCTTCAGAAAAATCCTCCAGGTCCTGCAGATTCTTCAGTTTTCAAGGATTTTTTGCATATTTGAACCCTTTCCAGCAGTGACTGTTAGACACGTGCCGATATTTGGTAATACAATATCACGATAATGAGTATGCACGATATTATCGCGGGCACTTCAAAATACCGTAAATAATTGTTTAATACTAATTATTCAAATTTAATGCATTTTAAGAATATTTTCTCCATCAACCGTATTAAAAAGCACAACACCGCTGAATGCTGTGTCAAAGGAACAAACACATGGCGGAACGAGTGAAGGAGACGTGCTGAATGAAAGTGCGTGTTCACTGACAGCAGAGGGCGCTGATGGAACAGCAGAAATGCAGAGGTTACCCCGGAAACCCCGTAAACAAAGCAGCGGCGCTACTGAACGGTTTTCAAAAAGCCATTCAATTTTTTGTATTCGCAATGTTGTTCATCACAGCACCATATACTTAAACCCCTGGTTTCACAGACAAGGCTTAAGCTGCTAGTCCTAGATTAAAATGCATGTTTGAGCTGTTTTAACTGAAAGCAACTTGTATTGACATATCTTAAAATATGTCAGTGCCAGTGTTTTTGTCTCAATGCACATCAGTAATGTTTTTTCCAAGTGTACGTTTATAAAAGTTACTTAAATATCCTAATTGAACTAAGGCCTAATTCTGGCTTAGGCTAAGCCTTGCCTGTGAAACCGGGCCAAAGACTTAATATGCTATTTTCAAACTCAATTTTTTATTTTAATCTGGACTACAACATGCCCTATAATGATTGAAAATGTTCTGATTATTTGTTATTGTTCAGTAAAACTTGGTGTGACATAAAGCTTGATTAGTTAACATGTTAATTCATTATTACCAAACTGACAATGAAAAATACTAATAAAGCATTTATTAATCTTGGTTAATGTTAATTTCTTAGTTAATGGTTAATAACGTTACTAAAATCAAAAGAACTTACTCTATGGACCTGAGATAAAACTAACAATGATCAGTTGTTTAACTAACATTAACAAAAAATAATACCTTCTGTAACAAATGTAGCTGTTGCTCAATCTTAATGCATTAACTAACGTTAAATAATGAGACCTTATTGTAGAACTCTTTCCATTGCCGCCCCCTTCTATGGAACCAATTGCCTTTGGTAATCGAAGGTGCAAGGCGGATGTCCATTTTTAAATCAAAATTGGAAACGCATCTCTACTCCATGGCTTTTTAATATTTTAATATTATTATATTTCTGTTTGTTGTCTGTTTTGTTTGGTTTTACTATTTTTATTTTATGTTTCCTTACTCTGTTCAGCACTTTGGGTAGCTCTGCTATGTTTAAATGTGCTTTATAAATAAAATGTTATTCCCACTAAGTAAATAAGATGTCGCTCAATCATTCATGTGCTGAATAATTAGGATATTTCTGACTCCACTTGATGGGCACATTGTTTAGGTTACAGGGTGTTTAAAATGAGTTCTGTGACATGAATGTTAACATATCTCATGCTCAGGGAGTAGGGAGCAGTGGACACTGCATAGGGATCCTGTCAATCGAAATGCAGTTTGTGAGTCTATTTTACAAGAAAGTATAAATAATGCTTTTAAATCTTTTCTTTGCTTGTAGAAGGGGACTGTTATCGCATCCAATAAGGTGTCCAGCCGTGTGCTTGCTGTATCTTTCTCGGAGGACAACAGCTACTTTGTTACCGCAGGGAACAGACATGTCAAGTTCTGGTACCTGGATGCCTCAAAGGAAAGACGGGTGAGACACTTGGCACATGTTTCTGCAGTCTACAGATGCACTGAAAATCCATTTGCTGAAAATGTGATGTTCTTAAAGACTAAAAATACTTACTATTTAAAATAATTTTTATTATTATTATTATTTTTTTTAATGTATCTTGAGCTGTAGAGGCAGGGACAAGTAATGACCCAATATGGCAGCATCAATTTATGATTTTAATAAATCTAATCATACACAAATGTTATTGCATGCTGTTTTATAATGTGCTACAAATAGAATCTGCCCCTATCTAACAACTATTTACCCTTTGTGCAAAAAAAATACTGCTTTCAGCTTCTGCCACTTGATTTTGGTGGCATGCTAATTCAGTCCTGTTCACAACCTTATATTTTCAAGTGTGCTGATATGAATTGAAGTGTTTAGTGCAGTTTCCTGTGTTTGCCCACATCCTTCTGTGACTTTTTTGGTTTTCTAACCAGATGGAGCACAAAACACTTGTTTTTCACTGATCAGATATGCACATAATTTTGTCATGTTATTGAAGCATTTGTGAAGATTATCACCTGTTTTCGGCTCCTGCAGGTGAACAGCACAGTGCCTCTGATTGGTCGCTCAGGGTTGCTCGGGGAGCATCAGAACAGTCAGTTCTGTGGTTTGGCGTGTGGCCGTGGCTCTATGGCCAGCAGCACCTACTGCATCACACACACGGGTCTGCTGTGCCAGTTCAACAGCAACCGACAACTGGATTCCTGGGTTGATCTCAAGGCAAGCCTTCATTTTATTACTGTAACGCAGTGTTTCCTAACACTATTAAAGGATTAGTTCACCCAAAAATGAAAATTCTGTCATTATGTCGTTCCATGCCCGTAAAACCTTTGTTCATCTTCAGAGCACAAATTAAGATATTTTTGATGAAATCTGTGTGCTATCTTATTTATATATATATATATATATATATATATATATATATATATATATATATAAATTTTTTTTTTTTTGGTGTGTGCATAAAACAATCAAAAATGACTTTATTCAACAGTTTCCAACAGTTTCTTCTCTTCTGTGTCATTCTTCCATGCTATTGACGCAGTGAACACAGTGCAGCGCTTACGTGTTTACATCCAAATGCTGGCTCATTATTGGCAGACACTGATCATGTGATCAGCACGACGCATGCGTGTGATGCTGACGCAGGAGCCGGCCAATAATGAGTCTGCATTTTGACGTAGAATCTGGAAGCGCTGGACGTAAACGGCATATGAGAATGACACAGAAGAGAAGATATTGTTGAATAAAGTTATTTTTTTCTTTTTGCGCACAAAGTATTCTCGTTGTTTCAAAACATTAAGGTTGAACCACTGCAGTCACATCCACTGTTTTAATGATGTGTCGTCTACCTTTCTGGACCTTGAATGTGATACTTAAGTTGCTTTCTATGGGGAATAAAAAAAAACTCTCGGATTTCATCAAAAATATCTTAATTTGTGTTCTGAAGATGAATGAAGGTCTTGCGGTGTAGAACGACATGGGGGTGAGAAATTGACAATTTTCATTTTTGGGTGATCTAACCCTTATTAGCTAGTAAAGCTCTACACAATATTCAAGTGTTTATTCAGACTGTTCAAATCCGATTTTTGTGCATATTTGATTTAAATCCGATCAGGTTAAGCAAGTGTGGTTTGAAATCCTATTCAAATCACATTTCTGGAAATCCGTTTCAGTCTGACTGCTCTGATTGGATTTTGCGTGGTTTATGTGACATTCTCACGCTACAAACGTAAAAGATGTTGATATAGGAAACACCGCTGCAGAAACAAGGTTGTTGTTGCAAAGTGCCGAACGAGCAGAAAATGACAATAAAACGGAGACATGTTTTGAGACCG
Source organism: Culter alburnus (assembly GCA_028476615.1). NCBI lineage: Eukaryota > Metazoa > Chordata > Actinopteri > Cypriniformes > Xenocyprididae > Culter > Culter alburnus. Next base: position 26,139 of record JAOTNS010001390.1, read on the forward strand.
GTGGAGACGACAGCACTGGATAAAGCCACACTTACCAGCCTCCTACATTTCTGCCACTTCCTCATAAGACGCAGTAGTTCAGCTACACATTGTCATGTTGTAAATAAATAAGACAACATCTGTATCGTAAACCCCTCCATGTTGCTGTTGTTTTTTGGCGAATGCCTACCACCGCAACGTCATTGCCATAGAAACCAATGCAGATATTTTGGAAAACGAAAGCACCATGGACACACAAATCAGATCTGAACAGTTGCGATACACAACGTGAACAGACAATAATGTTATCAGATTCCAATCCGATAAACATAATCGGATTTGGACTGACAGTGTGAACGTAGCCTCAGAGCCAAGTAGGGCAGGGTTTATAGGATGGTATTTAGAAAGTATGCTGTCATGTGTCTTTGTTTTGTTGTTGTAGACGACGTCTGCACAGTGCTTATCGGTGAGTGAGACATTTTGTTTTCTGCGGTTGTGCTGATGGCACAGTGCGCGTGTTCAGCCCTCAGGACCTGCGTTACGTCACCACTCTCCACCGGCCACACTGCTTGGGAGTAGATGTGTCTCAGGGCACACAGCCTGGGTAAGAGTCTTTCAGACGAGCCTACGCTAATAAGGACTGTAATAGAGCTGCAACTATATAAGTTTGTTGATTTAAACAGGTCATATGATGCTTTTTAATGTTTTCCTGCTTGATCATTCGCATTTTCAGAATCTGACTCATCCTTGAACTGATACTCTAATACAGATGATATTAACCATTTTTAGAAATGCTTTTGAAGCCTTGGAAGCTGAAGCTCATGATTATGATAAGGGTTGATGCATTACCAACATGCTTGAGGTGTTTGGCCAATCAAAATGCACTGTGCCAACTGGCCAATCAGCTCTCTGGCTTTTCGGAAGGAGGTGGCTCTGTAGAAATCAGTGTTTTCAGACAGACTGGGAATAGCAATGTACAATGTTTTAAAATGTTTATTTTTACTTTTAAAGCATGTTAATCTATTCTAGTACACCCAATAAACAAAATAATGAACTTTTAAAATAGCATTATATGACCCCTTTAATACTTTAATTAATTGGTAAAATATGCATTGGTTTCCTTTTTGTATGTTTGCATGCCAGTGCCTTTTTTTTAAGTGTCATGATGTCAGATGCAGTCATGTTCAAATTAGTTGAGCTTTGCCAGACGTGTCAAGAGACACTGTGTTTTTGTTGCGCTCCATCTAGCTGTTTTTGAACTTAAGGACACGTCCTGTGTGAACGCCTGCTTGGACCACAAAAGCAAATATACAGGGGTTGGACAATGAAACTGAAACACTGGCCAATATAGTGTTGGAGGGTTCACGCCTATATATACACAGCCTGGTGACCAATCTTCACTGATTTTTATAGTCCATCGGTAAGAGCAGAGTGCGAAGGTTGAATTAGCAGAGCAGTAGCACAGCTGCACATACAATATTGCAATCCACACAACATAAAGGGAGACATATCAGAGTTCAAAAGGGAACAAAATGTTGGTGCATGTCTTGTTGGCTCATCTGTGACCAGGACAGCAAGTCTTTATGGTGTTTTGAACTAGGGACTTTGGAGTGGTACTCTGTGTGTTTCAACCGCAGGAACCAGGGTCTAAATTAAGTTCCGGGTAAAAATTCCCCCCTCAGAAAGTCCATGCTCATGAGGTAGTACTTTTTCCCAAGTTTAGGAACTTTCAGGGGTGGGACTTGGGCATTGAACATGCTGATTGGTTGAATTCATGCAGCATTTTATTTCAACCACCATTTTTTAAAATCTGTTGCGGTGTGTGCAGTAAGGATTGTTTGCTATTTGAATCAAAATTGGGGTTTACAAATTACAACCGATGGACCGACAATGAGGTTCAGGCTTTATTAAAGGTGCCCTAGAACCAGTTTTTACAAGATGTAATATAAGTCTAAGGTGTCCCCTGAATGTCTCTGTGAAGTTTCAGCTCAAAATACCACATAGATTTTAAAAAAAATTTTTAACTGCCTATTTTGGGGCATCATTAACTATGCACCGATTCAGGCTGCGGCCCCTTTAAATCTCGCGCTCCCTGCCCTCCCAAGCTCTCGACTATAATACAGTACATTTACAAAGTTCACACAGCTAATATAACCCTCAAATGGATCTTTACAAGATGTTCGTCATGCATGCGTCGGATCATGTGAGTATAGTATTTATTTGGATGTTTACATTTGATTCTGAATGAGTTTGTTAGTGCTCTGTGGCTAAAGCTAACATTACACACTGTTGGAGAGATTTATAAAGAATGAAGTTGTTTATGAATTATACAGACTGCAAGTGTTTAATAATGAAAATAACGACGGCTCTTGTCTCCGTGAATACAGTAAGAAACAATGGTAACTTTAACCACATTTAACAGTACATTAGCAACATGCTAACGAAACATTTAGAAAGACAATTTACAAATCACTAAAAATATCATGTTATCATGAATCATGTCAGTTATTATTGCTCCATCTGCCATTTTTCACTGTTGTTCTTGCTTGCTTACCTAGTCTGATGATTCAGCTGTGCAGATCCAGACGTTTTGCCCTTGTCTAATGCCTTGAACATGAGCTGGCATATGCAAATATTGGGGGCGTAAATATTAATGATCCCGACTGTTACGTAACAGTCGGTGTTATGTTGAGATTCACCTGTTCTTCGAAGGTCTTTTAAACAAATGAGATTTATATAAGGAGGAAACAATGGTGTTTGAGACTCACTGTATGTCATTTCCATGTACTGAAATCTTGTTATTCAACTATGCCAAGATAAATTCAATTTTTAATTCTAGGGCACCTTTAAGCTTATATCAAGCGTGCCACACGAGTGAAGCCAAAGCGTCTCGATCGCCCCCAAGTGTCTGGATGCAGTATAGGTCATAAACCCCGTCCGCTCCATGTAATGGGACGTGAGACAAACTAAATGGTCAAATTACATGTCAATTACATGTCGAATATTTGAGCTCATAAAAAATGAATATTCGAATATTCGTTTATTTAAATTGCGTTAAGAGAGACTTTTTTTTTTTTTTTTTACATTCATCAAGATTTTGTAACCATTTCTGAACAAGCTTACGATTAAACACAAGCTTAAATTATATCTTAAGGTTTTATTTTAGTTCAAAGCATTAAACAATGCGCAAACAAAAAATATTAAGAACAAAAGCATTTAAGCTCAAGCAGCGCGAATGGGAAAAACACTAATAAAGCAGACAGCACCAGTTATCGTACAAAACGTAACGTACATAATACAGTATATGGTTATCGTGTTTATATTGTTTCACATGTTCATGTTGAGAAAAACAAATAATATCCACATGCTCGGGTGAGAAAACGAGCTGCGCTGACAGACGTTGCAGAAACACAAAGTTAACAATAATACATAACGGTATGCTAAGCTAAGTTTCTAACAGCAGCACTTTGTTTTCTGTTCGTAAATATATCTCCCTCTATGAAACTTAAAGGAAACATATGTCTCAAAATCATTTTGCTGTCAGATAAGTTATCTCGGCTCACTCGGGGATAACTTACAGCTGCGCTTACCTGTCGTGAATGCAGTGATGGACAGCTGTCTTTCCTCTCTGGTGTTTTGATTTCATGTGCTTTCTCAATATGGTGGTGATATTATGATAACTCAGTTTCATTAATTCATTTGATCAAAAGTAATTCCATTGTGTAAGATCATTTGCATCCAAGTAATTCCAAACTTTGCGAGGCAGGCGACAACAATTTGTCAAATAAAACGCGCTCCACAGCGCCACCCGGTGCATTTAGTTATAACTGCGAGTTTTTAGTGCTCAGGATTTATTATGGATTCACTGCATTTACGGCCAGCAAAGCAACATGGTAAAATTCGAATAGTATTTTTATTTTTCGAATATTAATTACAGATCGAATATTCGACTATTTGTGCACACCCCTAGAGCAAAGTGGTCACTAAAGCACCAATGGACTTTTTTTTTCTGGATCTTCAGGAGGAGATTGGAGCTTTAACATTTCCAGAACTGTTTATTTCACGCCGACAAGTTGTTCTGCAGTAAACTGCATTAACCATTTCTGCGGGAGTGTGGGCAGGACCTTGATATCGCAGCTCCACTTCACGCTCACTACTGTGCAGACTCAAGCTCTAAGTTCACTACTGCGCAGACTTGAGATGTTAGCGCCATATTGGGACACTGTCAGCTTCACTTACTACAATGGAAGAGAGCGAAGGTGTGTTGTCCATCTTTTTTAAATACAGTCTATGGCTTGTATGCGGAGAACGAAATCCAGCGGGAACTGGAAAGTCGCGTGCAGTCTTATGTCACTGGATTAATCTTCATGGTACTTTAGACTGCAATGGAAACATGGACAGTAACGGGTCTGGGGGGGGAAAGTTCCAGGGACAATTTGTTCCGGCCAATTTCAGTGGAAACGAGGCTATAGTGACCCGGCCACTGTTCTGGAAGAGGAGTGGCTCAGAATCCATGTGGCCACTGTGAAGGAGTTGTGTCTGTCATTCCCAAGATGAACTGATGCTGTTTGGCTGCAAAAAGAGGCCCTACACCATACTAATAAATAAACGCCTAAAACCAGGTGTTTCAGTTTCATTGTCCAACCCCTGTAGATACACAATATGGTACACCATATTTTATGGGGGAAAAAGTTGCACCTGAATGTAAGTGACATTGGGTCAAATTTGCTTTTTCTGAGAGAGGAAAAACACTAGTCACATTGTAGTATTACAGTCTTAAATGATGTAAAATACTGGTAATTAAAATGAAACATTTACAGACATTATAAACACCATGAACATGTATTAGTTTCCCTCACTCCACAAAAAAGGCTTTCAAATTTAATGGTATTCAGAACAAGAATTTAAAAATATTAATATAAAACATGAACTATTTATAGTGACATTATTTAAAAAATATATATATATTAAACTAATTTAAAGCTAAACTGAATAGCTGGCATGTGGGAAATTACTTGCACAAACTGTTAATGTTAAATGTGAGGTAAGATTAAAAATTGAAACTCTCTTTACCTTCATTTACTAAAAAACAAAGATGATTAATGATTTCTGTAATTGAGTTTATTGTAAGGTGAGCAGCATGCAAAATGGAATACAAAGCCAGCATATATCTTAATCCAGATTTTATGATCTCGCGTACCTCTCATTCTGCATGAATCCAAGCGTTTCCATATTCTCTGCCATTATTACTAAAACTTTATTCTTTGTACTTCACTCATATCCAAAAATCCATGTAAAAAAAACAACTTTCACACTTGCAAAAATGTTTGGCGTACTTTAACTTAGGAATATGTCACATGTTTCAGATGATAAAAAACATAACTTGTATTCCAGAAAATACGACACTTAGAATTCAGACATGTAGCTTTAACTTCACAACTGAGTTTAATGTTGTAAAAGGAATTTGCTTTACTTGAAATGTTGATTAATTGATTTACTTTGCATTAATTGAAATAAACATTAACTTAAAATATAAACTTATTTTATTTCAGCTAGTGCTAAAATAACCAAAACTAAATCTTAATAATAAAAAAAACTTTAGACACATTTATTTAAAAAAATCAAATAAAATGACAAAAACACACAACAAATTTACTAAAACCTTAACTAGAATTAATATATAAATAGAATTTATAAAAATAAAATCAAATTCCAAATATTAACAAAGGTTATAATGGTGTTTCACTGATCACACTGGTCATTTTGGCAAAATAAATCCATTACCAGTGTTCTTGTGGTTTGAATGATCTCATGTATAATTGTTTAAACTTTTTTTTTTTTTTTTTTTTAAATTATAAACATCATGTTAAAATCAAACGTTAATTCAAACTTTTTTCTTTTTTTTTTCCTTTGACTACTCTTTTCATAGGCATTTGTTCGGTGCAAACCCAGAAGCACAGTATCCAGATACCCTGGCTTTAACCTTTGACCCTGTGACCAGGCACTTGACGTGTGTGTATAATGACCACAGTGTGTACGTGTGGGACGTGCGGGACATTCGAAATGTTGGGAAGGTCTATTCAGCTCTGTACCACAGCGGATGTGTGTGGAGTGTGGAGGTGCGTTAGTGACCGATCAGTCATATTGAGATTATCAGATGAACGATATGCAAGGCCAATTATTAATCCGTTAATATTCTCTGCAGACCTACCCTGAGCTTGGAGATTCATCAGGATGTCTGTCGCCTGGCTCTTTCCTCACATGTTCATCTGATAACACCATCCGCCTGTGGAAAAGTGAGTCCCCGCAGAGTCACGGCTCAGGACTCGGCCTTCGCCACAACCTTTACAGCCAGGTATGGACTACTGCTAGACTGCATTGGGCCAGGACATGACAGTATTCAAAAAGATTTTCATACTTTGTCTGAACAACAGAGAACATATATTTTGCTTTTTTTGTTTATTTATTTATTTGGGTTTGTACAGTCTTGAAAAACCTGGAAAAGTCATGGAATTTTAAGGAATTTTAACTTTGGAGAAGTCATGGAAATTTGTTTCACAAATATCTTTGTAATAGAATATTTAATGATTATTCTTGAATTAGAATACTTGGAATTTATTAAAGGATTGGTTCACTTCAGAATTGAAAATTTCCTGACAACTTACTCACCCTCATGTCATCCAAGATGTTTATGTCTGTCTTCAGTTGAAAAGAAATCAAGGTTTTTGAGGAAAACATTCCAGGATTTTTCTCCATATAGTGGATTTCACTGGTGTTCAATGGGTTGAAGGTCCAAATGTCAGTTTCAGTGCAGCTTCAAAGAGCTCTCTACATGATCCCAGATGAGAAAAATAAGGGTCTTATCTAGTAAACTGACATAAACAAGGTTGTAGTACAGAAGACTCAGTGGCAGCCTTAGTACATATTGTCTAGTACATAACATCTAGACAAAACTAACAACTATGTAAGAACTATATTCTTGGACTTTTCATCTGCCTTTGATGCAATTTAAGTTGATATTCTTGTGTCGAAACTAATACAACTAGATATAAACCCCTAAAGCGTGACTTCAGGCAGCTTTGTGTCATCTAGGCACTACAAACTTTGACGGGTGTGGCACTGACAGCTCGAAAAATAAGCTAATTTGACTAGAACACTTGTGTAGCTATGAGTCGGGCGAGACTTCCGCGTTGTTGGTGATATGAAAACCTAAATTAACACTGTTCACCATATAAGTGATCGTGTCTCTTCAGAGGACTTGGATTAATCCACTTGATTCATATGGAGGAACACATATCTCTTAGGTTTCATTAACCCTTAAATGCATACCTCGGGTCTTTAGTGACCCGGGACATCATTCACTACCCTCCTCCTCGTTCATTTTTTAAAGTTAGACATCAACCTTCTTGGTATTCCTCAATCAATTCATTATAAAGAATATAACAAGAAAATGCCTATTTTTGTATTCATTTTTTTGTAAAATTGTATAGGTCGCTACGACCCGAGGTGTGTATGAGTGTACGTATTTTTTTCTTCACAACAATAATTGAATCTTAGATGATGGAATAAGTGCAATTCACCTTCATTCCACAAGGTGGCAATGTCTGATACACAATGCTGAAGTGACGACTCATTCAGACAGAAAACGAAATAAGAAAAACATGAAATGGCTCAGCGATTTACTGCAGAGCAAGTGAACACATCAAATATGACTGTAACTGGTGGCTGGAAGCTGTTAGCGATCGAAATATTGATTTTGAAGATGTTAAAATTATAGTTTCTGAGAATGTTTGAGATCGCGAATGGCTCATATTCGTGACCTCAACATAAAACTAGCCTATTATTTGCTGAATTTACTGGGAAATGAGCTCTGACGAGGACAGTGATGATGGCATAAAACATCTGCTCAAACGGAGCCCTTCCAAGCTCCAAAAGGTAACAAAATATGATTTATTTTATTCTTCTGTAATTGTTAATATAAAACTCCTCTGATATTAGAGTGTTGTGACAGGTAGAGATCCTTCTGTGTTAGATATAGATCCGGGTCGATAAAGACCCGAATATGTAAGAATGATTGGTGAAACAGTCATGCATTTAAGGGTTAAAAATATCTAAATTTGTTCCGAAGATGAATAAGTCTTATGGGAACTTTGGAACGACATGAGGGTGAGTAATTGATGACCGAATCATTTGCCAGTTCTTCTTGTGTTCACCGATTTGGTGTATGTGAATGTGTTTCAGGACATCGTAAGGATAGTATATGTGGACGATGACACGCAGTACCTCAAAGCTGAGGCTGAGAAAGTTGAGGGAGGAAGCCAGGATGGTAAATCTGGGATCAGGGTGCTGGGAATCAGCCCAGATGGCCAGCATTTGGCTGCCGGAGACCGCAGTGGAAACCTGAGGTGAGGAGAATGAAGAGTCTGTGCAGAGAATGAAATCATAAATGAACCTATACGCTGAATCAATGGCCTCTTCTTCAGAATCTTCGGCTTGCAGTTTATGGACGAGCTGCAGAAAATCGAGGCTCATGATTCGGAGGTCTTGTGTCTAGCCTTCTCTCCTAATGAGACCGGTAAGTGAGCCTTTCTGTGTTTCAAATGCATATTTGTACTTGGCTGCTATGCAGTAGAAAGTTGACCTGACTAGAGAAAACAGAGGAAAAAGGCTGTCGTCTTCCCTTTTGCTAAATAGGAAGGAAAACACCCATAATGCACTGGGCATGTTGCCGTCCAAGGCCACTCCCACCAGTCTGATATGGATACGCTTACCAGAGTCAGATACCGCCTTGCTTTAGTAGGAAATACTACTTAGCAAACTTTCAGTTATGGTGTCAACTTGTGTTGCTCCCAGGTGCAAGAATTCAGAGAGTAAATGTTTAGCTTGAGTGAGTTACTTCCGGTTTCCAGTGAAGGATCCAGTGTGTTGTTGGCAGTGGCTAAAGCCCTGGATATACTTCACTTTCCGCGCCCGGGTGCGTCACGCGCATCTTTCAAAGTATACTAAACCAAGGATGCGCGCCAGTTCGACACATGCGCAGTGCAATTTTTTTCTATACTATTGCCAGACAACCGGACATTCGCTGGGCAGGATCGGAGAAGAAGAATAGTGCAGCCACCATTGCAACATAGTTCAGAAGATACACCAAGAGAACAGGAATCAGAAACGATGGAGAAGGCATGCTTTTGAGTTTACTCGTCTTATATTTGAATCGTTCTTTACACACTCTTCTTCGACTGCACATTGTTCAGTACTGTGCGTATTGCCACCTAGTGGACTCTTCTTTCCTGCTTGCGCATGCGCTGTTGCACGCGCACCGTCCGCGCGGTCTCGAAATTTTGCGCTCGCGTGCGGAGGGCCGGCCCGCGCCCTCCCGACAACCTTTTCATTTTTTTTTTTTTTTTTTTAATACTTCTCGCCCAGAATGAAAAACATTGTTCTTTTACATATACTACTGACATTGTATCAATACAAAGTGGGTTGAAAATCAGTGAAGTTACTCTTTAAGTTTGAGGAGAAATGTGTATTAGTGTTAGGCATGCTGAGTTGAGCTGTGAAAAACTATTGTTGTTATCCCCAGTGTAGATGAGTGTGTTTTTCCTGTCAGGTTTGCATCTGTTGGCTACTGCAAGTCGTGATCGGCTCATTCACATCTTTGACATGGAGAACAAATGCAACCTAGTGCAGACGGTTTACGATCATTCGGCCTCCATCACTGCCATCAAATTCACAGGTCAGTTAACGGTTGATAAGAGATTTGTTGTTTTCCACTTAATCTTTCGATTGTTTGGACATATCTTGTCTTTCATGCATAATATGCGTGTGTTTTTGTAGATCTGAGTTCAGAGTTGTGTATGGTCAGCTGTGGAGCTGACAAGAGCATCTATTTTCGATCTGCTGAGAAGGTGAGGAGGAAGTGGTTACCTTTCAAATATTGTTTTCTGTGTTCCTGCTATAATAAGGACTTTTGCACCGGGTAGTAATGGGAACTAGCTGACACGGCAGTCCCCAGAGAACGTAATGTTCCTCTAGGACAATTTTCCTGGTTGCATTTGCATCGCCAGTTGACATAAGCCGCCACTTACATCATGCCGCTCTTGTTGTTGTGCAGGACTTTAATTTTGACAGCGCTGTGAACGATTTAGTTTATGATCTATTTAACGGTCCTATTTTATGTTTATTAGATAGAACTGTTAAACAATGGGTTGAGAAGTGCCTGGACTTCGACATCAGTCCATCTGTCGCTGTTTTCATGTTTGTGGATATAATTAGCTATAAACTTTTTTTACACAGCTTTTTAAAGCCAGTGTTTTGCATGCATTGGCCAATGAATCAACTTACACTTGCGTCACTGGAAGTTCCTATTGTGCTGATTTAGACCCTACTCTGAAGTAGGAGCTAATTTAGTTCCCCAAAAGGTTTTTTATTACTAAAATTGTTCCCAGTTCCTGCGGTGTGAACACGCCAAAAATAGGGTACTTCCACCATTAGCTCTAGTAACTGTGAAAAGGTTCCTCTGGTGTGAAAGCTCCTATTGTTATAGAGGAATTTTATTAGATCTACTACATAGACAGCATAGAGGTTTCCCTCGGACAAATAGGCAGCCCTGGAGCAGATAATTCAAAACATTATCATGCTTTTGGAGATGCCATATGCCATAAGCTCCACATTTCTAGTTTGTTTTTTATTTATTTTTTTTATTAAGTATAATGTTAACCCTCTGATACATCAATCAAATCAAAAAGGGAAAGGGGAAAAAAGCTTAATGATTTAAATTAATACTGTATGTATATTTAGATTTTTAAAAAAAAAAAAAATACATTTTATAATATATAATTTAATCTAAATAAGCATATGGTAGGATAATATAAAGAAATAATTTAAATAGTAAAAACTTTTCTCTCCCCAAAATTGTATTTGTTGTAGAAAAATGCTTTGTTTAAAGAATATAGAATATATTTGTTTGCATATTTGTTTTTTATATATAAAATTAAGCAGTTTTATTCAAATTTAGTTTTTCTTTGATGTTTTAACAATGAACTTCTGTTGTGCAGCACTTATAAAAATAAAAGGAATTGTTAAAATTACATTGAACAATTAAATTATTATTTTAATTAGTCATTTGATAACCACAGTTTTTTTTTAATATTTTTGTTTTAAGTTATAAAACCAGAAAATTAAAATGGACAATGCAGATGTTTTTTTGAAAAATTAAAACATTTCTTTTGGCTTATTGTAAAAATTATTAAATTGTTAATGTTTTATGACTTCAATTGGTTAGACGTTCTTTTTGATTTTAAATTTAATTAAACCATTAAAATGAAATCCATGAAAATAAAAATGAAATACAGAATTTAAGACAATAACGCATTATAGGGCCCTAAAAATTAATTTTTGCTAATCTTTTAATAAATTGATGTTAAATTTCATGATTTCAATTAGTTAGACATGCTTTTTGTCTAAAAAAAAAAAAAAAAAAACAAAAATGGAATCTAGAAAAATTTTAAACAGGAAAAAAATTTAATTCATCCAGAAAAATGGAATTTGGTAATAAAACTGATTTCATAGAGCCCTAGGTAAGGATGTAACATCACACTGTGAATGGTTAAAAGACCTGTGGACATCATGTGGCAAAGGGTTAATCTAAAAATGAACATGCAAATAGATTTCTTGGCTTTGCTCTTGATTGATCCGCTTTAATTTCATTTTTTTTAAAATGTACTTTCTAACTATTGTTGTTGTGTCTCTCTTCTTAAAGACGTCGGAGGGCTTGATCTTCTCACGATCACATCACATAGTGGAGAAGACCACACTGTATGACATGGACCTGGACGCCACACGCACACACACGGCCATTGCGTGTCAGGACCGCAACATTAGGTAGGGCTTTGTGTGAGATGTTACTACTGCTTGTACTGTAAACTTCTGATTTGAAAGGATCAGATGAGATCATCTGTTTGTTTGTTCTGCGCTCGGTACAATAATACATTTATCAAATCTTCATAGAGTTGTATGCATGAATGCTGCTTAAAGTCTCTCTTGCATTTTCAGAGTGTACAATGTGAGGAGTGGCAAGATGAAAAAGTGTTTCAAGGGCTCCCTGAATGATGATGGGACACTGCTCAAGGTATGTGTGGTGTAACTGACTAGCAGAGTAAATGATGCCTGCAGTCAAAATCCTTCATTTTTGGCAATGAGATTGTTTTTCTGCTCTCAGGTCCAGTTGGATCCCTCTGGGATGTTTCTAGCCACCAGTTGTTCGGACAAAAATATCTGTATCTTTGACTATGAGTCAGGCGAATGTGTGGCCACCTTATTTGGACATTCGGGTAAGTTTATTTTTCTTAATCAGTGATTTAATTCGAACAGTCATGGTTCAGTGCATACAGTCAGACGATGAATACAGTCAGTCACAGGCAATCCACACTCTGATCCAGAAGGTGGTGTGTGTTAATGCAACGCTGTTTGCTAACCGCTACAACAGGAAAAGGCACCGAAGATGCATAGATATGTTTAGGTGTAATCTCTCAACCGGTGTTTGAACCCCGGAAAAACATCAATAAAACAGCTTGAGAAATATATCTCGCGTAACATTACATTTACCTCAGGAAAGTCATTTAGTGTCCACAGCATGTTCGTTCAAAAGAGAAATGGACTCTAGAGGGAGCATTTCACTGAATATAGGGCCCTATAATTTCCGCATCATCGCGGAATCCATTCATAAAAACGGAATTTACCATATAACGTGGAATGTCACGGAATTTGTCAAATTTTTGATGAATGAATTAAAAGCAGGTCAGTACACTTAAATTAAATCGTGATATAGACTAGTGTCTGCGAATATTAAACCACAAAAAGACTATTTAAACATGAATCCTGCATGCCTGTGTGACTGAAATGAATGATGCGGAAGCGCAGTTTCATTGACCTCACACTGCCTCAGACACACTCGCGCGGGGGCGCACGTGCGACGCTCGCAGTATTTTCGACCTCTGTCGCCTCACTATATGAACGCACAAATTCATCTCCAGAGCTGCTCTGAAAGTCACTTCATCAGCATTTAACCGCTTCAATTGAGAAAACTACCATCATAAACACAGAGAAACTCAAAGCTCTAGGCAAACCGTCAAAATAAAAGTTTGATTTAACTTGACAGAAACGTGTTGTACAGTAAAATTTAGATAAATTAATTTAATAATAAATTATTAAAATATATTTTAAACAATAATCTGTGTTTCTTCCATGTTTTAACTTTAACAGTAAAGCTCTGTTGTGCAGCACATTGTTTGACAAAAAAAGTTTAATTTCATGATTAAAAGATAAATTAAATGGTATGCGTTCATTTGATTGCCAGAAAAATTTAAATACACAACAGAACTACTGAGGGAAAAAAAAATTAAAAAATATTTTTTTAATTAATTAATATTGTTGTTTTTAAGAATTAAATTAATTAGACATGCTTTTTGATTATTAATTTAATTTAACCATTAAAATTGAGTCAAAAAATAAATAAAATGGAAAAAAACGGAATCCAGAAAAATTAAAACGGAAAAAACGTAATTTGGGAAAAAATAAAACGGAATTTGGGAAAAAATAAAACCGATTTTATAGGGCCCTATGAATATATGCACTATATTAGCTTATATATTCATTATGTTTACTTTACCTGTTAGTAATGTCTTAATTTATTGAAACATTAAATAATTTGTCATGAAAATAAGTTATGACAGTAACTGTGTAATTGATTATATTTCAAAAATGAATTGGAGTAGAGAAAAATAACTGAAATATAACTTTATAATTAGATTTAGAAATTAATGCAAAACCTGCCTTAAGTGCAATTAACATGTTTTTTTTTTTTTTTTTTTTTTTTTTGAGTGTTAAAAAATAAATAGCAACTAAATGTAATAGTTTGGGCTCTGTTATTAATTGTAATCTTTAAGATTATATTAATGTGTAAGTAAAGGCTTACTGTATGTAGTTTACAGCATTAGCTGAAATAGATTTTTTTTTTTATTCTTAAGAATGTTAATTATAATTGAATTTATTTAAAGAGAGACAATTTGTTCACTAAACCACTGTATAATACCATGTTTGTTCACCGATACACCCTTTATTTTATATATTTATATATATCATAGATGCAAACTCCTCACCTTTCAGTGAACACTCACCTTTTTGAGATCAAAATAGGTCACCTATGGGATTTGCATAGATCCAATCAGTGTTTTTATGGTGGGGGGTGGGGGGGTACCTGTGAACTTACAAGGGTAAATAAAGAACTGGTTGTCTCAGTAAGTACTGTACTGTGCTTCCCTCTTAAAAAAACTATGTCTATAAAGGGTAATATTTTATGAATGTGAGGTCTGAGACGTGGGAACAGTGAATGGAGAGAGAGAGCAAACAGTTTGCAGTTCAGCTCAGTATTGACATTATTGTCTTAATAGCCTGCATAGCACTTCATCTATTATAACAGGATATTCTGACCAAATGTGTTCATTTTTGATTTTGGTAAAATCTTGCAACTTTTTTTTTTTCTTCGTGAAAAAATAGTTTTGAACATATAAGGTAATAAAAAAAAAATCCCTTAAAGTAACTACAAATGAGCATGTAAAGCAAATATCAAATAGCCGTGTGGAGCATGCCCCTGCCCCACACATGCCCCTGCCCCCCCATACCTGTTTGCATCCCTGTATGTGTGTGGATGTATGCATATATGTATATATTATGAATTTTTTTATTATTCTTTATTTTTTTTATTTTTTTGTGTGTGTGTCTTATTGTGAACTTTTATTCTCTTACAGAAATTGTTACAGGTATGAAGTTCAGCCAGGACTGCAGGCATCTGATCACTGTATCTGGTGACAGGCAAGTCTTTTAAATGTGTATTTTTTTACTTTTTTATTATTGATTTTCCAAGAAAATGTTTCATACAGTAATAAAGAAAAGGGGCATACATTCACCTTTAGATATTAAACCACATGTCTCAAATATCCTAAATGTTATTACAAAAGTCTTAATTAATTTGAGTTTTTAAATTTGGGTGTGGAAAAACAGGAATAATCATACAGTTAATGATAATTAAAGGTGCCTAGAAACAGTTTTTACAAGATGTAATATAAGTCTAAGGTGTCCCTGTGAGTATAGTATTTATTTTGATGTTTACATTTGATTCTGAATGAGTTTGATAGTGCTCCGTGGCTAAAGCTAACATTACACACTGTTGGAGAGATTTATAAAGAATGAAGTTGTGTTTATGAATTATACAGACTGCAAGTGTTTAATAATGAAAATAGCGACGGCTCTTGTCTCCGTGAATACAGTAAGAAACGATGGTAACTTTAACCACATTTAACAGTACATTAGCAACATGCTAACGAAACATTTAGAAAGACAATTCACAAGCATCACTAAAATATCATGTTATCATGATCATGTCAGTTATTATTGCTCCATCTGCCATTTTTCGCTATTTTCTTGCTTGCTTACCTAGTCTGATGATTCAGCCTGTGCACAGATCCAGACGTTAATACTGGCTGCCCTTGTGTAATGCCTTGAACATGGCTGGCATATGCAAATATTGGGGGCGTACATATTAATGATCCCGACTGTTCCGTAACAGTCGGTGTTATGTTGAGATTCGCCTGTTCTTCAAGGTCTTTTAAACAAATGAGATTTATATAAGAGGAGGAAACAATGGAGTTTGAGACTCACTGTATGTCATTTCCATGTACTGAACTCTTGTTGATTTAATTAAATTGAGCTCCGAACGTCAAAATGTGGCATTGCTGTGTGTTCTGGAGGCTGCTGTTTCGTGGCAGGTTGCGGTCAATAAATACCATGCATTGTACTAAGCAATTGGTTATGATCTTCTTTTTAAGACTCATGACAGTCATTACTATGTTTTTATATTTTAATGTCGTTGATGTTTGAAATTGTATTTTCTCATCTTTTTGAATGAGCAGCTAGTAGTAGTAAACCAGACATTTCAAAATAAGAGTCCCATTTTATTTCTGACTTTTCTTATAATTAAAAGTCCTGCATAAAATCTTTTTTTTATTTTTTTTTTTTTTTTTTTTTTTTTTGGTGGCTATTATTGGTATTTTGCTGACACAGTAAACTATATCTGGCATTTAATTCAACACACTCCTGTGGCTTTTCACTGGGCCCTCATGAAAGGAAAGACTATGAAACATTATATCAGTCTATAGATTTTACTAATATACTACAATTATAATCCCTTTATAATCTCTTTATTGTTTTTTTTAAATGCATTATCACAAAATATTGGTTGACCTCTGGTTTGAATGTATGGATTTAATACATTGTAGTACATTTTTGCAGTTAAATGTGTGCCTGTTTAATTATGTAAAAGAATCTGAGGGGTAATACTTATTTTGAGATTGTTGAGATTATTTGTGAAGGTTTAAAAAACTGTCTTAAGGTCTTAAATTTGATTTTAAAACTCTGAAGTGACCCTGGGTTTGGTTGGGTTTATAAACATCAGATATTACATGGGAGTTGTTGTTGTTTAGATTACAAGTAAATTGAGCCACACATGCTGAAAGTCATGAATAGAGTTCATCAAACGGCTAAATTAAATTAGATGAACTAATAAAAATATAGGCTAACCCAGGAGTACAGCAGGGTAGTAAATACATTTTAGTATTCTATACTCGCATAATAGCAATCTTTCAAATTCTTTCTTAAAAATATTCTCTGCTCAGCCTTACGTCAGTGTGTGTGTTAAAAACATACTGATTTAGATCACAGTCTAATGTGTGTGTGTGTGTGTGTGTGTGTGTGTGTGTGTGTGTCCAGCTGTGTGTTTGTGTGGCGGCTGGACTCTCAGATGACCAACTCCATGAGGAAGAGGTTGGCAGAGAGGAAGCAGCAAGCAGGCCTGAGGGTTCAACGGGCCCCCAGCAAACAAGAAGCAATCAGGTAGTGTCATTTAACCACATGCAACCTGCAAACCTGATCTTCTCTTATGTCACGTTCACACTAGAGCTGTTTGTGTAGACCCAGGTTGAGTTGATGAGTGTATGATTTATGTATATTTATATAGCGAAACAGCTTCCAGGAGCACATGAAAATATTTTGCAAATGTACCACTAGAAGTGGGCAGCATGAACAGAAACCTGTTGAGGTTAAGGTGCTCTCACATTTACTTTTATTTGGTGAATTTCATGCACAAAATCCAGTCACTTCAAGAGGAATCTACATAATCGTTTGAGGGCGACACTCTCCCATGCACATTTCACATCTGTGACCTTTTTGCCCATGGTATTTTAGCTGTGAAATGTCTTAAATGTTATAACAAAAGTTTATAGTCCCCCTGTGGTGACAAGTTTTTAATGTTGTTTATATGTCTGTGTGGTGTTTTTAATATTCTTTAAGACAAACCATGTGCAAATTCATCAGTCAACAGCATTGCTGAATATTTTCTCCTTAAAATGCGGTTTGAAATCGCTGGTGGCAGGTGGGCTTTAGCATATCATTACGTTGCTGCCAAGTGGTGGGTCTCGAGAAGCCAGATTATCCTGGTATATTTTTCTGTTGATATGAAAAATCAGGTAGATTTAGCAATATGGCAGGTGTATGATGTATATTATGATGTTATGATGAACTATAAGCCTTTCTCCACTGACGTTCTGAGTTGTTCAAAGCTTTTGTAAGGATACTGATTATTAGAAGGCAGCTGTCTGACTCTGAGATGGTGAACGGGAACATGGTTTATGTAACATTAGCAGCACATTATTAGCTGTTTGATAATGTAGTCAAGAAAGGCTAATCATATTAATTACTGTTGTGTCCAACATTGTAGAGAGCGATCCATAAAACACATTACCATTCTGATACATCAGCTTGTAGACAAGCCTGTATATTTCACTTTTGGTAAAAATTAGTAAAAATTACTATTTTTGGTGAAAATTAGTTTTAAGGGATACAATTATTGACTACAAGGGGGACTTAATTATTTTAAGAGGTCATAAATCTGGGCACGGAAAAACGGGAATCACGATACAGCTTAATAGAATGTTTCATTTAGAGCTGGATATTCTGGATAAATTTAGATTCACGATTTGTTTTAAAATGGTGATCGTGATTCTCCCATGATTCTGAACAGATAACTAAACAAAATAATTTATTGGAGGTTATGACAAAATGTTAATTGCTGCCATCTATTTAAAAGTGTTTAATTAATTTGAGTTATTTTCAATGTTATATGTTCAATGACTCATTCATAAATCTTTTTTTGTTATTATTACTACTGGATGAATCAACATTTTGAATTAATCTCTTGAATGAGTCGATGACAAATAAAGTTAAAGGGTTAGTTCACCCAAAAATGAAAATGTCATTTATTACTCACCCTCATGCCGTTCCACACCCGTAAGACCTTCCTTCATCTTCAGAACACAAAATAAGGTTTTTTTTTTTTAGTTGAAATCCGATGACTCCGTGAGGCCTGCATAGCCAGCAATGACACTTTCTCTCTCAAGATCCATTAATGTACTAAAAACATATTTAAATCAGTTCATATGAGTACAGTGGTTCAATATTAATATTATAAAGCCACGAGAATATTTTTTGTGTGCCAAAAAAACAAAAATAAGGACTTTAACAATATCTAGTGATGGCCGATTTCAAAACACTGCTTCAGAGCGAGTCGAATCCGTGATTTGGATTGCGTTTCAAACTGCTGAAATCGTGTGACTTTGGCGATCCAAACTGCTGATTTGATTCGTAAAGCTCTGAAGCAGTGTTTTGAAATCGGCCATCACTAGATATTGTTAAAATCGTTATTTTTGTTTTTTTGGCGCACCAAAAATATTCTCGTCACTTCATAATATTAATATTGAACCACTGTACTCAGAACTGATTTAAATATGTTTTTAGTACATTAATGGATCTTTTGAGAGGAAATGTCATTGCTGGCTATGCAGGCCTCATGGAGCCATCGGATTTCAACAAAAATATCTTAATTTGTGTTCTGAAGATGAACGAAGGTCTTACGAGTGTGGAACGGCATGAGGGTGAGTAATAATGACAGAATTTTCATTTTTGGGTGAACTAACCCTTTAAGTGACTTATCGCCACCTGGTGGTGTAACGATGTAATCGCTAGTTAAAGCACCAAGTTACTTTCAAAATGGGAATTTGCTCTATTTTGATCACTACTGTAGACATCAGTGTTTGTACCTGGACTATAAACCTTTATCCCAGTACTTCTGACATAATAAGAATATTTATAACGCACAAATAATGGTTGAAAAGAAGCTGTTTCATACCTACACATGACAACTCCTCTCTCTGGATCAGCAGCAGCGCCAATGCAGATCTGACTGATCCGGTGTGATTTTGTGAAAGCTTTAATAGAGACCGGCGAATCGCTGTCATTTAGGAATGAAATCACGTGGGTGTTCACATCAAGAGTGTGATCTTTTAATGATTAATTGTGCAGCTTTACACATTTGTTTTCTTTTTAATTTATTTTCATCATGATAATCTTCACAAATTAACAAATTTTGAATTAATTTTGCCTAAATATAATAAGCCTAAACACAATCGTCAGAATTAAAAAGCTGAACTTATGCTATAAAAGAACTACATCATGGACGCATTACTTCAACGTCACTACCATTAAACTTCTGACAGCTTTTTCAGTCCTTATTTAAAAACATTTTACATAAGTTTGAGTTAAAATTAATTTGAAAGAGTGTGATTATAAACACAATGAGGCTGTGAAAGTTATTTGTGAGTTTGAGTTTACCTGTTTGGCGTGGTGACATTTAATGTCCCTGACAACCTCTGTAGACACATTTAGCCACTTGTTATCAACTGCCTTTTTCAAGACGAGTTAAAAAAATCACAAGGAGGTATTACTGATGTATTTTGTCATAGTATAAAACGTAAAAATATCTTGAGCTTGACCTTATTTCAGGCCTTTAACCAAAAACCCATTCAAAAAACCCATCGACTTAAGAATGATGGAACCGTAAGTGCTAAAATTAACTCGTTTCTGTGTTTTGGCCTACAAACATGCGTCATACCTACAGCACTCTGTGATTTATTAGTCTTCAAAAGGCATGATTTCATTAAATTACTGTGTAAGGCAAATGTATGTTTACAACAATTTGGACATTAGTTTTAAAAACCGATATCTTGTCAGAAATGTGAATGACTATCTGATTTAATTATTTTCCTATTTAAATTCCTGTTGCTCAGGAGAGAGACTTACATCGCTGTGCCCTGTAGTGCACTGCCTCACATGGAGGAGGAAGAGGAGGACGGCTTGATGCCAGAGGAGAATCCAGAAGATGGTGTGGAGGACTGCAGAACTCCAGACAGACTCGACTCCACCGATGGTGCGTTGATTTGGCTCTTCTCTGCTGTTATTGGGCCTCTCGATCACATCAAGTTAGGGCCCTATGAAATCAGTTTTATTTCTTCCCCAAATTCTGATTTATTTTTTATTTTTAATGATAAAATTTAAATTTTAGGAATTAAACTGATCTACTTTGTTTATTTGTTCAAAAATTTCCAATCTTCGCAACATTCTGCGTTATACTGTAAATTCCTGTAAAAGAAAAAAAAGCTATTTGTGTTTTGCACATGGCGGGAATCATTGAGCCCTACATCAAGTGCACAAGCAAAATGTATGTAATTCTGTTTAAAATGTGATTTAATGGGCTTGACTGTTGTCCTTTAGCATCTCTGGATTCTGTGGTGCTCCAAACCAATGGCAAAATGCCCATGTGGGTGCGCAGACTGGTACGTATGTTCCTGTTGTCATAAAATGTTCTTACATATTGAATTCTTCCATGACTAATGGATCTCCTTGATATAGGGTGGAGGAGGTGAAAATGATAGAAGCGGTATAGATAATCGAGAGCTCAGTACCAGCCACAGGGACGCTGGGCGGTGCAGTCCGATCCGCTAGCCATCCGCACCGTACTGGAGATGAAGAGCATGCAGCTTCCCCTCTCACACACTCCCAGCAGAGCCGTGGGAGAGGAAGAGCTCGAGGAAGACTCTCGCTTTCACCCGCAGAGTTTGGACAGTCTGTTGGATGAAGACGTTGAAGATGATGATCTAGAGGAAGAGGAAAAGATTTGCAGTGTAAGTTGTGTAAGCTGGTGTTACACTTGCCAGTTTTCAACATGGTTATGGCATCTTGCAGCAGGTGGATGTTAGCAGCTTTAAGCCCTCCTCACACCACCAGCAACTCCTAGTGCTGTCACTCTAATGTTATTGGTAGACTACGTCTGGACATGCAAGTCACAGATATAGAGCTGGTAAATTTTAAAAATATAAATTTTAGCAACAAATCTTATTCCTGGTCATATTAAAGAGGAACATTCTGCTCTTAGAGAGTTATATTAACAACAGCAGTGCTACTGTATTAAATCATTAACCAGATGAACGATCTATCACAATATTTAAACTGACTCATAGTTCCCCATTTTCCCAAAACATCATTCAAATTTTATCCATTCAAATAATAATCTATAAAAATGAACTTTATGCAGAAGAAATATGAACGGCGTCAGTGCTAAACTGCTCAACACTAAAATTTTCCATGGCCCCACCACCAAAAAAGTAATAACTAGATATAATAAAGTTGTTTTCATTGTTTTTTGACCTATGTAACCTTGTACTGCAATAAATTTTATTTTAAATTTTAGATACCAGTGAAATTTTTTTTTTTACAATTCTCTAGTCCAATTTCGATGCCACAGCAAAAACTACTTGCCTAACTAACATAAATGTAAAACATCATTAAAGCCAAGTAAACCATCAGTAATAAAATAATCAAAGTAATCAATGGCACAAATAAATACAATAGATCAAAGATACAAATGAAATAAAATAATCAGTGTTTTTTTCAGGTAGGTCTAACCGTAGTTTTCAGGCACAGATATTGAATGAAGTAATCAAATGTAAAATAATACTGCATAGTCTGTATAAATTAAATATATATAAATCCTTATTAAAGTTATTCAGTCAAGAGTAGCCAGTTATTTTTTGCAGCAGAAACATTAGGGCTGCTGTCACTTTAAGACATAATGCACGGGTCCAGTATACTGATACTGTACATTAGTGCTGCAACTAACAATTATTTTGATAATCAATTAATCTGTTGATTTTATTTTTCGATTAATCAGATGTAAAATGTAAAAAGCATCGAGCCCTAAGTTATCCCAGTAGTTGCTAGGTGTGACCAGTCACCAGTCCCCCATGTTTGACACGAGTTAATTTGATTGGAGGTACTATTTGCACAATTTATGAACTAATATGAATGGTGTCAGTGCTAAACTGCCCATTGCATCATATAATCAACAAGAGCACTGTATTAATCAAACCCTCTAAGACTGCCGACAGTTTTTTACATGTCATTTTATTATATAAATGTTTGTTTACAGACAAGTCATTTAAAACATTGAAGTCACTCCAGAAATTCTCTGTCCTGTCTTCAGGGCCGGCGTGTGCCTATAGGCGAACTAGGCAGCCGCCTAGGGCGGCAGCACAGTGAGGGCGGCAAAAGGAGAGGGATTTAGTTTTTAAGTTATTTATTTTTGGGACATTCGTTTGGAATTATTACACGTATCAAAAAGTTATCACCCGATTAGTTATTCTAAATCTAAATTATCTTTCCGAGTAGGCTACCAAAACCCGCCATGCTCCCTTATATTTTCTGTTAAAATTAACAGTGGTTTGTGAATGTAGTGAATGGATGTCCCCGTTTTGGTGCTCCGTCCACGAATGGAGCTGTCCCTGGAAATGTCCCCGTTTTATAGGTCGCTCAAAATAACCCACAAATACATTGCAAAAAAGCCCGACCAACATACAGCAGCCTGTTGGTTATTGGAGCAATCATGTAGTGATTCATGTAGCCCAGAGGGGGCTGTGCAGCTACACTGTCACTGCTACACTTGGTCGCGCGCGCCGCTAACCTGGACCAGAGCAAAGTGCCACTATTATCATCAGTTATCAAAAGGAAACATTATTATCTGTTTCGACTTTCAAAGTAGTAACATAACTATTCATGTTAAATTAAAGTAATACAGTTATGTGTTTTATAACAGGGTGCGGGATTGTTTTGGACAGTTTAAACATCCCCAACGCAGCAATTTCCACATGTCTTATCAAGTGGTGACGGTACACTCAGATATGAATAAATAATACACTTGCAACTTACTTAGTGCTTATAATGAGTCTAAAATGCAAAATAATTATTAAAAATAGTTACAAGTTTAAAAGGTTGAAATTTCTGTAGGCTAGCCCAGCTCTTAAAAATGAAAATATTAAATTCACTAATAAATGTTACAAATATTTGTTAAATGTTGTTTTATTTATCTAATCTAATATTTGTTGTTTTATTTTTGTAATGTAATTTTTTTTTTATTTTTTTTTTTTTTCTCTCAAAATAGTGTTGTTTTGTTGTGTTTTTTTTTTTTTTTTAGACCTGGTTAATAGTGTAATATTTTTTTAATGAATTGTATTAAAACAGTTCAAAAATTCTTATAAAATTAAATCACAATAATTATTAATGTAATGATATAGTGAACCTGCAAAAGCGGAGGAGTCACGTTGCTCACCTTTGTGTGCACAATATTTATAAATGCCATATATTTATAATAAACTCTATTCATAACAGAGAGCAGTGCACGCGCAAGTGACGGGATTTTGGGGCGTGCAGAGAACCGCTTACACACCGTCGCTTCGCAACTAGCTACTAGAACTACCACCGATTTGCGGCTTTCGTGTGTCTCTCATTGAAAATGAACTAGAGACTTGCTTTGCGCGTCCCGTAAACTGTCTTTATGTCAAAGTAGGCCACTGCCCGCCCAATTTATCAGCGGCCCACCAGGAATTCTCCTGAATCTTCCAGGAGATATTCTTATTATATAACATAAGTGTTTGTATTTGTAGTTAGTAACGTGCTGATTTTTTACATTGCAGAGTGAAAAAAGAAAAATCCGAAAACATGCTTGTACATATTTTTATATTAGTGCAAGTTTATTAATAAATCAATAAACAAAACCTCCAGTCTTTCACATCTCAAAGATCGAGTTTAATTGAAGTGGGGGCGGCACAACGGGGTTTTGCCTAGAGCGGCAGTTGGGCTTGCGCTGGCCCTGCCTGTCTTGTCTGCCCTCTAGACGGGTGATGTTTGAGCTAATAATAAATGTTTATTTTTAACACTTAACAACTGATCATGAACTACTGGGGGAAATTGGAAATGGAAATTTATTGGTGAAAAGTTGTCTAAACCTTGTTTGTTAGTTTTGTAACGATCGGCCCTATCGGTCGATTTTACATTGATTGAAATTGGGGTCAGATTATACTGTGTGAGCTTTTGGAGTGTTTAAAAAGATGAGACAGACAACAATGAATAAATAAAGTGTATTTACAATATTCACAAGGAACTTAAAACAACACAATAAAACTAGAATAACTTAGGCTGTTAAAAGCAGGGAGTCCATGTTCACCATACCATAAAACAGTCCTTAAGAATCCTAGTGTGCTGAAAGTCCCAACGTGAAAGTGTCCACCGGTGTATATACAAAGTCCACAGAAGTGATAATCCAATGAAAAAGTGACTGGGTTTGCTGGAAAGGTAGTCCGTAAAATGAAACTCCTCAGTCCAGCTAGTACGTGATCACACTTGTAATGAGGGGTTGATTGTTTGCATGCTGCCTCCTTTATACTGGTCTACTTCCTGGTTCCTGTCATGGACAGGCAGACCCATACACATAAAGACATACACACATTAAATAGATAAGAGGAATAAAATGGCTAAGACAACATGTAACCCAATTAAAACTCAATATACATAAACCATCATGTACTGATAAAACGTGTCTTATGTGACAGTGTCACAGTTTGGTACTCTTGGGCCTGGTTTCACAGACGGGGCTTAGATTAAGCCAGACTAGGCCTTGGTTCAATTAGGACATTAGGTAGCTTTTATAAATGTGCCTTAGAATAAAAACACTGCCATTGTTTTGTCTCAAGATGCACACCAGTATATTTTAAGATATATCAGTGCAAGTTGCTTTCAGTGAAAACAGCTCAAACATGCATTTTAGTCTGGGACTAGTCTTCTTCCTTGTCTGTGAACCCAGGGGTTGATCTTTTATTCCTGGCTTCATGTGACCGGATATCGAGAGTAGTGTCATTTAGTCTGTCACTCCATTTCCATTCTTATCTGTGACAGTCGCTGGACAGAAGGCAAGATTTCAGCATTCAGTCATCTAGTGGGACAAACAACTTAAAATCTGTAACTCACAATAGTCATCTGGTGCTATAGCTGAAACATGAAAGAGTGTGTTTATTTGTTATAGGTTTCCAGAGATGGGTTTAGCTCTTCGCTCCAAGGGCCAGATTTTCTGCAGTTGCCACATGGAGAGGAGAACTTCAATCCAGAGCTCGGCTCACCAGAGAAGACTGGATACATTTTATACCCAGCCAACAGCACTGCTCTGTCCACTGGAGAAGGGTAAACCACTTGTAATGACATCTGGCTTTGGTTCATTTTCCATTTTGGGAATAGGTTTATTTACATTTATTTGTTTGGCAGATGTTTTCCAGCAACATGAGAATTGCTGCGATGCAGTTTGTTTTGGTTTAATATTGGAAAATGCCTGGATGAGTTAGTGACATTGTGGTGTATACTGAAAAGGAAGGGGTCCAAGTATCAAGCCCTGAGGTATCCCAGTGTTTGCTTGATGTGACACTCACCAGTCCCCCACGTTTGACATTTGAGTTAATTTGATTGGAGGTACTTTTTTTGTAGAGGTGTAAATCAGGTGGCTCATCATGATACGATATGATATCGATTCTCATAGCCTGTAATACAATATTTGCAAATACCTCAAAAAAATTGAGATTCGTTTCAGGGTTATATCGATCGGTATTATATTATGTGCCTATTTTACACAACCAGTTACACTTTTATTAACTCACAAATGCAACCACAGTATGTAATATGAACATTTCTCTGAAAATTGCACATCCTGTACCCCAATTGGGACATCCACAACAACAAACAAAAAAATGCATTTTAGTTTTAATAATAGTTACATGTGAGATCAGTAATGATGGCAGCTTATGACATGACACATTCTCATCAGAAAACATCCAAAATGAGGTGCTCCAGTTGTAGAAAAATACATTATTTAGAAAAATAACATTAAAAAAGAAAGGGTTAGGGTGTTTTTGTTTTTGTTTTTGTTTTTGGCTGCTATTAGTACATCACAGTCTGGGGCACATGCAGAGATGCAGGGCTCAATGTTAAGAATATTTTCAACAAATAACCAAATTACAAGCAGTGGCACAAATAAATACAATAGAACAAAGACACAAATGAAATTATCAGTGCTTTTCAGTTTTTTCGGGTAGGTCTAGCATAACTTTTCAGGCACAGAAATAAAAAAAAAAGAGTAATCAAATGTATAATAACACTAAATGTAGATTTTATAAAAGTTTAGTCAAGAGCAGTGAGGTTTTCTTCATCTTGTTGTTTGATTAATGACACAGACAGCAGCAGGAATATTAGGCTGCTGTCACTTTAAGAGCGAATGCACTGATCCATACTGATTTACATGCACATTTTTTCCATTTTTTTATGGTCACTTAAGACATAACCAACTGTGTTTATTAGGATGTTTGCAAAGACTGTCGTTTTGACACAATTTTGTTTGTATTTGTCCTTTCAAGCGCACAATAAGTGAAAGAGATTGTGCTGTGTGTGTGTGTGTGAGCTGGATTCAAGCTCTGGATCTAATCAAAGTGACACCTAACAAAGTGTGACAGTTTCTTACAACCCCGTTTCTTCCATTTACATACTGTGAAACTGGACTTTGTACCCAGAGTAAACTAGACATTGCTATAAAAGTTCCTGGTAGTCAGTATTTTTCATTCATTGAATAATCTTTTGTTGCCCTTTTTTCCCCTGCAGAGAGTTTGATGTTAAAGCTCTGTGTGAGGGGGCAGGTGGTGACCCTGAGGAAGAGGAGCTAAGCCCAGATAGTGCTTGCTCGGCTGAGAGCCCAGCCTCCCATAGCGACCAGCCTCATGACCGTAAGTTACATTACAGCACTCAAAACACAGCATGTAGAGTATGAAACACGCTATTAGTGGCCTTGAAGAGTTTAAAGTCTACCTTTTGATGTGAAATCTTCTGTTTTGTTGCTTTTTTTTTTAGAGGACACAGACTCTCTCAGTCAGGTGAGCTCCACAGGAAGCTCAGGAGTTGAAGAGGAAGAGGATGAAGAAGAATCTGGAACTCTGCTTCGCCAACATTTCGACACACTGGGTGTGGCTGGTAATGGTATGACTTCATTTCTTGTACTGCTCTGAAATGCCCTACTTTGCTAAAATGAAAAATAAAATTTTTATTGGCTTCAAAAATGTAATGTTTTCTAGGCATAATTCTTATCTTTTCACATATTAAGCATATCAAAGGGATTCATTAGTTTTCCACTAAAGGCTGGAATACACTACATGACTTTTAAAGCGTTAGTTACCCAAAAATTAAAATTACCCCATAATTTACTCACCCTCAAGCCATCCTAAGTGTATATGACTTTCTTCTTCTTTTATATTCAAAAATATTCTGGCTCTTCCAAGCTTAATGGGAGTGAATATTAACTGCAATTTTGAAGCCCAAAAAAGCACATCCATCATAAAAGTAATCCATACAGCTCCAGAGGGGTAATAAACAGTTGTTTATCCTCCACATTTAATTTAATTTAATTTAATTTAATTTAATTTAATTTAATTTAATTTAATTTAATTATTTTAATTTAATTTAATTTAATTTAATTTAATTTAATTTAATTTTTCTTACTGTTTTAGAGAAATAAAATGGGATCTGCCAGTCATGGGTCTTTCATACAGGGAAATCTGTAAAAGTTAATGACCAAACGTATCTTTTATAAAAGTTCACAGTGTTGTTGCAGATGAAATATAATGTGGGTACCACTGAATAAATATATTTCTTCATCAGGTTAGGTTTGATTATTAATCACTTAAGCCTCTTTATCCAATCTTCTCTATCAAACCGTTTGTCTTTCAGTATCAGCAGACACAAAACTCAATAAAAGGTGACAACTTTTTAAAGTTAAAAAAAGATATAAGTTACATAAACGATAAAAACTCCTTGTGGTTTCTCGGTTTGAGAGATTTGAGCAACCATAAACGACACAAAACATAGGAATTTTGAGTTTGATAGGATTCCTGTATAGAAAAATCACTGCTTGCCCTCCAGACGCATTTCACGTGCAGCGATGACGTCATGTGCAGACAACCTATTGGGACACAGCAAGTGATTCATTCAGTCAGAGAATATCAAACCTGTTTGAAATTTTTAGCCGAATTTAAAATGCGCTTTCATTTGCATGCATGCGTAAGAACAACCCCCCTCCTTCACAGCTCATTTCGAGGGAACGCCTCCCAAAACACGTAAACACTCGTATTGGAACACGAGTGTTTACCACCGGCATTCGCTGTGTTGTGTTAGTGGATTCATTATGTCGGACTCACCGCAGGTAACTCATAATCTGCAGTTGTTACTCCTGTCTCCTGACAAAAACATTGCATGCGGCGCCTGTGGAGTGTGGAAAGTTACTGGAGCGCGCAGCCGCGCTCGTCTCTCACAAGGAACGTAACGGCAGTGATTGACAAGCCAGAGGGCCAATCATTTACGCGATGATCACACAAACGATTGGCTGATGTCTTTAAGGCCCTACCTCGTGCACAGTTGATGTATATTGATATTATTCCTTTCAGTGCACCTAATAAATAGTCTTTTATCAGTTAGTAAAGACAGTTTCAAGTAATATTGCAAAAATGTATAAAACAAAACATCCTCTATAGCACCTTTAACATGTTGAATCTGTGTTTGTCAGGTCGCGTAATGTCTGAGAAATGACGCGCTATAATCTAAGAGTTGAACGACTTCAGATTTTTTTTTTTGTCGACATTTATGTGATTTAAAGTCGAGTCGATGTCAACTACTCGCTGATGACGTCATTAATGAACCAATAAGCCTGAACTTCGAGCTGAGACCCGAACGCGACCCTTGTGCACAGCCCACTGTGCTGCCCACTAGGCTATTGCTCCTACATAAGGGCTTATTTTTATCAGTTCTTTTGTCTTTGTGTCGTTATATTTCTCTCAGATTTCTGCTTTATCTAAAGACACAGATAAAGTAGCACAGTAAGATTACATTTATATGAATGCATTAGTGAGAGAGTGATTGCATGTGATTTAATTGTACCTGGCAGCTTCTCTCTACTGAGAGTGAAGCTGTGTGTTTTAGTTAAGAAATATGCTAGAATGTTTCAGTTTCTTAGCTATTTTATTAATAAATCACAGAAACAGTGTTGACAGTACGCAGTACACTGCACTCCTGAAGGTTTCTGTGTGCACGATCTGTATGTGATGTACGCGCTACTGTCTGTGTGCGCGTTACAATACAGCCAGTGCATTATTTTTGAACCGCAATTAACTTGCATGTACAATAAGCTCTTTAAAACATGCATTCACCCGATCAATATTGAGCATCCAGATGGTATAATCAAACATATCTTGTGGAGCGCTCTCAGAGTAAGCATTTATTTGTCACTTACAGTTTGATATGGAGCGTGAATGTGAACTTCAAAGATTTCTTATCCTGCTGTGCCCTCTATAGGCCATGATCAGCAACTAGTCGACATCAAGCTTAAAGCACCATGGCAGAGCATTAAAGTCGATTATTCGGTGCAACCCCCTACTATAATCTGGTGATTGTCAGCGTTGGTTGGCGTCTGTCGGTGCAGTGTGAATTGTATGATGCCCAGTTTTTCGGTTACCCTTTACAAAGTCATCAAATGCATGATGTGTAGTGTATTCCAGTCTTAAGATGATGGTGAAATCATTAATGCTGATCTAATTTGCTGTGGAAACTCTCTCGTAGAAAAGTTCAACACGGACTTGAGCAGTCTGCAGCCCAGCTCAGAGAGTAACTTCCTCAATCCTCGCCTAAGTATCTCCACACGCTTCCTCTCCCGCTTTCAGAGCCGCTTCCGGTGAGTCAACATCAGCTTCTGTCACACAGCTGTGTAATGGAGAAATATGAGTTTACACTTCTAGTTCTCCTTTCCCTTTTGAGATCTAAATGAAATGGGGGAAGTACCTGTGAAATTATGTATTAGTCATAGTTTAGATGACATTATAAATTTCATTTCTGTCGGCTGTTTCAGCACTATAGGGACTAGTAGCAGTGCGGTTTGCCGGCCTGCAGCCTGCCTGCCCAGTATACCTGATGAGTCCAGTGATGGCTGTCAAACTCTCGATGTAACAATGGTATGATGCTTACTCTTATGAATAATGTTATGTACTCTGAATGGTGTGTTGCCATTCAGAGTACATCGTACCAGTCACAGTCACAATGACTGAACACTAATATGACGGGTCATTCTGTGTCATTTCTTCAGCTTTTGTTTTTAATTCAAGAATATGGCACAGACAATCCTAAACTTATCCACTTCTCCTATATTGTCAAAAATAATGTCTGATGCCATTGTTTTTCCATAATGTGTAACCTCTACACATCTCAAATGTGATTTTAGGTTTTTATCACTCTTTAAAGGGATAGTTCACCCAAAAATAAATTCTGTCATTTACAGATTCAGATATTTTTAATGAAACCTGAATGATTTTGGTGCCTCCATTGAACAGCCATTCCACCAAGATCGTGACACTACATCATAAAATGTCATTTATGCACAAACTGTACATAGAACACGTTTGAGCTTCCGCTTACCATATTTGATTATTCTATGTGTGTATCAAATGTGAATAAAAATCAGCCTAGAAATGTTCAATTAAATCTTATAAAGCAAGTTATTTACAATTTTCATTTTTGCGTGAGCTATTCCTTTAAGTCTTAAGTGTATATCTGCTAATTGTGTCAATGTTTAGAATTAGACTGATAGTAAAGATGACCTCAAAGCTGATAGATGTGGACTAAATGCCACAAAAATCTCTTATGCTCTTCTAAGTAAAACTATATGTGACCCTGGACCACAAAACCAGTCATAAGGGTAAATTTTTTTTGAAATTGAGGTTTATAGATGAACAGAAATCTATAAACCTCTCAGATGATGTATGGTTTGTTAGAATAGGACAATATTTGGCCAACATGCAACTATTTGAAAATCTGGAATCTGAGGGTGCAAAATAAAAATATAGAGAAAATCACCTTTAAAACTGTCCAAATTAAAAAAAATGTTTTGGTATATTTACAGTAGGAAATTTACAAAATATCTTCATGGAACAATATCCTAGTGATTTTTGGCATAAAAGAAAAATCGATAATTTTGACCCATACAATGTATTGTTGGCTATTGCTACAAATATACCCGTGCGACTTATGACTGGTTTTGTGGTCATGTACTTGTAAATTGATCTCAATATTTTGAATTATTTTCTTTTGTCTTTTGGACTTTTTGTTAATATTTTCTTTTTCTCCTGCTTCTAAGGACAAGTCAAAGGTTCTTTCAAACAGCAGTGGAACCATTGAGGAGAACGAGAAGAGTGGTATGTCCAGTTACCTGTTAATAGTGCATTTTACTTCTGACTGTGAGTGAAAGTGTCCAGTAACGGGGAGGTTAAAGGCCCTGATATACTCAAGGCAAAAAAAAATAGAGCAGCGGTAAACTGTTAGCGAACATCTCAGTGCCGCTCAAGCTGCTGAGAGTGGTGTTCAGATGCAAATGTAAATGTTCTGTGCACTTTCCTCTTTATAATATTGTAAACATGCAACAAAATTGACAGCAGTGAGAAAACAGCAGTTAAGAAAGCACTTTATGCAGTAGATTGCTTAAAAGCAAGCAGCTTTATAGTATTAAACATGAAAATACTGTCCGTGTCTCTGTTAGAATTTCAGTTTCTAATATAAAGCAGCTCTTATGTCTGTTCATGTTTTTACTCATGGACGTCCGACCTCAACGGACTGAACAGAAGAAATGAACTGGAGAAGACTTTATCAGAAAAAGTGGAGCATCAGAGCCTATTACGTAATCTCTACATACCAATGGTAGTTCCAGCTAGAGCGAACTTTCCAGAAAATTCACTTTGGCGAGCTGTTTCGAACTCCCTAAAACTCCAAACAAACTTTGTTTTGGCTTGATTTTGTTTGAAATGCCATCACACCAGTTCATTCTTCGATTTCACTTGAAGTATATTGGGGCCTTAAGACTAGTATTTGACTGGTTGTGTAATCTCAACATGTTTGCTCCCATGGAGGCAATCTGCACCATGTATAGTAACTGCCTCTGATAAGACTGGAGTCTTCAGCTCAGTAAGAGTACATTGATTTTATGCTTATTAATTTTACAGAGTACTTTTATTGGTGTGAGCTCTTCTAGTGAGTGGGGAAATATTAGAGTGCACCTTTAATAACAGCACAAATTAAATGTACCTCTCAGAAATGCTATTTAATTAGAAGAGATCAGATGCACTGTTTTAGTCATTTTAAATGTTAAAAATCTTGTCCTCCAGTTACCAAGAAACGTTCCTCGATGGCTGCTCGGAAATCTTGCCAAAACTTATCTTTGTTACGCTGGAAAAATGCTCTGGGAGGTCTGTGAGAGTGTGTTGGGTGGTTTTTAAAGTCTGGGGTTCTAAAGTCACCAAATCTGAATCGTTTCACATGGGTGTCTTTGGCTGCATCCCAAATTACATACTTGCCTACTAAAAACGGTACGAATTCACAGTATTTATTAAACAGTAGGTGAAAAGGTCCCAAAAAAATCCTGCTACTTCCAGCGAAAATCTGAAGTGTGCATCCAATGGACACTTAACTATCCCATGAGGCCACTGGAGAGGATTTATGTATGGCAATAAAACTGTGCAATTGACACTAGTAGGTCACATGACAAGGACATGGCAAAAGTAGTATGCCAGGATTAAATTCATACTACACGCATTCATACTCTACAGTAGAACATACTTTTCTTAACGGACACAAATAACTTATTTAAAAGAAATACCTACTCAGAGAGTGTGATTTTGGACGCAGCCTTGGTGTTTTCATGCTCAGTTTATCTCTTTTAGTTTGTACACCTCTCGGTTCTTGTTTCTTGGTTTTCCTTATGTAACTGGGGTTTGAACTACCAGCTTTAAAAATTACTGTAGAAGATTATTAAAGTGTTAGTTCACCCAAAAATGAATTTTCCCAAGCTTTACTCGCCCTCAAGCCATCCTAGGTGTATATTACTATCTTCTTTCAGACAAACACAGAGTTACATTAAAAAATATCCTCGCTTTTTCAAGCTTTATAATGGGAGTGAATGGCGCTCCTTATTTTAAAGCCCAAAAAAGCGCATCCATCCATCATAAAAGTAATCCACATGGAACCAGGGTGATAATAAAGGCCTTCTGAAGCGAAGCAGTGGGTTTTTGTAAGAATAATATAATAAATATCCATATTTAAATCTTTATAACCTAAAATAACTAGCTTTCGGCAGTCGGCCTACGCAAATCGAGTCACGGTGGAAGAGTAACCGTGAAAAGTGCAAAGGATAGAGCGAAACCAAACACCGGTCACAAATTAACGTTAGAAGTCTAAAATGAGAATTTTTAAAGAGAAATGTCGATTTCAATAAGAGCACAGCCCTACTTGTTTGGACACGAGAGGCATCTGCTTACGATACTCCCTATATCCTACATCATACATGGCGTCAGGGGTTACTCGTTTGGTGCAAGTCGATTTGCGCAATATGCGTACGGTCGTCTGCTGAAAGCTAGTTATTTTAGTTTATAAAGATTTAAATATGGATATTTGTTTTGTAAATACGCATCGCTTCACTTCAGAAGGCCTTTATTAACCCCTTGGAGTCGTGTGGATATCTTTTATGATGGATGGATGCACTTTTTTTTGGGCTTCAAAATTAGGAGCGCCACTCACTAAAATTTCCTGACTCTTCCAAGATTTATAATGGTAATGTAACTCCGACTGTGTTCGTCTGAGAGTAGAAAGTCATATACACTTGAGAGCTTGAGAGGGTGAGTAAATCATGTGATAGTTTTCATTTTTGGTTGACCAATCACTTTAAATGAAAACAAATTTAAATGTCTTTTGTTCTTTTCAGAAATCTCAAACAAGACCATTCATTCCAGAGCTCATAATATTGTCAACGCTACAGCAATTCTTGCCACCAAATCTGCCAGCAACACAACTGATTCATCTGTTACACGTTCCCGCCAAAGCTACATGGGTCCCACTGCAAGCTCCCGCGCTAAGATAGCGCAGAGCAACTCTGTGGAGAGTCTGAACGTGTGTGCGTCAGAGGAAACGCAGCTGAACGCCCCGTCCTCGTCGCTGGACCCAACTGTAGAGCAAAGCAAAGAGAACATTATTCCACCTTCCTCTTCGGTTCTTTCCTCGGGACAGGCTCATCCGACACCTGCCTTGGGAAACCACAGTGCCCGGGCAGCGCTTCGATTAGACCTCGTTGGCCCCAGTCGTGCCAGTCTGTCACCCGTTTCGCTCAAGAGCCGTCTAGGGAAAGTTGAACATCCCGGGTCTCCACGTCGACAGGCTTTGGTGACGCCCACAGAGATGCGGTCACTGGGGAAAGAGTGTCGGAAGCAGATCAGTAATATTGAGCAGAGTTTAACTCCTAAGACTTCAAGCAGGTTCTCAACAAGCTCTGAAATGTTTGCCAGGAAGTCCACAGTGTCAGAAACCAGTCATACGGTGGTTGAAGACCTGCAGTTTACAGGGTCATGTGAGAATACACAAACCCCGGGTCAGATTTCAGTAACTCTAGACAGAGAGGATTCTACAGAAAACCACTGCCTTGATGAGGACACAGGTAATTTGTAACTCCGTCTCTGAGTTGGGTTGCTTATAATGCGCATTTGGGAGCGTAACATCTAATTTTGTCCAAAGTTAGCAACTGAACAAGGGCCGGGAAAAAAAAAAAAGTACTATTAATTGTTTTTTAAAATGTGGTCTCAAACAGAAAGCTGCGTGTCTCAGACAGAGTGCAATTTTTTTTTTTTTTTTTTTTTTTTTTTTTTTTTCCCCTTTCCTTGGGTTTGAATGGACAAAATTCTTGCCTTGGCGAGAATTCTAGTAAACGCAGTCGGTTATTGCTTAAGTGAGAGACGGTGCATGTGTATCATTATATTGTATCCATGCATTAGTCTTAAAGTGACAGCAGCCTAATATTCCTGCTGTCACTTTGTGTTTTTAATGCTGATCAAAATGCAAAAGACAAATAGAAAATCACTCCCTGTTCATCACTGAATAACTTTTTTGTAACATTGAGGATTAACCTTTTATTTAATGTGTACAGTGAAGATTATATTCAGTGTTTTACATTTGATTACTTTATTCAACTTCTGTTCCTTAAACTGATGATCTACCTGAAAAACCTGAAAGCAAAACTTTGTATTTATTTGTTTATGCTTGTAGTTTTAGCTGTGGTATTTTGTTGTCATAACCTTATTTATTACAATACAAGGATACATGGCTCAAAAACACCCCCCCCCCCCCCCTTATTATTAACTATTCCTTACTACATAGAAATAAATATTTCCATATAGGTGTGCACAGATCCAAAATTGTTTACATTGCTCAAAATTCAGATTAATATGGCTGCTGTCTGATTCACATTTCTACTAACCAATAAAAATGAAATTTGTCATTAATTTCTTACCCTCATGTCGTTCCACAACCGTAAGAGACCTTCGTTCATCTTCAGAACACAAATGAAGATATTTTTGATGAAATCTGATGGCTCAATGAGGCCTGCATTGACAGCAAGTTAATTAAAGGTGGTACAGAGGATGTTTTCGTCGACTGAGTTTTTGAAATGAGCGCATGCGGAAGAACAACCCCCCTCCTTCAGTGTTTGTTTACCACCGGCATTCGCCCGGCACACATTTAACGACTAGCTAAAACATTCTGACTATGCTCAACATACAGCGATAGTTTCCTGCTCCTGAAGCAGATTTATATACTTTCACATGGAATTTGAACACCGACTGTAATCGCAGACTGAACGCAACTGGCTAAACTGGCAAAAATGTATAAAACAAAAACATCCTCTGTACCACCTTTAACTCTTTCATTGTCCATAAAGCTACTAAAAACATATTTAAATCAGTTCACGTGACTACAGTGGTTCAACCTTAATGTTATGAAGCGACTAGAATACTTTTGTGCGCCAAAAAAACAAAACCAACGACTTTATTCAACAATATCTAGTGACGGGCGATTTCAAAACACTGCTTCATGAAGCTTTAAAGCTTTACGAATCTTTTGTTTTGAATCAGTGGCTCAGAGCATGTATCAAACTGCCAAAGTCACATGATTTCCGTAAACGAGGCTTCATTACATTACTTTGGCAGTTTGATACACGCTCCGAACCACTGATTCTGAGCCATCAGATTTCATCTAAAATATTTGTGTTCTGAAGATGAACGAAGGTCTTACGGTGTGGAACAACATGAGGGTGAGTAATAAATGACAGAAATTTCATTTTTGAGTGAACTAACCCTAATCAGGTTCTTGCCATTTAGGTAAATCTCTTTACATAATATGCTTATAGGAGTATGACTGAATTTTTATTAACAATTTTTTTTGCGCATGTAAGCGCAGTTACTGATGGTAATGTATGTTTTTGTCTTCAGGTCTTTCTGCAGGGTCGTTCAGTGTCCAGATGTGTAAGGAGATGGTGAATGAACTCTGGCACACCATCCATAAAGCAACTGGCTTTTATAGCAAGGTGATTTGTCTCCGTCAGGAATAACAAGTCTTCCGATTTAATTTCTCTTTTAGTTTTTCATGGTTATTTTTCACCCTCTTTCTGATCCTTAAAATTATTTCCTTCAGTGCAATTTTGCTGTTAATTATATACTATTGTAATATTTATCAATTTGAATTTTTTTTTTTCTGTTTTATTTATTTATTTATTTTTCAGTTTTGGTAATTTCAGTACTTCAAATTAAATGTATTTTCAGTTAGTTGTCAAGGCATAAATAAAATATTGAAAAATTAGATTTAATTTTTTTTTTTTTTTAATTAATGAAAAGATTAATACACATTTTAGTTAATAATTTTCCTTTTAAGAGTTTAATTTGTAAGTGACCTTTTGGTTCTGGAAAATACTGATGTTTACTCAGTTATGAATTTAAGCATCATAATTGTCTGTGTGTGTGTGTGTGTGTGTGTGTGTGTGTGTGTGTGTAATATACAGTAGTGGTGATGTCTGGTCTAGGTACATTGACACTCTGCAACCATGCGCATTTTAATGGTGAAATTAAAAATGGTGGGTTCATTATTATTCAGGGATTTTTTTTTTTTTTTGGTGAGAAGTTGTCCTGTGTGTATAAATACGAAATAATCCACACAATCATTAGTGAATGAGACCCATTGTCCTTTTCAGACCCCGGTTCTATAGCATTCTTCAAAGTGAAAAATCCCTCTAATGGTAAAAATATTTCTGTTCCCTCTTTCTGTAGTTGTGCTCCATCCCCGAGTTGTCGGAGCAGCAGGAACAGATGAAGGGTATTTTGCAGGAGGTGTTTGTGGGTGTACAGAGTGAGCTACACTCCCTGTGCCCACAGGAGACGCGCCCCTCGGCCCAGAGCGCCCGTCCCATACCAGAAGACTCTCCCGGCCGTCAGCTCCGGGACGACAGGACCGTGGCCCTCCTGGAGAAATACTCCGAGATGCTCTTACTGCGAATGACTGAAAAAGGAGCACAGGCTACTCTGGAGTAACAGGTCACAAAATGAACTTCTAACGCCATACCCCCTTAAGCACCTTTAAATTTAATGTCTTGCATTTGTTTTATGCTTTTAAATAAACATGTAAATGCATATTTGAAACTTTTTGTAAAACTGGCAGTTTGTCTTTATACAATGTTTTTTTTTTACACTACATTTCAATACCAGAGTGTATTTGGTCACTTACACTTTAATTCTTTTTATCCTTTAAAGATTTACCAAGGCAAACTCTTCAGGACCTTTTTTCCCCTTCAAATTGTTTGTCTTTTCCACATTTCATGTACAGTTTTGAAACTGTTACTTTTGGAATACAAACAGTTGAATTATGTACTGAGGTTTTGTGTTGATGTTTGATGCTTTTGTAGTTTTCCACCATTTCACGCAGACTAACGACGAGGTGTTCCGTTGTCATGTTTTAGATGGTGACGTGTAGATGTTTCCCAAAGCATCAGGCTGTGACTCACAATTTGCTTTCCACTGGTGTGATGATTATGCTTTGTCATGTTGATGTGCAATCCTTTTTTTTTTTTTTTTTTTTTTTTTCACTGAAAATGTATAGTTGACTTTTTAGAAAAGCTTTGTAAATGTTTTAATCAGCCATTTATACTATTTTAATATTAAAACGTTTAAATATTGTTTTTGTGGTTCCTTACGATTCTGAAAGACTGTTTTTACCATAACAAAATATAGCTGTGAGCTGCAATTATCAGGGTTCAAACTCTTTAAGGTCTTTAAGCACATGTGTAAAAAAGTATTGTTTTATTTAGCAAGCACGTAACCACTTAAATCATAGAAGGAAAAGACCGTTTACAGCAAATACAGGCAATTTACCATTGGGAATATGTGGTTTTTTTTAAAGCTTTTTAAGTTACAAGAACACCTATAGTCCAATCTCCATTAGAGTTTGCATGTTTGTTTAGGCTCATGTCTCGCATTTTTTCTTAAGTTTTTTTTGTTTGTTTAGGAGTTATAGGCTTTTGTGAGCACTTGGCCACGCCCCTTTTCTAAATTCCTGTTTTAGCTATTGAAGTTGAGACAAAAGCCTAGGACTAGTTCGCCAAAGTTGGTTTTTGAAATAATCTCAATATTTAACGAATGATTTGATGGACAGCGGCGGTCCTAGAGGTAAAGTTGCTCAGAATGAGGAGCCATGTGGTATGAATGTCGAGGCCGTGTGCAAAAAATCGCACGATACACAATCCTTTACGCACATGAAAAAACACGAAGGCACCCCCCAGTGACCGATTTCTTAATTTCTCAGAGGCACAGTGAGTTTCATTCTGATCAGCCTCTGTTAACCTTAGCCATTTCTAATTATTGGGGGGACTTGTCCCCCTCAATGTCTATGGTGGTTACGGCCCTGCCTCAGACAATCATGGCACCTTGGACAAAGACACATCATGCCAATTTTCAAGTCAATCGGACTAACGGTGAGGTAGTTATAGCCCTTTTCATGTTTTTTTTTTTTCCCGTTATAGCACCACCAAGTGGCCAGTCGCTGCTTTTTCCACACGACCACAGAATGAGCTCTTACATGTGTGGAGTTTGGTGAAAATATCTGTTCACAAGTTATTCCCATTAAAACTGTTAGATGGATTTTTATTTTAATCCATTTTATTTTTAGTCTTATTTTTTAGCATTTATTTATTTTTACATTTATAAATCTGTTTTAGTAATTTCAATACATCAAATGAAACATTTTCATACATTTCTAATATTTATATTTTGTTTAATTTTTGTAATTTAATGAAAAAGATTTTAATGAGCATTTTATTTAACAGTAACTTTCCTTTTTGAGAGTTTCATATTTAAATATGTAATATATAAATGACCTTTACTGTAGTTCACTCAGTTATGAATTTACACATCATAATTCACAATTTTAAAATTTATTTGGCAACTTATAGCAACTTGAGAAGTGACTAAAAAGGCACGCATTTTCCATCTAAATTACACAAAAAGAAGAAACAATTGAAAAGCCAGGCAGCAGAGTTGGAAAGAGGTGTCTAGCAGTACATAAACATCACATGACTATTAAGTTGCTGGTTGCAACTGTTTAATAATTGTTCGTTTATGATACCTTTTTATTGGCTTGTACCTATAATTGTTGATCAGTTAGTACACTGTAAAGAAAAAAATATGCAGGAAAAACAGAACTGACATTAAGTTTACGGACATTTCCTGTAACCCTAAAACACAAATTGCAATGCATAATTGAAAACGCAGATTAAAAAAAAAAACTATGAAAAAATCCTATTTTGTGTAGGAATGTGTAGTTTTACTTGTTACATTTTTCTTGATTCCTTAAAGATTATAACCAGGCATCTGAATTGAGGGGAAGATGAGTAGGGTAGAAGAAGAAGAGGAGGTGGAGTAGGAAGGAGGAGGAGTAGGAAAGGAGGAGGTGGGTTAGGGAGAGAGGTGGAGGAAGGTGGGGTAGGGGAGGAGGTGGAAGAGGGGTAGGGAGGGGTAGGGTGGGAAAGGAGGTGGAGTAGGGGAGACAGAGGAGGAGTAGGGTAGGGAAGAGGGAAAGAGGAGGAGGTGGAGTAGGATGAGGAGGAGTAGGGGTAGGGAGAGGAGGGAGGAGGGGAGGAGAGTAGGAGAGGAGGGGAAAGAGGTGGGGAGGAGGAGTAGGGTAGGGAGGGAGGTGGAAGAGGGGTAGGGTGGGAAAGGAGGTGGAGTAGGGGGACAGAGGGGGGGAAAGAGGAGGAGGTGGAGTAGGGGTAGGGAGAGGAGGTGGAGGGTGGGGAAGGAGGAGTAGGAGAGGAGGTGGAGGAGTGGGGAAGGAGGAGTAGGGAGAGGAGGGGAAAGAGGAGGAGGTGGAGTAGGATGAGGAGGAGTAGGGAGAAGAGGTAGAGGAGGAGGAGGAGGATGACGACTAGAAAAAAGATGATCAAGGGCAAGGAGACAAGCAGTCTCGGATGAAATTTGTGCCACTCGATTATAGCCAAACTTGCGTCACTTCACCGTCGCCTCTATCATAAGAACCTTCAGGGAAGAAAACAGGTAGGTGTACTTCAGAGTTCAGACTGCTGTACTCTGTACTGTAGCTGTTGCACTATACTTCTGTAATGAAAACAGATGCATCAAATTGTCTCACATACAGATAGAGATCTGTATGCTTGCATTTTGTAAAAAGGATGTTTCAGTAATCAGTACTTCTATTTTTGTAGGATACAGAGACGAGCACCTGGTGGAGGCAGGCTAAGGCTTTTGTCGGAGGAGCAAGAGAGGGAGCTGGTAAATATGGTCATTTCCAACAATGTAATTCACCTGTGAGAAATTCCAAGGAGAGTAATGGAAGACCATCACCAATTTTGAGGGATAAATGCCATCAGCCTCTCCACAATTGACCACATCCTCTGAAAGCACAGGTTCTGGATGAAACAGGCCTACCACATCCCTGACAGAGTGAAAGACCAACGTCTGGAATATGTTCAAGTATGAGTTTTTATATTGTATGAAGTATTGCATATCACAGTATAGCAGTACAGCAGTTTATACTGTAGCAGGGTAGTCATTTACTGTGTTTCATGTGTTTTGCAGAGATCTTTGAGATTGAAGGCCGGTCAGTTCCCCATGAGATTATCTTTGTTGATGAGGCTGGATTTAACTTGACCAAAAGAAGGAGAAGGGGGAGGAACATAATTGGCTATCAGGCTATTGTGAATGTCCCTGGCCAGTGAGGAGGAAACGAGAGGGGTACTCCACCGCCATGCCATTCTTGGACCCTATAACACTTTGCTCCTCCTTGGTTTCCTTGATGGTCTAAGAGAGCACGTGTTCCAGCACAACCAGAGCAGCCTCGCCACGTTGTTTGGGATAACGTCAGCTTCCATCGCTCTGCTCTGGTTCCTGACTGGTTTACGAATATCCAGAGGCTTTCCAACATCTTTCTACCTGCATACTCTCCCTCTCCCTGATAGAGGAGTTTTTCGGCATGGCGGTGGAAAGTGTATGACTGAGAACCTCACATCCGTGTTCACCTCCTCCAGGCCATGGAAGAAGCCTAGACATTTCAGTTGATGCGTGCTAGGGGTGAATCAGGCATGCAAAAGGATAATATAGTAATTTTGTTGTTGTTGTTTGGTGTATTGTACAGTACAGTACATTAAGCAATGAAAAATGTGCAAATGTACATTTGTTGTGTCTTTTGTTGTGTTCATCGTGTGAAAAGTTGAGGGGGAGAACCAAAAGCAACATTACCGGTTTTTGTAGTATTGTTTTGAATTTATCTCACCAGTGTGTGTGTGTGTGTTGTGTAAAGGCCCTGGTATACTTCAAAGATCTTTTTTGTTCTTCGTTTAGGAGTAAAATGAAGTTCGAAATGCGTGACCAGCGATACTGTCAGCGAACATCTGACGCCACCCACACTGCTGAGAGCGGCGTTTAGATGAATATGTAAATGTTGTGCCGTGCACTTTCTTCTCAGTAACAAAACAAGCACAACAAAAATGAGAAAACAGCAAGCATTTATTATAGAAAGCATAAGAAAAGCGTCTGATCATAACAACATGGGTATGTTAGCACGAGCTCTGCAAAGTAGCACTCCAGTCACATCACGTCTTCATATAGCACTTTATTTAATAGATTGCTTAAAATCAAGCAGCTTTACAGTATCAAACATGGAAAACAGTTTTTTTTTTTTTTTTTTTTTTACAAGCACAACTTAATTTTGTACTGTAAAGCGGCTATCCAGTGTGTTCATGTTTTTCACCCACGGAGTTCTTACCTAGTCGAACTCAAACACATGAAATGAGTCAAAGACGCGTCCCACGCAAGTGAAGGCGGAGCCTCAGTGCACACCTCCTGTTACGTCATCATCACTGACCAATGGTAGTACGTAGGTGTTTTACTTCGAAAAAGAACACAAAACGAACGTCGTTTTGGCCTGATTTTGTTCGAAATGACGTCACATCAGTTCGTTCTTCGATTTCGTTTGAAGTATACCAAGGCCTTAAAGGTGCCATTGAATGAAAAATTGAATTTATCTTGGCATAGTTACAGGGCCGGCGCTACCTATATAGGCAGAGCAGGCAGTTGCCTAGGGCCTCGGGCATGGAGGAGGGGCCTCCTGCCTCCACTACCGTGACATCCCACTAGCAAAATACTAGACTCTTTTTCCATTGGATATAAATGAATTCACAGTGACTCTCACCTGTAATGAAACCAACTATTGTCACCGTATCAAAGTGGGTCCCACCTTCTAAATACATGAAAAAAAGTTACAAAAATGCAACTTTTCTGCAGCTGACTGGCTTTAAGTCACTGAATTATGATTGCGCCGAAATGAACATCCTTCATGGGGTGCGAAACGCCTAAACAGGGACGCAAAGAAGTGCATTTCGTAATGTAGGCGTGCGAGTTGTCATCATCTCTTTTGGACTGATTGTAATGTATTCTACAAATAAACGTGTTCTGTCGATCGGCGTTATTTCTGGATAGATCATTTGCCGGTATATGTTTTAAAAGAGCGCGAGCGCCGTCGACGCGTACAGACCATAGGTCCAGACCGTCCAGACTGATATACAATTTAAATTTGTGCGTAATGAATGACAGCGCGTCATTTTACTGAAGTAAAAGCAAAGTTCGTATTCAAAGTCAAAGAGCTAGAGTAGCCTATATGCTATTACAGCACTGCAGTACTTTTTTTGTTTCAAAAACAGTATCTCAACTGTCTGTATCTTTTAAATTCTGCTGTTTACATTATTTTTCAAACGCAATACTTTCGGTTTTCAAAACATAAATATTGTTGTTATATTTATTGAAAAATCAGCGTACAATTTTATAAAGTAATTAAGTATTTATGCTTAGAATTTTATTTATCTCTTTCACTTTTCATATAGTAGTTGATTTGTGTAGCCTACACTCTTCTGTGGTTACATGAACATTTAAAATCCACGGAACCTTTACATAACACAAAAGGTTCTTTACTGTGGGAAAAAAATGGTTCCACACTAAAAAATGCTGGGTTGAAAATGGACAAACCCAG
This sequence comes from Culter alburnus, assembly GCA_028476615.1. Lineage (NCBI taxonomy): Eukaryota > Metazoa > Chordata > Actinopteri > Cypriniformes > Xenocyprididae > Culter > Culter alburnus. The sequence goes on from JAOTNS010001390.1 coordinate 69,909, forward strand.
CGGTTGGGTTAAATGTTTGCCCAACGTGCTGGGCAGTTTTTTTAACCCAACTGTTTAAAAATGACTATATGGCTGGCTTAAAATGAACCAAAAATAGGTTTGAAATTAAAAATCAGACTAATTACTGGAGGCAACAATAATAATCAAAAGGTGAACATTTATTAATAAGCAAATGTTTATTGTTTAATTATTATTCATTAAAGCTGCAGTCCACAACTTTTTTTTGGTTAAAAATGATCCAAAATCAATATTTGAGCAAGTACATAACCAGCCAGTGTTCAAAACTATCTAATTATCTTGTCTCGATTCACAGTAAGCTTGTAATAATGTTTTATAATAAGAGCGACATGGCGGATTTCCGCGGGAAATTCAAGCATGCAGCAGTTCCTCTGTGCGTCATTACGTCACGTCCGTAAACAGAAAGGAGGAGTCCCGTCGAGAGGCTGGTCGTTTTATCACGTGAGGATGCTGCCGGTAGCAGCACATTTATAGCCTTTTCTCACAGCAGCTGAAATAATTAAACGTATCATTTTGATGGTGGATTGTAATCCAGAAAGGTCCAAATGACAATCATCAGTGACAACTGGAGATTCACCCGTAGTCAAAAAGCAAAAGACTTGGACTGTGGAGTGGCTACAGAAATTGAAATCTACAGGTAACACTATATACACATAGTCATAGCAATGCTGATGTTGTTAACATTAACAATTTGAGAACAATATACAGTAATAATAATTTGCACGGTTTGGCATGATCCGAGCTAAGCGATCGTTACATTTAATCACCATTGGCAGCGATATTTATTGTAGGCCTAATGCTTTTTTCCTCAGTTGGTCAGAACAAAAGTGGAAGACATGTTACTTACTTGTTCAGATGATATTTTCCAGTGAAAATTCTTATATTGATCATACTTTCGAGACGTAGAATCTGTGATTCTGAAGTGCAGTATCCACACCGGTGCGGTGACTGACAGCAAACATTAGATTCATCCACGCTGACGAGCTGTGCCGATGCACAACGCACGTACAGATAACTGTTCCGCATATGACTGCAATTGCAGGTTTAAAACAAGAGATGGCGACAAAGAGGAAAAATCGCGGACTGCAGCTTTAAGCTTGTTAATAAATATTCATTTATTAAATATATTAATAAATGTTAATTTTCAGCATACTTTGGATTCATTTTAAGCAAGCAATACAGTCATTTTTAAACAATAGTTGAGTTAAAAAAACATTTAACCCAAACGCTGGTTTAAAACACCCCAATTGCTGGGTTTGTCTCTTTTCAACCTAAATTGGGTTTTTTACAACTCAGCATTTTTTAGAGTGCACTACCATTTACTGAAAGGTTCTTTGGGGAACCAAAAGTGGTTCTTTTATGGTATCACTGTGTAAAAACTCCCTTTTGGAACCTTTATTTTTAAGAATGTGTAGTGCATATTTGAAGTATTGCATTGCAATACATATGATAATATAGTTTAAATTGGCTCAACAGGAGGGGAAAATCCTGTCCAAAAAATAATTAAGGCATGGTTTTCATTTACTTAAGTGATTTTCCTTTTCTTTCATTTTACTGTAGGCCTAAACAGTTTGTTATCCCAAATAGTGGGTAGGTCTGTTAGGCTACTGTAAATCAATTACTGAACAAATTACTACCAAAAAAAAAAAAAAAAAAAGATAGCATCCTCAACAAACAAATAAGAGATTACCTTAGTTAAAGTTTGATTAATGGGGACATATAAAAATAAACAAATATATATAATTGTAGCTATATAAAAATTTAATAACAACTGTTAAATAAAAAGGTAAGGAATAAAGTGCTTTTTATTAGGAGGGGTGTGGAGCGGGGGCCTCCAACATAAAGTTTGCCTAGGGCCTCCAAATGTCTAGAACCGGCCCTGCATAGTTAAATAACAAGAGTTCAGTACATGGAAGACATACAGTGAGTCTCAAATCCATTGTTTCCTCCTTCTTATATAAATCTCATTTGTTTAAAAGACCTCCGAAGAACAGGCAAATCTCAACATAACACCGACTGTGACGCAACAGTCGGGATCAGTAATATGTACGCCCCCAATATTTGCATAAGCCAGCCCATGTTCAAGGCATTACACAAGGGCAGCCAGTATTAACGTCTGGATGTGCACAGCTGAATCATCAGACTAGGTAAGCAAGCAAGAACAACAGCGAAAAATGGCAGATGGAGCAATAATAACTGACATGATCCATGATAACATGATATTTTTAGTGATATTTGTAAATTGTCTTTCTAAATGTTTCGTTAGCATGTTGCTAATGTACTGTTAAATGTGGTTAAAGTTACCATCGTTTCTTACTGTATTCACGGAGACAAGAGCCGTCGCTATTTTCATTTTTAAACACTTGCAGTCTGTATAATTCATAAACACAACTTCATTCTTTATAAATCTCTCCAACAGTGTGTAATGTTAGCTTTAGCCACGGAGCACCATCAAACTCATTCAGAATCAAATGTAAACATCCAAATAAATACAATACTCACATATCCGACGCATGCATGCAGTATGCATGACGAACACTTTGTAAAGATCCATTTTGAGGGTTATATTAGCTGTGTAAACTTTGTTTATGCACTGTTTAAGGCAAGCGCGAGCTCCGGGGGCGGAGAGCGCGAGCATTTAAAGGGGCCGCAGCATGAATCGGCGCATTTCTAGTTATGCCCGAAAAAATAGGCTGTTAAAAAAATTAATAAAAAAAAATCTAGGGGTTTTTGAGCTGAAACTTCACAGACACATTCAGGGGACACCTTAGACTTATATTACATCTTGTAAAAAAACGTTCGATGGCACCTTTAAGACTATGTTGTAGTGTGTGTGTCATGTCTGAGGGCAAAGTTTGATCGGAGATGTAATTGAGCTGCTTGAGCTGTGATGTAATTGTTCAAAAATTCAATATTGCATTTAAAAATAAAAAATATATAATCATAAAATATGTATATTAATGATGCAGTTTTGCGTCGTGGTTATGTAAATACTTTCGCACAATGACATCAAAACGTCATATTGTGACTGCTTTTTTGTTTATATAATGTTCTCAATAATAATAATAATAAACGTCGTTTAGCAACTTTAACCAACAAATCGACCTGCTATTTGCAACTAACCCCTGAAAAGTAGTAGCAACACTTCACACCAGTTTGAAATGGTATCAAAGTAATAGCCTGTATTTTGGCAGAAATCACATAGGCTGTTGTATGGTCAGTGTCTATAAAGTGTTACCCAATATTTTTCACTAACACACGACATTTAATATTTTAAACTTTTTGTGGTTCCCACGGTATTTGTCATACATCATTGAAGCGTGACTGACTGTCAGTCATGTACATTAAATCACAGGTTTCTGAGCGGAGGTGTTAAATAAAGAAGCCCGGGGTGTTTGAGGGAAGTGTTTGTACAGCTGCACCACTTCGTCGCATTGGGTGGCGATGTTACTTGCAAAATAACTCTTTCTATAAAACATAAAAGTTATGGACGACAGGAGGCGCTTTGCGGCTCAGAAAGCCATTTCACCATGAACAGCATTCACATTTCAAGGCGCTTTTTTTTAATCATTAGTACAGTAAATGTATAACATGTTAAATATTTTAATTCTACGGATTGTTACCAGACATAGAAATCAAAATGCTCCCCATGATAATAGTTAAGAAGAACTATCTTGTAATCACGCGACGACTGTGATTAGTCCATTGTGACTAATCGCTGAGAAAAGTAACATATGTCACGTGATATAGCACGTTTGGAAAAAGTATCGTTATTTTATTACAAACAAGATCAAATAAGTTAATTTAGAATGTACCCTGCTAAACATTATCTTGTGACTTAAAAGTTATAGACTTGAACGGCCGTTTTTGCAACTGTAGCCAACTTTTTATTCAAAATGTACTTGACTTTTTAATTGAAAATGCTGATGAAAAATTATCGATGAAAGATGTTGAAAGAAAGAAAAAGCGAGATCACACTTAAGTTTATTTTTTGACTGAATCCAAATGCAAATTCTTAACCATGTTTTTTTAGCGTTTAAAAACGAATACAGTATTTTGAATTAGTCTCGCCCTCAAAAAAAACAAAGTATAGATATTTCTTTGCATGTCTTTGTGTAAAATTCCTTTAGCAAGTTGGTAATTTTTTGTTTTTATTTTATATTTATACTTGTTTATATTGCTTTTGTGCTTTTTATTCAATAAAAAAGTATAAGAATATAAATAATTCATTCAGCAGACACTGAATTAAAAATACACAGTAAAGAAATAAAACCGAAAATTATAACTTTATCCATCGCATATCTGACCAATCAGAGAAACGCCTGTGCCGATAGGCCACTCCCATTTTATTTTTAAGTAATGTTTGTCACATGATATCGCACGTTTGTAAAAACTTATCGTTATTTTTATAACAAACAAGATCAAATAAGTTCATTTATAATATACCCTGCTAAATATTATCGTGCGACTTAAAAATTATAGACTTAAACTGCCGTTTTTGCAACTTGTATCAAGAGACGCTATTCATTATTCAAAATGTACTTGACTTTTTAATTGAAACTACTGATGAAAAATTATCGATGAAAGATGTGATGTTGGGTCTCTATGCTAAGTTTATTTTTAAAACTAAATCCATAAATGCAAATTCTTAACCATATTTTTAAACAGTTGTTTTTTTTTTTTTTTTTTTTTTATTATGTGCATGTTATTAAGAATATATATAAATAAATTATTCACTCAACAGATGTTGAATTAAAAATACACAAGAACTAAAACAGAAAATTTTGATCCATCGCATATCTGACCAATCAGAGAAACGCCTGTCGATAGGCCACTCCCACTTTATTTTTCGCTCTGTATCTCTAGTGTCCGCTCTGCCCGCTCAGTTTCTACGCTGTAAACGCATTCACAGATTTGTCATTACTCATCAGCGACAGAAGCAGGCGGGTCCCTCCATGTGTTTACAGCCACTGACATGACGCGTCGCGCCTCAGCGCGCACAGCTGCGCCGCTTTCTGCCGCTTTCCAGTGAATTCGCTTCATAAGAACGGAAAACATCCTCATAAGTTACAGACGACGGCGCGTACACATATGTACTATGTCTAAGAAAGTAGATTATTGTTATTGTATTGTTATTATTTATGATCATGGCTGCGTCGCAGCGCGCGAGAAACTCTGAACTCAAACAGAGCGAAACATGGAAGCGTCACATTATCAGACAGCTGAAAAATCGCAACAGGACACAGACGAGCGTCTTCCAGGATATTATAGAGTCATGTAAGCTGTTCAGATCATTTAACTTATTAAACTATCAATGCAGTGCTATGAAAATGAAGAAAGTAGAAGTTTATAGCCTGTCTATCTAATGTTTATGGTTGATTACATTGATTTAATAGCCTTAATGATACAATTAATACACAAAATATGAAGTAGTTAAAATACAATATGTATTAATTACATTGTAATTTAGTTGTAGGCCTATATATGTTGTAATTTGTCTATATGTTATTATATTTATATAAGTTTATTAAACATAATATGTCATTTTAAATAGTTTAATATATATTCTTTTTATTATTTTCTAAATTATTTAGTGTTATAACATAATTATAATGCAATTAATGAAATGTATTCATGTGCCATTTTTATGAACGCTTCTAGTAACAGAATATGAAAATGTGACCAACTGAAGGTCTAATTTGCATATCTTGAGTATAACCTAGACTGATATAAAGAGTTGTGCGAATTCTCACTCATTCTGTGAATCTTGACACTTGGGTGCAAATGGAAAATCTCATTAACAAACTCAGTTGGAGTGCATGTAAACATCAGCTGGCCTCTTTAAATCGAATATTAAGATGATGCTCTGGATATATGTTCAAGAGTAGTTTGTCTGCTTCTAGATCACAGTTTGCTGGAGAAGTCCAAGCAAAGAGCCCTCATAACCAAAGGCATTCTGGGATCAGGGTCAAGGTAATCATAATATGCTTTGATGTTACACTGTAAAACATGACTGACCCTAGAAAATGGCATTTGTTGGAGAACCTTTGATGCATTCATATTAAATAATATTTTTTATAAATCCAGAATCTGTCAAATGTAACGTTTTACCAACATAGTAATAGCATGGAGTACATTGGAGTACAATATAAATAACACTATATCAGTTTCAATCATATTCAGGCATGACAAATCTGTTTCTGTTTATTTTTGGCCCCCGCAGGCCGTCAGTGGTCCCCTCATCTGAAGACTCGTTGACGTCTCTTAAGACGACCACCGGTGAGGTAGGATATGATGGTATATGTGGGAAAAGCAGAATCAGCCTCTCCCATAAGAAAGCAGTTTGATGATTGGATTACAAGTGAACATTTATAGAACAAACTGAATTTTATGGCACAAGTTGTGACCTGTTTCACTAAACAGGTTTACAAGTTGGCCTGCTGTTATCTCTTCCTGTTAGCTGACAGTCAGCCATCAAAGCTACAAGCACCTGAACTGATACAGGCTTTTCACCTGTACAAGCAAAGCATATTAGTCTAACGTAAATGTCTGAGTATCGAGCATAACCAGTCCTTACACCTAATCTCACATTGAAGCATTTTTGTGAAAGCATGTGATAAAACCTGCTGCATATCTTTGCTTTATCAACACGCAAGTCCTCTCCTCTATATCTAGCTATTGAAACTTCTTTAAACATATGTATTAATATTATAAAGAGGTGGGCAGCTATGCTGTCTGAATTTGTCTTCTTTGAAATATGATCTTTTTCTTGGCTTTCCATTTGTTTTTGTTCTTGCAGCTCGCATACCAAGTGGTGGAACTGCAGCAGCGACTCCAGATAAAGGAAGTGACACTGGATGAACAACATACCAAGTAAACCTCCTTATTCTTTTATGGCACAAAAACAGGAAAAGACACACAAAATGTACATCATTCTTACCACACTTTAATTTCGTCACTTTCCACAAATAGGGTACAATTTGCTGACTCATGACTTTAAAGGGTTAGAGGCACAAGTCTTGAAATGATTAGATATGATTGATAAATTATTATCTAAGATGAAATTAACATAGAAGTAAAACATAAAATGCCTTAAGGCCGGTTCATACCAAGAACGATAACGATAAAGATATAGTTCTAAAAATCTAAATATAAAAGAATAGCACTGTCCACACCACATAAAGTTATAGAGAAACAATATCGTTACTTTCAGAACAATTTTTTTTCCAGCTGTTGAACGATAAAACACTGACAGCCAATCAGAATCCATTCTAATTTAAGGGCTCGCGCATTTAAAATCGCTGACGACATTGCGGAGAAGTTAACGCTGAGCTCCAGAAAAATCAAACGCCCTTTTCAAGAAAATGGATGTATGGAAAACAATCAGTCATACCCTCTGAATAAATGGTCATTAGTATTAACGATGAGATCATTATGTCAGGCTAGCAAACAGTGTAATAAAATGACCTCAGGTATCAAGCACTAGTCTCAACAACATTGTCTTGCTTCCTTTGAAATTGCAGTGAAAAAGACTAGGTGTTGTTTTTATTCCAGTATATTGACTTCGTTATCTAAATTCACTGTTAGATTAGATCGGTTACACTAGCTATTCACTCGAAACATTGCATGCTGAGGACATCTGCTGGTTAAAGCCTGTAAATGCAACAAGAACAGCAAAAACATGTTGTACACACTTTGAAACTGCAGCGTGTGAGCTTAGAATAAACAGACCGTTATTGTTCGTTGGTGTGGACACTAATATAGTTATCGTTATCCACCTTTCGAATTATGGGTTGCATTTCCGGTTTGGGGAACTTCCATTTATAAAGACTGAAATGAATTGTTTCAAATCACAAGGTTGCTCTACAAATAAAGCTTATCTGTCAGTGTGACTGAATGAGCTGTTAATTTTCCTTCATGTTTTATTTTCAGACATCATGAGAATAACATATCACTTGGTATTTTAACGTAATTTGTCTGGCAATATCTATGGCAAGAGCTCTTTTCAGTCACTGCTTTCTATCCTTGTGATTATTTTCTTTTGTCTCTTTGCATACCGCTGTAATAGTATGAAAAAAAGACAACATATAGTACACATTTGTGGTCTGTTCTCCCGGTATAATTTACGATATATCCCATTAATAATTCACTGGAATACACGAAGAATCTCTCGTTTTTCTCCTCAAAGTCTCTTTCCAGGTTTGTGTTCACAGGTAAATAAAATTTATTATCTATAAAAATGATGGAAATCACTTTGAAATAGTATCACGCAATGCTGAAGTTCATGAACATTTTATTTCCTTTATTAAGGAGCATATATTACGTAATACAGATATATATCACTATAGTTATATTTAACCCGTCCGTTATTGCTGTGGAAAGATTCACGCTTTTTCATGGTCTGTTGAAAGTACCTTGTTGATGCTTTTACACTTTTAAATGTCCTTTTAATGTTCATTGGTTGAAGGGCGAGTAGAATAATGTCATCTCATTGTACCCAGTTTTTTAAAATACGTATTACGTATTACTGCATTCATAGAGCGAGCCTTTCACTGACTGTTTACAGCTTAATGGAAGTTACACCCATAATTCGTGCAAAGCGTCATGGGGCGTGGGAATAAGGTGGATAGTTAAATTTATAGTTATCGTTCTTGGTGTGAACAGGTCTTTATCCTCATTTTTGACAGTGTCATAATATTGACACATTTATATAAAATTGATTGTAGTAAAAAAACACAATTCTGTCATGACAACCCTCGGAGAGATTGGTATGATACTTGAGATTGGCATGGTAATGGATATGGCAATGTTAAAGGTGCCCTAGAACGTTCTTTCACAAGATGTAATATAAGTCTAAGGTGTCCCCTGAATGTGTCTGTGAAGTTTCAGCTCAAAATACCCCATAGATTTTTTTTTAATTAATTTTTTTAACTGCCTATTTTGGGGCATCATTAACTATGCACCGATTCAGGCTGCGGCCCCTTTAAATCTCGCGCTCCCTGCCCCCGAGCTCTCGACTATCATACAGTGCAAAAACAAAGTTCACACAGCTAATATAACATCTTTACAAAGTGTTCGTCATGCATACTGCATGCATGCTTCGGATCATGTGAGTATAGTATTTATTTGGATGTTTACATTTAATTCTGAATGAGTTTGAGGCTGTGCTCCGTGGCTAACGGCTAATGCTACACTGTTGGAGAGATTTATAAAGAATGAAGTTGTGTTTATGAATTATACAGACTGCAAGTGTTTAAAAATGGAAAATAGTGACTGCTCTCTTGTCTCCATGAATACAGTAAGAAACGATGGTAAATTTAACCACATTTAACAGTACATTAGCAACATGCTAACGAAACATTTAGAAAGACAATTCACAAATATCTAAAAATATCATGATATCATGGATCATGTCAGTTATTATTGCTCCATCTGCCATTTTTCACTATTGTCTTGCTTGCTTACCTAGTCTGATGATTCAGCTGTGCACAGATCCAGACGTTAATACTGGCTGCCCTTGTGTAATGCCTTGAACATGGGCTGGCATATGCAAATATGGGGGCGTACATATTAATGATCCCGACTGTTACGTAACAGTCGGTGTTATGTTGAGATTGCCTGTTTTTCTGAGGTCTTTTAAACAAATGAGATTACAAGGAGGAAACATGGAGTTTGAGACTCACTGTATGTCATTTCCATGTACTGAACTCTTGTTATTCAGTTTGCCGAGGTAAATTCAATTTTCGATTCTAGGGATTGTATTTGGTCTCTGTGGAATAGTTCTGAGCAAGAGCAAGAACTGAGTCTTGCTACTGCCAATACATTCACAAACATTGCTATGAGCATGCAAGACATGCTGCTGCTGCTGCACATATGTGAAAACCCCGTAGCAGATCTATACAGGTGGAGTTGGGGAAGTGGAGGGTTCCTGAAAGGCCGCTAACAGCAACACTACCGGTTTGAATGTTGAGCTGCAGCTCATTGGCCGCTGATACAACAATTAATAGCTGTGTGATGTAGATAATATGATCGCTACCAAATGAGTTAGACCTATCAGCCTGCGCCCTCTAGAGTTTCATGCCGGAACTATGTAATTTCACACATTTTTCAACCATTCATCCCTATTATCTTTGTTATTTAATATAACAAACAAATATATTAAACAAATGTTTTTATTTGATTTATATGAACTTATGTGCTATTATATCATGAAATAACTACAAATCAACATTTGGCCTCAACCCTGCTTGCCACTACTGAGTTATAGGTTTTTTTAAAATTGCAACCCTGTACTTGTCTCATACTCATGTACACACATACCACAGTATATAGCAAGTTGGGTTCGATATACATAGATACATACATGTATATATATAATAATAATAAAATAAAATATAAAATGTATATATATGATAATGGATATGACAATGTTAATGTATTTGGTCTCAGTGGAATAGATCTGCTGCTACAAACATACACAGTTTATAGCTGATTATTTAATTATACACAAATCAGGCATTTCATTTATTATTTAGTTTGACCTCCCAATGTTTACAGTCAACATTTTCATAAGATTAAGCCTCCTTTTACTGACACTTTGTTGAAAAAGGGGGAAAAAAGACGATGGTTTTAAACCATATTTTGTATCCTATGCGTGGCAAGTGCCATTTATTCACCCTCAAGCTGTTGACTCTTCAGTGATTATCAGTGAATAATGTCCTAAATTTGGGTCACAAAGCTAACATATGGCTTCAGGTGGAAGTTAGCACTTTCATTGTACAGAAAAAAAGACGCTGGACATTCTGCCATATATCTCTAATTTAATTCCTGAAGTATTGGAAAGTGGGACCATTTTATCATAGATCTTGCATATCTAAAATAATTTTGTTTTTTGTTTTTTTTAATAAGGCTGTATGAGGTCCAAAAGCATCTCAGTGTTCTGGCGTCAGAGCACAGGGTGCTTCAGGAACGCGTGGCTGAGGTGCAGACTGGGAACCAACTCCTGAAACAAAAGTATGACTCTCTGCTGGAGCAGCACCAGAACATGGAGAGGACGTACCGACAAGAGAAACTCCACAGCTCCGAGATCCTGGAGAACATGATCCAACTAAAACAGCAGGCAGCTGCCCGCATGAACCATCGTAATGAGAAGAGAGTGAGGTCAGTGGGGTCATGGGACGCATGTAAATGGGTTACACACAAGAATTGTACATAGTAATAATCTCTTAAAGGTGAAATGTGTGATTACTGCGCCTCTCAAAAAAATCTTCTAATTCAAGCCATTGGTTGTACATTGATTCTGCAGAACGGATTTAAAGGGATTGTTCATTCCTGAAATGAAAATCATCAAACCTGTATGACTTTCTTCTGTGGAACAGATATTTTTGAAAAATGTTTTACTGCTTTAAAAAGCCAATGTGGTCTAGTGCTGCGGTATTCTGAACCCCATTAACATTTATTGAATGGGCAAAAAATTGTTTTTAAATATCTGTTTTTGTGTTTGGCACAAGAAGTCATACAGGTTTGAAATGACCTGAGTGTGAGTAAATGATGACATAATTTTAATACATTTACATGCATCCAAGGTCAAAAAACACATTTTCTCATAATATACAATGCTGCATCACCTCTTTTCTCACAGTGTCTCTAAACTTCTTCTTTCTGAGAGCCTCCTCTGCTCTGATTGGTCAGATGGCTCAGTCTGTTGTCAGTGGTCTACCATTTACAGTGCGTGTCATAATGAAATGCCCATTACCATATCTGAATTTCATCTCCAGATCTTCCTCAGCGCTTGTGTACTGTATCAATTCCAGCCCCGAGTCCTCATTCTTGGAAGTGCATGTAAAGCGGAAAACAGTGTTCTAATAACTCAAAACTCCTTATCTGCACTTTGATCTTTGCAAAACTTTTACACTCAAAAACAGCTAGCTACATGAAATGTTATATCCAAAAAAGCATAAGATTGAGATTTTTTATATATGTTACAATGTGGGAGCTAAAAGTACTACATCCTTAATAAAAATCTTTAAATTAATTTTGAGGTCATGATACTGTACGCACATCTGTCAGTGAGGAATGGGACATGTTATACAACAGTAGAAACATTTGTTAAATTCAATGGCTTAGAAGATGGTTAATGTAGTTAATGAATTGGTGTTTCGTTAACAAAGGCCATATTTCAAAGTTCACTGAGCACATTCTCTCCACTGCTGTGCTTTTCTGCTGGCAGCTAATTTGTAGGTTCCTTTTTCCTAAATCTTAAGAGCCAATTCCATAAACACCACATACTTCTTGATCACATTTCCTCTTCTTTCTTAGAGCCAGAGCGGCCAGTCTTCACAAAGAGCTTCAGATGGCTGCCAGTAAGAATGTGGATATTAATGAGTAAGTAACAACTGTATAAAGTGACACGACAGCGTAAATCTGACCACGTGTTGATCCAAACGCTTATAACATTTTTCTTCTGTGAACCACAAAAGGAGACATGTCATGTATTTATTTGTGTTTCACAAAAGAGAGAAAGTCATGTCGGTTTTGAATGACATGAGGGTAAGTGATTTTTAGATGAACTGTTCCTTTAATCAGCATATGAGGGCAGCATAAGCAACACTATGAAGTCAACATATCGATCATCATGAATTGTGTTTTTTTATTCTGAGTAGGGTTGCAAAGGGGCCGAAAGTCTCCGGAAACTTTCCACAGGAACTTAACCTGGGGAATTTTGGAAATATTCCGATTTGGAAACTAAAACAGGAATTTATGAGATTTTATGGGAATTAATTGGAAATTTATATAAATGCATAATATTTATATAAAATGTATCATATACAAACATAAATATAAACATTTTGTTTGGTCATAACATGAAATAACAGTTATTTCTTTTTCGCATTCAATTAATTTAGTAAATATGTAAAATAAATATATTTTTATTGCAGCAATTGTTATGTGATATTTATTTCAGTGTCACATGATGCTTCAGAAATCATTCTAATATGCTGATTTGATACTCAGTTATTATCAATGTTGGAAACAGTTGTGCTGCTTAATATTTTTTGGAACCTGTAACAATATTTTCAGGATTCATTGATGAATAAAAAGTTAAAAAGAACAGAAGTTATTCAAAATACAAATATTTTCTAACAATATCACTTTAATATCACTTTTTGTCAATTTCACACATAGTTTCTGAATAAAAGTATTAATTTCTTTCAAAAAAGAAAGAAAAAAATTACTACCAATTACACAATTTTGAATGGTAGTGTATATTTCTATTTTATACGGAAGAGGATTAGGGCCAAGCAATAATAAAAAAATAAAACCATCTCGAGATTAAAGTTGTTAAATTTCGAGAAAAACTTGTTAACTTTGAGAAAAAAGTCAAGATAAATGTTGAGAATAAACTCATTAATATGAGAATAAAGTCATTAAATTACGAGAAAAAAAAGTCGTTAAATTATGAGAACAAATTTGTAATTTAATGAATTTGTTCTCGTAATTTAATGACTTTTTTCTCATAATTTAATGACTTTATTCTCAACATTTTATCTAGAATTTTTCTCGAAATTAAACGACATTTTTCATATTTAACGAATTTGTTCTCGTAATTTAACGACTTTTTCTCGTAATTTAACAAGATTATTCTCAACATTTTATCTTGACTTTTTTCTCGAAATTTAACAACTTTAATCTCGAGATGGTTTTATTTTTTTATTATTGCTTGGCCCTAATCCTCTTCCGTAATTTTAAATAAATGCTGTTCTTTAAATTTTTATTCATCAAAAAATCCTGAAAAAGAGTATCCAAGCATGTTAGAATGATTTCTGAAGGATCATGTGACACTGAAGACTGGAGAAATTATGCTGGAAATCACAGGAATAAATTATATTTTAATGTAGTTTATTTAAATTGTAGTCATATTTTCCAATATTAAAGTTTTTTTCTGTATTTTTTCAAATGTGCATGTATGGACTGAGGGAATAGCCCTGCAGTCAGTAGTGTGCTGTGTGACTGTGATTGAGGAATATGCAGGGTAAAAATTCAACTGAAATTGCATTAAATCTGGTTGTTTTAACCAAAATTATGCTGTAAGATGTTTTTTCAACTACATTAAAGTACCCTGTTATAGGCTAACCTGCAATTTTGCAAATTCCCTGTTTATTCCCATTAATTCCCATATATTCCTGTTAATTCCCATGGAAAGTTTCCAGCTTTGAAAATTCCCGGAATTTTGCAACCCTAATTCTGAGGGATTTCATTAATGGTTTTGCTTTCACCTGTCAGAGACTCTGGAAATGTGTCACCCTCCAAACCATCATCCCCCAAATGTGTAACTGCAGAGAGAGTCGAGAGATCCCATGGTCCACTTTTCAGGTAACAGTAGTGGCGTTTATGCCACTATTATGCCAATTATGGTGATTTTTGATCTTCCATTTCAGAGTTCTTCAAATTGTTCAGATAGTTTTTCTCAATGTCAGCTTGTGATTTTCCTCAGGTCTGCTTCAGCTACGTCCCCCCGCATCATCAGCTCCATCAGAGGACTCTTTGAGTAAGTTTTCAGTAAAAGCTCTAAAAGCGCTGAAGTATCATTGTGTTGCATGAGTTGGGGAATGCTACTTTTAAAATGAACATATTTCATTACTCAGGAAACAAACTAAGCAAGTTGCTATTTTGCTAATTCTATTTTTTGGCTTCAGACAAGTGTCTCCTGACACAGAAACATATACACTTACAACACACAAATACTAAATAAAGATAAATACTAAAAATAGAAGTAATATATAGCAGTAATTCTTCATTATAAACAGAAACAAATGAAATTCAGATCAGTACAATACACAATAAACATACATACAATTTTGCCAAAAGGATATTCCATAGCATGAAAAACTTTTTATATACGTAGCATAAAAAGCACACACACACACACACACCACACACACACACAAAATAAATGAAAGTTAGACTGAAAAAATGAAAATTCTGTCAATAATTACTCACCCTCATGTCGTTCTACACCCCTAAGACTTCATCTTCAGAACACAAATTAAGATATTTTTGATGAAATCCCATGGCTCAGTGAGTCCTGCATTGACATCAAGATAATTAACACTTTGAGATGCCCAGAAAGCTACTAAAGACGTATTTAAAACAGTTCATGTGACTGCAGTGGTTCTATTTTAATATTATAAAGCGATGAGAATACTTTTTGTGCGCCAAAAAAACAAAATAATGACTTTGTTCAACAATATCTAGTGATGGGCGATTTCAAAACACTGCTTCATGAAGCTTCGAAGCTTTACGAATCTTTTGTTTCGAATTTAGTTTGAAGCATGTATCAATCTGCCAAAGTCAAAATGCAAAAGGGTCATTTTAGGGTGAACAATCCCTTTAAGATTTCCACCTAAAAGAAGGCGGATCCTCTGAGCCACACCTACCTATTACATAAGTGCCACTGACCAATGATAGTTCAGAGGTGTTTACCAGCTTTTCAAACTCCCGAAATGAACTCCAAATTAATTTTTTGGCCTGATTTAGGGTGCTTTCACATTAGCACTTTTGGTGCGTACCCGGGTTCGATTGACGGCAGAGTTCGGTACGTTTGGATAATGTGAACGCTGTCTTCTGAACTCGGGTGCGCATCCGCGAACCGTACCCGAGTCCCCTTAAAAAGGGTGGTCTGGTGGGAGCAATCGAGCTCGGGTTTGGTCCAGGTAATCGAAACAAGTGTGAAAGCACCCTTAGTTCAAAATGGTGTCACACCAGTTTGTTCTTTGATTTCACTTTATGCTTTAAAAACAAATTCACTACTCCCGTTACTCCCAAAACAAAAGGTGATTACATAACACATGCTGTTTGTAATGCATTACCCCCAGCACTGTAACTCAGTTTGTACTGTATATATAAGATGTACTACCCATAAGTATTATTGATTGTTCTTCTGTTGTTTGTGTGTCTAGGAGGAAGATTAGAGGTAAATCAGTGTGCAGGTCAGAAGAAGATCTCTTTATACCATTAGGAGTCTGTCTGGTTGCCCGAGTCCCAACCAAGGCAATTTTTACACTGGTGCGTGTTACTGTTTACAACATGATCAACAGCAAATCATATTTTGTGATGTTATATTATAGAAACCTATATAACTTAGTTAAAATGATGAGGAAACAGATGGACTAGTAAATGGAGTGATAGGCTAAATGGACAACAATATTTATCTTAATGATATTTTACAAGCTCATCCGCTATGGTGGTGGCTGGTGGTCTGTGGATGATGTGGCTGTGGAACAAAGCGTCTGTGTGTCGCTGAGAAACAGTGTCTTTCTGTAGTACACTGCAGCTCTGTCATGTGCAGCCACCCATTTTCATTTGAATAGCTGACAGCAGGAAACAGCCCTATTTGTGGTATGGAGAGGAGTTGCCACTTCCTTAAATGGACATGTGTCACAATTAGTGATTTGCATTTCCTGTTGATCTTTTACATGCTGTCACGTCAGGATTTAAATACTACTTCCGGTCATTTCATAATTTTTTTTTTTTTCAAGAAAAATCTTCATATATTGCTGTATTTTTGATGTTAAAATATTGCAGTGCTTATCGCATGCAGCTTTCATTTCCCCTCGAGTGTAAATTAATACGCTGCTTCTTTTTATAATTTTCACACCTTAGTAAAGTTTCTTCCCCTTCTTTAGTTTCACATTAGTGTACTGTATGAAAATATCATGTTATATGAATACTGTAATCATTTTATTATATATATATATATATATATATAAAATATATATTCATATTATTATATATATATATATAATATATATATTATATAAATTATTAATATATTAATTAATTAATTTATTATTTTAATTTATATATTTATATTTAGTCTTCAGTGTCACATGATCCTTCAGATATACTAATATGCTGATTTGATGCTTGATTATTATCAATTATTATTTTAGCTCAGTTATTAATAATGGTTCTTATTATTATCAATGTTTTTGCTGCTTAAAATTTTGTGGACATCTTATTTGAAATAGAAATCTTGTAACATTATAAATGTCTTTTACTCACTTTTAAGCAATTTAATGCATCCTTGCTGAATAAAAATATTATATTTATTATTCATTTATTTATTCTTAACTTTTGAATGGTAGTATATCTGAGTTTCTACAAAAATATTAAGCAGCACAACTGTTTTCAACATTGATAATTATAATAAATGGTTCTTGAGCATCAAATCATCATATTAGAATGATTTCTGAAGGATCATGTGACACTGAAGACTGGAGTAATGATGCTGAAAATTCAGCTTTGATCACAGGAATAAATTACAGTTTAATATATATTCACATAGAAAACAGTTATTTTCAATTGTAATAATAATAAGCGCCATAAAAGTGTTCTGGTAGCTCAAAAAGTAGAATATAGTGCTTGCAACTCCAAGGTCATGGGTTTGATTGCATGACAGAACAGGGTATTCTGGGTGGTCACTTGGTTGCTAGGCTGTTTTGGGTATTTGCCAGGGGTGTTTAAAGGATCATAACATTCAGTGCATGAACTGATTACATTTATACCTAAATGTACAGGTGCTGGTCATATAATTAGAATATCATCAAAAAGTTGATTTATTTCACTAATTCCATTCAAAAAGTGAAACTTGTATTATATTCATTCATTACACACAGACTGATATATTTCAAATGTTTATTTCTTTTAATTTTGATGATTATAACTGACAACTAAGGAAAAGAGGCTGGCTGTTCACAGAGCTCTGTGTCCAAGCACATTAATAGAGAGGCGAAGGGAAGGAAAAGATGTGGTAGGAAAAAAGTGTACAAGCAATAGGGATAACCGCACCCTGGAGAGGATTGTGAAACAAAAACCCATTCAAAAATGTGGGGGGATTCACAAAGAGTGGGCTACAGCTGGAGTCAGTGCTTCAAGAACCACTACGCACAGACGTATGCAAGACATGGGTTTCAGCTGTCGCATTCCTTGTGTCAAGCCACTCTTGAACAACAGACAGCATCAGAAGCGTCTAAAGACAAAAAGGACTGGACTGCTGCTGAGTGGTCCAAAGTTATGTTCTCTGATGAAAGTAAATTTTGCATTTCCTTTGGAAATCAGGGTCCCAGAGTCTGGAGGAAGAGAGGAGAGGCACACAATCCACATTGCTTGAGGTCCAGTGTAAAGTTTCCACAGTCAGTGATGGTTTGTGGTGCCATGTCATCTGCTGGTGTTGGTCCACTGTGTTTTCCGAGGTCCAAGGTCAACGCAGCCGTATACCAGGAAGTTTTAGAGCACTTCATGCTTCCTGCTGCTGACCAACTTTATGGAGATGCAGATTTCATTTTCCAACAGGACTTGGCACCTGCACACAGTGCCAAAGCTACCAGTACCTGGTTTAAGGACCATGGTCCCTGTTCTTAATTGGCCAGCAAACTCACCTGACCTTAACCCATAGAAAATCTATGGGGTATTGTGAAGAGGAAGATGCGATATGCCAGACCCAACAATGCGAAGAGCTGAAGGCCACTATCAGAGCAACCTGGGCTCTCATAACACCTGAGCAGTGCCACAGACTGATCGACTCCATGCCATGCCGCATTGCTGCAGTAATTCATGCAAAAGGAGCCCCAACTAAGTATTGAGTGCTGTACATGCTCAACTTTTCATGTTCATACTTTTCAGTTGGCCAAGATTTCTAAAAATCCTTTCTTTGTATTGGTCTTAAGTAATATTCTAATTTTCTGAGATACTGAATTTGGGATTTTCCTTAGTTGTCAGGTATAATCATCAAAATTAAAAGAAATAAACATTTGAAATATCAGTCTGTGTGTAATGAATGAATATAATATACAAGTTTCATTTTTTGAATGGAATTAGTGAAATAAATCAACTTTTTGATGATATTCTAATTATATGACCCGCACCTGTATATATCTGAATGTTAATTTGGATTAAAAAATGTCTAATGCATGTAAATGTATAATACATACATGTAAAGAATTAGAAATGAGTGTATGTTTTGTGGTTTCAGGATGCTCATGAGCTGGGAATCAACGCTGTGCGGTTCAGTACCAGTTCAAACCTGTTGGCTACAGGAGGGACTGACAGAGTCATCAAACTGTGGGACATTGAAGCAGGTACATCACAAAACTAATTTGAAAAAGTCATCTTCTGTTTCATTGTCAGCTTTATCCACATAGACAGGGTTCAGATAGATAATAAAGAGCCACGTCGAGTGATACAAAATGATTTTGTCAGTACGTGTGACTGCCTGTGACCACCAGCAGATGGCAGTACTCTAATATCTAAACATACATTAACTTGAGATGCAAAATGCAGAAGATAAGAAGTCTTGTTTTCTGAGAAATGTATCAAAGTTAAGTGAAATTATTCTTATAACAAGAAAAATATCTGCCAGTGGGTTAAAAATTTTTCCTTTGAATGAAGCTATTGTTTTTCTATATTTGCATTGGGGAAAAAAAGGCAAACAAATGCTGAGTAAGAAAATCACTTTTTGTGGAGAGCAGAATGTCACAATGCAAACACTCCAAACACTGTAGCAGAGCAATGCCCTGGCAAACACCCAGAATACCCCACCATCATGTCAGCACATTTTGCATGGGCAAGCATGACTGTGTGTAGATAAACTGTGATCTCATGTGATGTGCTCTATTATGAAGTCAATAGACACACAACAGGATTTAGTGAATATTCCCAGGCTTGATGTAACATACTGCTGCGTTTTGTCCTCACAGGAACTCTCCAGAACAGAGGGACGTTAGATGGAAGTAACGAGGGCATCACCAGCATTGAGTTTGACCCTACGGTACAAACACACACACACATCATTTAGTTTGAATAAATTGTACACAGAAAGTAAGCAATGTAAATCCCAAAGCACACTTTGCAAATCTCATCACCAGAATACTCGTGCCGCCCGATGTTTGTACATACAGGTCGCACATGTGCATTGAATTTGTTTTGCACTAATCAGTTGTTCCACAAGGTGGCAACACTGGCCGGGCCATTGTATTTACAATAGAAATCTAAACTAGACGGAACAACAACAAAAACAACAAAATACTAGAGACTGCAAAAACAAGTGCTTGTGTGAGGGGGTTATGAGATAGGTGCAATTTTAGTTTAAAAGAATACAAAGACATTTTTATCTGTCATAACTTCTGGAGAAAAAAAGTTTGTCCAGACACTGGACAAAGATGAAACTTTCTAGAGCGCATGTGTTGAGCGCATGTGTCGACCGCCTGCGTTCATGCACGCTATCAAATGGAAAATACTTTAAAAGGCTAAGTGTTCAATTGTAGGGGAGAGCGGGGTAAGTTGTCACACTTTTCACACTGTCTAACATTAACTGAGCACCATACATCACAATGGTATAAATGTCATACCAAATGAAAGAAGGAAGTCTAGATTATCTAAAAATAAGAACACAACTACTTAATTGTTATTATTGATTTTAATTTTTAAATTCAAACCAGAACTGGAAATATAAACAATCATGCCTCGAGAATTTGGAAAAACAATTATTTCTGTCCAAACAATACACATTTCAATCAAAACACTTTAAGTGGCAAGACCACTTTACTTTGAACTTTAAACTCAAACTTTCTCTGGCTTGCACATAGATCCATGATAACTGAATGGAATACTGCAGATAACTTGCTTAACATCTCTGAACATAACTGACTTATCATGTTGAACCTCTTTTTGAGCATGTTCTATGTGTTTATTGTACTGGGGCAAGTTGTCACATGTGACGACTTGCCCCAAACTGACATGTGTGCTAATGTTGGCTAAATTTCAAGATTTGCTCAACATAGCACGTCAGCTAAAGTATCAAAAGACACGTTATTGTCTCCTCTATGTTGTGCAAAATAATAATTTTTAACATTCATACCTAACAAAGTTGTATTGCATAAAATTTAAAGTGCAATTTTTTTACTTTTTAAGCCAAAAAACAAGAAAATTGTGCTAACCTCAGATTAGAGCGTCTTGACACATGTGACCAGGAAGTTGACTATGGAAGAAGAAGTCACACAAAGTGGCTATTTGATTTTTGAGATAGAGCCTCTAGTTTTGGAGTTAAGAAGAGTGTGACAACTTACCCCGCTCTCCTCTCTACGTATATGCTAGCGTACTTGTAAAAAAACTGTGCGTACTGTCTGAGTAGGTACTACACAGGCTTAGGAGGGTTACTTTAATAATGTATTCCGTTACAGTTACAAATTACTTCATAAAAAAAGTATTCAGTACTGCAATCCTGATAGTATTCCCCCTTTTTTCAAAATGTAACTGTAATTTGATTACTATGTTTTTTTCACATAACTGTATGGATGATTACGTAACGCTGTTACATGTGTTCCGTTACTCCCCAACCCTGGTACTACATTTGAACTTTAACTTACTTTGCGACCGTTAAAAAAGTATGTTCTATATAGTATGAATGTGTAGTATGAATGTAATCCGGACATACTACATCTGCCATGTTGTCATTATCATGTGACCTTTACCAGCGTCACTTGCGTCGCTTCACCTCCATTCATTCATAAATCACCTCCCGTGACCTCATGGGATAGTAAAGTGTCCATCGAATGCGCACTTCAGAATCTCGCCGGAAGTAGTAGGTCATCTGGGGACTTTTCGCCTTCTGTTTTTCAAATACTATGTATTCGGACATACTACTCTGTTGGCGTACTGTTTTTCGCATACTATATAGTAGGGAAGTATTCGATTTCAGACGCAGCGTAAGTATACTTTGGGCTTAACAAGACACAGTACCTGACTGCCCCCTTTACAATCACTGAACCTCACTCCCTGCAGGTTTACACAGTTTCCAGTATGAACCCTGCTGTTCAGAACAAGCTTACAAATTCTCTGCGCTTTGTTGATTATAATGTTAGCATTCTAGTTTGCCACGTCGCTCGCTTGTAGTATATATGGGGTGTTACATTATACATTACAATAAATTTTGCTTTAGTTTTTGTAGCAATCATTTCCTTGTAAAATAAAAACACGGATCTGTGCATCAGACGGCTTCAAATTCGCTCTTTAGGACCGGTAGTCGTGAGTAACTAATTTAAATGCCTGCTTTCATGTGCAAAACAGACACGTCTGAGATTGAATGCGATGCTGAACTGTTACAAAACACACGAATCAATTGAAAACTTAATAAGACTCAATAAGAGTACACCTAAATTGAATATCTGTAATGTCTAATTAGCGCCTGGTTTAACTTGATTACAAGTAGTTTGTGATACGATGCAGCTTTTTGCTCTGCTATATCAAGCACAAAAGTAGTGCAACTGTTCACTGAATTCACCCCCTGCTTGTTGTTGTTCCTTGCAGATGATGTTTATTAGACTTTAGATCAGGAGTTTTCAAAAAATCAAGGACCCCAAAGTATGATGATCCCCTTTCTGAAATATAAGAGCAGCTAATTATTTCATGTGTAAAGACTTATTGTAATGTGTCTGAACAATAGTATGCTTGATACTATAAAGAGAACATAATTCCTAGTAAATAACATGTTATTTTTTAAATTAAATCATTTGACTTTATATTGTCAAAGTAATACAGCCACATCAAATTATTTAAATAATATGATCTGGAAAATATTTACTTTGTATAAAGAGTGTAAAGTAACAGTGTATCTTTTTCGACCTGCTATTAGAGTACAATTAGATGTACAGATCTGAAGAGAAAGATTTTCAATTAAAATAATTTTATATATTCAAATTTATATATATATTACATATAAATCCATAAATATTATAGACACTCTTCTGTATCTTGCCTTACAACCGCCCTGAACTAGCTAAATGTGACGGTAGTAAGGTAAAACTTCATAGGAAGGCACATAAATATGTACATATTTTTTCCATAACTATATGCAGATGTGATTTCTTAGTGTTATGACTGTTAATAGAAATTAAAAAAAAATCACAAATAATTTGAATGTGTTCAAATTAGTCTTTAGAATGCAGAATGAAAATGAAACACTAATAATATCAAATGAATATATTTTTTAAATTATTGTGTTAATCATATTTCAATCAAAACAACTCTCAAAATAGATATTATTTTACTTCTTAGATTGGTGGGCTGGATCTGCTACGCTTCTGCTGGCGTAAAGTGAGGAGAATCCTGTAACAGATCTAGACAGGTGGTGCTGGGGAGGAGGAGGGTCTGGGACCAGGTCGGGATGGGAAAAAATAAGGTTGCATATAGTAAAGATAGATCGATTGGCTGCGCTGCCAGCTTGGGAGAACCACTCAGCTACTCTGAAGAGAAAACCTCTGCTTTAGATGATCTGAAGAGCGTTCCAGATGACTTCCCTGAGTCATTGTTAATTAGCACGTACCAATGAGCTGTTATGACTATAAGAGCCCTCGGCCACTGAAGGATCTTTATTAGCAATATAAGGATACTGTTCCTGTAAGACTGTTGAGTTGATTATGCTGTGGTTACTGCTGTAATGCATTGTGGGATTTGTCACTGTGCTTTTCCATCAGGGCACTCGGATTTTAGCTGCGTCATATGACAAGTCAGCTCTATTTTGGAGGCTGGAGGACAGCGTTCCCAAGGTAACAGAGCTTACCTCTCACCCACCCAAACCTCGCGTGTGTTAGTCTGTCTCTCTGAATTACTCTAGAGCATCATCAGATGAGACAGACCAGTATGAACCATGTTAAAGATGTGTATTGCTGTGCCTGCTTAGATTCCAATGTGTTTTACATGACTGTGAGGCGTGGGAGAGTTTTATGGGGAGGAAACAGCTTCTCACATGATTTTTGAGGCAAACCGTTCAGGCATGGGTCATTCTTACTCTTTTTATGGCCCATTTGTGTATATGACATATTGTGTAAAATATTAATCTCACAATTTTTAAAGGTGGAAATTGAATTAGTTCTTTTAAGGAAACATAACAATTATGTGTACATAGAGATGAATTAAAAAAATGCCTGGGATTCTGATTTACTCTTTTATAGAAATGTTTACTTGAATTATATTTTTATAAGGTACAAAGTTCAAAATGTACTCCATAACAGGAATGACCCATATGTCATATATTAAAAAACGGCGTGACAGAAATGGAGACAATAAAGAGGGCAGATAAAAAAGCGGATCATAAGACAGATATGGCCATAATAATGTTTTTTAATTTAATGTTTTAATTTTCACTAATTTTAATACACACAAAATCTGGAGTATTGATAGATCAAAGAGAAACAGCATATCCTTCATGAAATTGCTCCTTTTTTCTTAGCATCCAGATAAAAAGACTACATTTTCCCCCTCAAAACCAATTTGTCATGCTGAATATCAGAGGAGACTATTTTAACAAGACAAAATTGCCTACAAATGCTGTAAAATTTATTGAATATTTCATCCCTATGTTTGTGTGTGTGTGTGTGTGTGGTGTTTGTGAGAGAGATATAGAGCTAGAGAGAGAGAGAAAGAGAAAGAAAGTAAATGTTTGGGTGAATCTCTTCGAGTACATGTGTGCCATATGTCTGGGTCACATTTCACCCACAAATCTAAATATTTAAATTGTAATTTATTGTAATTTATACATTGTAATTTATTCCCATTACTTAAGTCTTCAGTGTCACATTAATCAGTAATTAAATTGTCATTAATTTATAAAAAATAAACGCAAAAAACGATTACTAATCAAATTCTTCATTTTGTTAATGCAAAAAATAATATAATTTTATTTAGTTCTTTTAGTTTTGGCCATGGACATGTTCTTGACAGGTTTAGAGAGATTCTGTTCAGCCTCACATTAATAAGTATGTTTGATGTTGCTGTAGGTTACATTGACGGGTCATTCTCGTAAAGTGACAGCAGCCAAATTTAAATACAGTCAGAGGCAGGTGGTCACGGGCAGTGCGGACAGGACCGTGAAGATATGGGACCTCCAACGAGCAGCGTGTATGTAAAAATATGCAACAAATCTCTCATGCATTAACAATAAGCACTTTTCGCATCTGTCTGCAATAAATTGCTCAACATAATAACTCAGATCAGTAATTTTTATATTTCTCTCTCTCTGTACCACTCACAGGCATACAAACCATTGAGGTTTTGTCTTTCTGTAGTGATGTTGTGTGTTCCGAGTACCTTATCATCAGTAGCCATTATGACAGAAAAATACGGTTTTGGGACAGCAGGTAAGAACAGGTCAATTACAACACCACCCATTGCCTACACTTCTGACATCTTTCTGACAACATAAAAAAAAATATCTTAATACATGCTTATGAAATGTTAACATCTATTTAGGCTGACTTAGCCAGACTTTTGACTATGGGTGTAAAGTGTGGTTCACATTGTGGCTTTTGCAGTCTAAGGCTTTGTTCACACTTGTTCAAAATATTTAGACTTACAACCAGGGTTAGGGGATTCTACGCCATTCTTATTCACCTGTCATCTCACTCTGATTTAAGGGATAAGTTATGGTTAGGTTTAGGTTTAGGGGTAAGGATTGGGTTAGGACTATGTTTTTAGACAGGAATGTTGTTCCAGGATCAACAAAAGGTTCTTACTTGGCAAAATCATGGCAACCGCCACATTAGGTGTTATAGTAATGACACAAACTTAAGTAGGCTCACCATGTGTTAGCAATGGATTTTCACCATTTATGTTGTTTTTCACAAAGGCAATATTCAAATCTGAACACATTCTTCACAGACAGCAGTAAAAAGGTGTAGTTTACTGTTGTTTGGTGAATTTTCACAGGCAAAATCCAGTAGCATGCTCTGTCAGTGCTCAAGAGCGCTGACTGTGAGCACTGCAAGATACTATTTCTTTGCATGCTCATCACCCACCTGTCACTCGTTGAGATGGATCTCATGGAGGGGTTAGAGATGGGCGGCTCCTTTTTCTCTGCCTTCACCCTGAGGATCCAGCACTCTCTCTCTGGGATCGGAAGCCCGCGCCGTGGCTTCTTCTGCCCCAGTAGAGAGCCGGTGCTTCAGCAGTCTAACTCTGAGGAGGTAGATGTGCTGAGTGTCGATACGGGGGAATTGAGGACTTGCCACCCTCATCTCCTGCGTATGAAGCATGCGTATAGGAGCATGCACAGTCAGCTCTCTCTCTCTCTCTCTCTCTCTATATATATATATATATATATATATATATATATATATATATATATATATAGAGAGAGAGAGAGAGGACAGTACACCCCTCACATTTCAGCAACCATTTTAGTATATGTTCTCAAGGGAGAATACTATAGAAATGAAAATTGGATATATTTTAGAGTAGTCAATGTGTAGCTTGTATAGCAGTATAGATTTACTGTCCTCTGAAAATAACTCAACATACAGCCATTATTGTCAAAATAGCTGGCAACAAAAGTGAGTACACCCTAAGTGATGTAAAAGCTGTACGTTATTTAACCATGCAAAGCCACGTGTCCTATTCATCATGTTCATGTTTTTGTCTGCTTGACATGACCATACATATTTGTGTATCTTGTATTACAGCAGTTAAAATTTGGTGCTTCGAGTATAGTTATCTTATACTGATCACTGGATGTTCAACATGGCACCTCATGGCAAAGAACTCTCTGAGGATTTGAGAATTAGAATTGTTGCTCTCCACAAAGATGGCCTAGGCTATAATAAGATTGGTAACACCCTGAAACTGAGTTACAGTACAGTGGCCAGGCTCATACATAGGTTTTCCAAGATGGGTTCCAGTCGGAACAGGCCTCGCAATGGTCAATCAAAGAAGTTGAGTCCTTGTGCTGTGCGTCAGGTGCAGAAGCTGGCTTCAAAAAACAGACGCATGAGTGCTGCTAACATTGCTTTAGAGGTTGCAGAAGCGAAAGGTCAGCTTGTCAGTGCTCAGACCGTATGCTGGACACTGCAACAAGTCAGTTTGCGTGGCCGTCGTCCTAGAAGGAAGCCTCTTCTGAATGGCTCACAAGAAATCCCGAAAACAGTTTGCTGAAGACAACCTGTTCAAGAGCATGAATTTCTGGAAAGATGTCCTGTTGTCTGATGAGACTAAGATAAACTTGTTTGGCTCAGATGGTGACCAGCATGTGTGGTGACGCCCTGGTGAGGAGTACCAAGAAAACAGTGTCTTGCCTACAGTCAAGCATGGTGGTGGTAGCATCATGTACTGTGACATTCTGAAGCAGAACATGATGCCCTCCCTTCAGAAACTGGGCCAAACGGCAGTTTTCCAAAATGATAACGACCCCAAACACATCGCCAAGATGACAACTGCCTTGTTGAGGAAGCTGAAGGTGAAGGTGATGGAGTGGCCAAGTATGTCTCCAGACCTGAACCCTATTGAGCACCTGTGGGGCATCCTCAAGCAGAAGGTGGAGAAGCACCATGTGTCTAACATCCAGCAGCTCCATGATGTCATTATGGAGGAGTGGAAGAGTATCCCAGAAACAACCTGTGCAACTCTGGTGAATTACATACCCAGGAGGATTAAGGCAGTGCTAGATAACAATGGTGCTCACACAAATTATTGACAAAATAAAAATATTGTGTCCCATCTTAGATCTGCACTATCGGGAATTTTACTTCATCGTTCCAAAGAAGGATGGGGGGGGGGGGTTGTGTCCCATCTTAGATCTGCACCACATAAATTGCTCGGGTAGATTGTAACTCAAATCAGATTTGAAGATTGATTTGTCACTGTAGATCTCATCTCAGGACACATACTTACACGTATCCATCCTTCCACAGGTTAGCTTTCAGGCTCGAAGCATACCAATATCTGCTTTCTCCCTTCGATCAAGCTCTATCACCCTGCACTTTCACGAAATGCGTGGATGCAGTACTGGCTCCGCTGCAGCTCTGGAGCATCCACGTGTTAAACTATGTCGACGATCGGCTATCTTAGCACAGTCTGAACAGATGGTGGTTCAGCATCGAGATGTCAACCTCGCCAATATGAAAGAGTTGGGGTTAAGGCTGAATGCCAAGAACAGCATAGAGAACCACTTTTCTAGGCGTGGTGTGGGACTCAATGACGATGCAGGCACGTCTGTCTTCTGCTCGTATCGATTTGATTCTTGCAGTCGTAAACAAGATAAAGTTAGGCCAGTCACTCACTGTCAAACAGTGTCTGAGACTTTTGGGACTGATGGCAGCTGAGTCCAATGTGAATCTTTTGGCCTGCTGTACATGAGACCCTTGCAGTGGTGGCTCAAGACCAAGGGGGTTTTCCCCAAGAGGGAACCCACTCCACATAATCAAGGGTCTTTGCACCTTGATAATATGGTGGAAGCCTTGGTTATTGTCCCAAGGTCCCATGTTAGGAGCCCATTGTCATCACTTCATGCTCACGACAGATGCTTCCATCATCTCATGGCTCATAAATTGCCTGGAAATGATGTCTGCCATTTTGTGCTTGTTCACTCAGAAAACACATCAGTGGTCTCTTATATAAAGCATCAGGGGGTCTGTGTCTGTGCCTGCTATGCAAAGTGGCACACCAGATCCTCCTGTGGTACCAAGGAAAACAGCTCTCCCTGAGAGCAGTATTCATTCCAGGGTACCAAAATTTAGGAGGAGACTTCCTGTCGAGGCAGGGGCTAAGGCCCAGAAAATGGAAACTTCACCCAGAGGTGGTGAAGCATATATGGGAGGTTTTTCGGCTGAGCGGAAGTGGATCTGTCTGCGTCTCAGGATACAACGCACTGTCCGCTTTGGTTCTCCCTCACACACCCAGGTCCCTTGGGCCTGGGTGTTATGGTACAGACATGGACAAGGCTACGTCTGTACGCTTTTTTCCCCAATTGCTCTGCTTCCAGGAGTTCCGGAGAAGGTCTGGCAGTACTGGCCGAGCCGACTATGGTTCTCGGACCTGGTGTCCCTCCTCGATGGCTCTCCCTTGGAGATTCCAGTCAGCAGGTCCATCTGTCTCAAGTGGGAGGTGTGACCTTTTACCCCTACCCAGAGAGATATGGAACCTGTGGGTTTGGCCTCTGAGGGGGCCCAACTCATAGACTTTGATCTCTTAAACGAGGTTGTGAAGATCATACTTCACTCCAGAGCTCCCTTCACGAGGAAACGGTATGCATTGAAGTGTTTCACTTCATGGTGTGGATCTCAACTGTGGGACCCAGGTAATTGCCCCATTGGTACAGTGCTGGAGTTACTGCAGGTTTGTTTTTCCTCAGGGTTATCCCCTTCCACACTGAAGGTGTACATGGTGGCCTTAGCTGCCTACCATGTCCCTTTGGGTGGTGTATCCCTGGGGAGAAACCAGTTGGTGACATGTTTCCTCTGTGGTGCTTTTAGGCCAGGACAGGAGTATGGCAGTTTAGAAAGCCTTATTATATAAGGCGGAATCCCGACAGGATGTGGTTTGCAGCAGGCTGGTCCTCTCCGCTCACTTTTGTAAGGTTTTACAACCTAGACCTGGATGCTGCTCCAGGTTCACAGGTGCTCATGTCTTAGTTGTTTGTTTTTTCAGTATACACGCTGACAGGCATTTGTAAGCATGGTGTTTAGGTATTATCGTTTCCAAAGCGTTGTCGACGTTTCCTCGAAAGGGAACTTCTCAGGTTACAACTGTAACCATAGTTCCCTGAGAAGGGAACAAGACACTGCGTCGCCCTGCCATACTTCCTTCATCCCTGTGATCGACTTGCTTCGGCTAATTAAAGCTAACGCCAATCATTCTGGATGTGCTTTTATGCTTTCCTGGTCGTGACGTCACCCGCCCGTGATGTTCCTTCTTGCCATTGGACTAGTTGAAGTGCTTCAGACGCAATCACGCAGAGGCATTCCCAAAGCGTCATCAACGCAGCGCGAGTTCCTTCGAAAGGGAACGTATCAGGTTATGACTATAACCATAGTTTAAAGCTAGAGCTAAAGTAAGTTTTTGATTTAATCACTTCAGTTGTAAAAATCATTAAGAAATCATTAAAAAAAACATTTAATTTATTAACTTAGGGGCTGCTTAAATGACACCTTTTTATCTGAAAACAGAAGACTTTTAATGCATTCTTGCCATTTATGTGTTTAGTCAATACGTATGCACGTTTGAATGTGTCTTTCTTTACAAAGTGACATTGCGCAAATTACTTGTCTGGTCATAATACAGAATTATTAGTCTTTTTTGTGGATCCATGCAAACTGGAATCATTTTGATAACATTTTATCTATACATAGGGAAAGAAAAGGGAAGGAGGCCTTCACAGGCAATAGTTTAGTTGAAACTTCAGGGCTGCATTGTCGTCGTGTCTAGGTGCAGGTCCTTCATCTCATTTGGATACGGCCTGGATCTGGTAAACTTCGGGATAAACAGAGAGAGATGAATATTAGCGTAGATGCCATTCATCTTATGATGTAGCGAGTACATCAGGTGTTATGGGAAGTGTTCCCAGTTCCGGCTGACCTAATTTAGGCAGCCTAACAATTTACATGATTTGAATTATAGAAGTAGATAATGTGTTATGTGTATGCCAAGTTAAAGAGATGTGTTTTTTAGTCTAGATTTAAACTGAAAGAGTGTGTCTGCTTCCCGAACAATGCAAGGAAGACTGTTCCAAAGTTTAGGTGCTAAATAGGAAAAGGATCTACCGCCTGCGGTTGAACTGGCCAGAATTTTGAGATCGTAATAAACGTGAGGGGCTATAATGTGTTAAGAGCTTGCTCAAGGACTGGGGAGCAAACCATTTAGTGCTTTGTAAGTAATTAGCAGGATTTTAAAATTCATACGATGTTTAATTTAACATTTGCAAGGTATAAACTCACAATTCTGGGCAAAAAAGTCAGATCTGTGAGATATAAACAGAAAAAATATAAAGAAAAAATTTAAAAATTGTGAGTAATGACCTTTTTATACTTTTATTCCATAGTGGAAGCTTCCATAGAAATTGGATGTATCCTTGAGCGCAAAGCAGAATTAGAATTTCTAATTTACTTTCCACCCGGTTACAGTACATCTGGTATTAGATCCTTTTAATACATGTGTTTGGATCACTCAAACTACATTTGGAGGTAAAGCATGTGACAACATAGCATCTGTGGTGTAAACACTGTTATCACTTGTTATTATTCTGTTATAAGCACTTGTTATCAGATCACCTGAGACGGATATTGATGCCATGTATAAAGAGGGCCTGTGTCTGCTTGTGTACACAGACCAGCTATTAAATTTTTTTCTGGTCCAAGAGTAATAGCCTTGAAATTTATCGTTTTTGGTGGATTTGTTAAACAAGCGATGGTTTGATGGCTTTGTAGCAATGTAAAACCATGCAAATTTCACACCATAAATGTGTTGATCACTATAGTGCTTTTCACAGCAACCATCCAGGTTTCCAGGTCTGACTCGAGTAGTTGGCATAATTAAACTTGAATAATGAACCCAGCTGGCAGTGTTCGAACTGCACTGCTCGCTGTCCATCACCACATGTCTGGCTAGTGTGATGACCTAAAAGAGTGTCGCCTCAGGTGTGTGTGTGGTGTCATCACTGGCGAGAGACGGCTTGTTAACGCTTTGGTGGTAATGTGTGAGATTGGTTTCTCCACAGACT
Organism: Culter alburnus; assembly: GCA_028476615.1. Taxonomy (NCBI): domain Eukaryota; kingdom Metazoa; phylum Chordata; class Actinopteri; order Cypriniformes; family Xenocyprididae; genus Culter; species Culter alburnus. The sequence continues at coordinate 101,467 of JAOTNS010001390.1, forward strand.
CAGTCATACGGACAAAACGTCTTCCACACATGTTGACAGTTGATGCTCAAAGGCATTTGTGCTGATCTGCATGGAATTCATTTTCCAGATGTGATTTTCTCTTTAGGCTAAATGCTTTGATGTTTTTGGTTCAGTAATAAACATGATAGTCCTTTAAAGGCATGGTTCATCCAAAAATTCTCTCATCATGTACTCGTCACCATGGCATCCCAGATGTATATGACATTCTTTCTTCAGATGAACACAAAAAGAAGTTTTTTAGAAAAATAATGCAGCTTTGTGAGTCCATATAATACCAACCTGGTCTCATTACAAAAAACATACCTGTGGGAACATTTTTGTGAGTCACAAAATACGTATCAATACGTACATATCACTGCAGTTTCAGTGTGAAATGTCCACTGAGTGGTGCTAAAAGCGTGTTCTTTTTTTTATTTTTTTGCCTGAACAAATAAATGTGAATATGGTATGTTTTAAAATAACGTACCACCAACACTACACCTTAAACCTACCCGATAGAGTTAACAAAAGCAAAATGTGACATAAAAAGCATTGTGCTGTAATTGTGCCATTTTAGCTTGTTTTAATCTCTCCTCTTTGAGCTCTTTTACCGTGATTCGTTCTTCCCCGGATTTGTAACCAAGGTTTCCCTCGTCCTAAGTACAACTCCATATTTGCTGAGCTACCGAACAAGCTTGTTATGTCAGAAGTGCGAAACATATGGATCTGGTTAAGCGATGCAAAGTCCAAAATATATTCGTTTACAAATCGTGCACTTTGGTAAAACGCGTGCAAGGAGATCTGACCCTGTAATCGTAACTGTGTATGAAACCGATTAAAAGCACTTGCTGTTTTATGCCTCTAGTGTTCATTTCTGTTGAAAACTGCAGTGATATGTACGTACTGTATTGGTACGTATTTATGTGACTCGCGAAAACATTCCCACAGGTACGTCTTTCCATGAGACCAGGTTGTATAATACATGTGAATGGGTTCCTAAATGTTCATGCTCCTCAAAGCACATACAGCCATTAAGACAGTCATGCAAACGACCCTAGAGGATGAATCAATGCTTTCTGAAGCCAAACGATAGGTATTAATGTTTTAAACTTTTTTTACTATAAACCATTACTTTTGGCCAACTGTCATATGCATGTTCACATGATAGTCGAGATGGTCAAAACGATGTAGTGTACATGCCAGATCAGTATGTGGCACTGTAATTCTGCCACAGGGATACACTAAAAGTGGAGAATAAGACTTGGAGCATGCGCATAAATCTTGCACGCTGTATACGCTGTAAAGCTTAGTAATAAAGCTTTATTTTAGTAAAGCTAATAAGATCGCTAGCTTCTGCTGCATGAACACAAGCATGTAGTCCACTATTGTTGTTGTTGTTGTTGCTGTTTTGTGCTGTTAGCAGTGTCTGACTAGGGTCGACACATGGGGTGATGACTTCATCGTTTCACAAAATATATGGATTGGCTGTACACACGAAAACGCAAGGGCGCCGTTTTCAGATTCATCCACTCTGGGACCCGGTTTCTAAAAATATCAGATTCACGTTCTGAAAACACCAGATCCGTCTGGACGAAACGCCGATACGATACAAATTTTTTTTTGTATACACCTAAACGCATCTCTGTGTGGACGGGCCCTTAATTTCTCTGAGTTGTTAATTAGTCATTTCATCCTTGTTAATTTACTCATTAGTTTCCCTTGTTTGCTCCATGTATTTATACCCCGTGTTTTCCCTCAATCTCTGTTCGTTCTCATCAATGTTAAGTTGAGTTAGTGTGAGTCCGCTGTCTGATCTCCCGAGTTTTGTCATTGAATACCATTATTCCTATTCATTTCGTCTTTGTGCTGTTTACACGACTGTTTTGTGACAGAAGAACGGACCCATACCGAACCTGGACTTACCGGCAGCACAGTTGTTATGCCAACTTCCCGGATGAAGCGTTGAGTGTCTTTTACCATACAAGCCTCAGCGCAGAAATAAAGGCACGCCTGCCCGGTGTGGTTCCTCTGAGGAATTTCGGCGAGTACGTGGAGTGGATGCTGGTGAACTGCGATTCGCCTCTGACCATCGGCCTCACTGAGGAGGAAATCACCAGCCCGCTCCTAATCCAGAGCCCATCGTACCATCACCCAGCTGCACGGAAAATGAGCCAGAGCCCACTGCAGACAGAGGAATTCTGCCTGCCGCAGGGAACGAGCTGGAGCCAACAAGAAGGACTGAGCTTCACATCGCCTGTTACGACCCAGATTAGGACCAACATAAAGCCGTTCAAAGAAGTTATAAACAAGATCACAATGGCCAGGGCAAAAAAGATCAAATGTATTGGCAGTAAAAGTATCAAAACTATAACAAAAAAGAAACAAAACAAAGCAACAAATGAACATACAAAACTCAAATCAGGCCTGGTGAGCTAAATCTAAGCTACAACTTAGACTTTCCTCACTCCCAAGGAAAAATAACAAACACAAAAGAATCTTCTGGGTCAGCTTACTTACCTATGCTTTCCCACTATTCTAATACAACTAAACAAACAGATCTCACCATCCTGTACAAAAACAAACTCCAAAACCACCAACAACAGGTTTCCTGAGGTAGGCCCAAGTGGAGTGCCACCAGCAGCTTTTAAATAGGCAGAAGCCACAGGTGTTGGAGATAATCAGGCTCTGCCCCCATCCAATTGGCAACTATGCTCAGAAAGGGGGGAAAAAAAGAAACAAAAGAAAGAGCAGGGGCTCGTAACATCGCCTCAGAGCCGGAGCATCGATGATTGTCTGACCAGATGTGTGAGCCGACAACACATTTGAGTTTGAGGGAATGGAACGTCGCCCACACTCCCACCACAGAGGGTGAGCTAGTGCTGGACTATTAATTTTGTTGGTTTAATGAGGACTATTTTGAAGAAGATGATCCCCTGCCCCCGCTGATCCCACCCAGCTATAGTTCTCCTGAGTCTTCGTTGGTTCCATCCGGGTGTGCCTCATACGTCCTGAAAACTGAAGCTGCGGGCTCTTTGATCGCCCCCTGGAGGCTGGATGCCGTACAGGTCATAAACCCCGCCCTCTCAATGCAGACGAATGAGACTTAAGTTAAAACATAAAAATAAATTATGCTTCAAATAAAATTTTCCGAAAGACGGTTTTGGTCATTTAAGGTAGTTGTTATCACACTGATTTATATTCAATTGTTCGTTTTTGTGATAAGCTTGATTTTAGCTAGCAATTTGGTGCTATAAAAACGGGGTGTGTCGGTCGTCGTGATTCACAGTTGATTGACAGATTCTCTGAGGACTGTCGGGGCTTCGAGGGGAGATTGAAGAAAATTAAATAACTGTTAATTTTCAATTTCTGTGTTATTTTACACCAACAAAATGAGCTGTTCAGCAGTAAACTGTACTAACTGACCTGCTGGATCTGACTGATATCTGAGCTTTTCTCGGTAACGTTAAATGTGAGCTTCATAAGCTAATTAACAAACATTATTAGTTCAGATAACATGCCTAACGTTAGCCATGACGGAAAAAAATCAGGTGATCGTTATCTGGCAGTTACTAATTAATTTTATGGGTATAAAATAATAATTAGCAGGATAAAACTAATGATAGCCTACTCTAATTAATTCTAGAGCACTGTCTACAGCAATCGATCTCCTGTAACGTTAGTTTAACCCTTTATTTAAAATGGCAGGACCGTTTCTGACATTTTAGAGGTGTTTCTAGTGGCATATTATATTGAGTTTATCTACTGAATTTGCTGTTTCAAAAATATTATTATTGCTCTAGAAACAGAATAGCCTATTGTTTTATAGGTAGAATTTTAAATTGTGTATAATTTATATAGCCTATTTAAAATACATCAATGATGACGTAGTCGTCTGGGCGGAGGTTTGATACCGCGACTCTGCCTCCGGGCTCCACTGACGATTCTTTCTGCGCATTCCCAGGCTCCAAACTTTTTTTTTTTGACGTTTTTGTGTAACATGTCAGCGCCCATCGGTGTCCGTTTTGGCTTCAGTTCAATACAATGGAAGGAAGCGGCGTTGCGGCGTCCATCTTTTTTTACAGTCTATGGTTCCATCCAGCAAAATTTCTCCTGTGTTTCCGCTAGTTCTGTCCATCAAAAATTGTCCTATGTCTACATTGGTTTTGCCCAGCTATAATTATCCTTTGCTTCCAGTATGCCTTCCCAGCCTCCCTCTCCCACCTCCTCTTCAGATCCCTGCCAGTTCCTTTGCCCAGTTGCTGCTGTCTCCTGTCAGCCCCTCGGTTCCTCCTCCACCAGCCCTCTGTGGTGTGGATGCACCTTGGGTCAGCTGTTTTATAGCACTGTCTGGATGTTCAGATATCCTGGCTCAGCATCCAGACACTGATCCAGTCACTCCACCTCGGCCCGGCCTCCAGACTCCTCCAACCTGGTTCCTCTCTCCCTTGGCTTCACCTGGGGCCATCGGCCTTACGACTCCACCTCGGTCAGGCGTCGCCACGGACTTGCAAGCCATCTGCTGCGCGCCCCGTCTCTCCACCCCTACGGCTCTGTCTGGCTACGCCTTCCCTCCGGCTCTGCCTCAGACCTCAGGTACCGTGGTTCCACCTCGGGGGATCGTCGCCACAGCTCCGTCACAGTCACCGAAGCCTTTGGTGTCGTGCCTGACCATCAGCTCTTCGTCTGCGCTCTGGGCTCCACTGGCTCCATCTCCATGTCATCCCCATGGCCTCCTTAAGGAGATTTACACCATGGCTTCTCCCTCCCTCGACTCCGCCGTGGGGCATCCTGGCTGGACTCTAGAATTCCACCAGACTCCTCCTCTTCCTGGCTTTCCTCTGGCTTCTCCCACCCTCCACTCCCCCATGGACAGGTTTCAGTGCCCTGCACTATTTTTGCTGTTTGTTTTTTCCACGTCCTCCTCCAGAGCCCCCTCCCTCCTTAGTTGGACTATTTACGCTGTGAGGACGTGTCTTTTCAGGAGAGGGCGTACTGTAACATGTATTGTGTTTCCCCGTGATCTAGTTTCTCTCTGTAGTTATTTAGTCATCATTCACCTGTGCCTTGTTAATTTACTCATTAGTTCCCTTTGTTTGCTCCATGTATTTATACCCTGTGTTCTTCCTCATCCTCTGTCCATTCTCGTCACTGTTAAGTTGTGTTAGTGTGAGTTTCCTGTCTTAATCTCCTGAGTTTTGTCATTAAATACCATTATTCCTATTCTCCTTAATCTTCGTACTGTTTACATGACTGTTTCGTGACACGTTAGCATGAACCAAAATTTGAAATGTATTAATATCAAGTAATTACCCTTAAGTTCAGTGTACATTTTGGAATAATAATTTTCTTTTAATAAAGAAAGTTGCACCATTTCCAAACCAGCCACAATCACCTTTTCAGTTGCACCCTGCTTGATAGTTCATATTGAAATCTCATTGATCCAAAATCCCACTCCACATAGCTGTAAAAATGAGGTGTTTTCTGAATGACTGTGATTGTGTTGTGCAGAACTTTTGCTTTCAGTGTGAACAGACCAAGTACTTGTCATGTTGTGCTAAAGAACAACATACACACATGAAATTGTTCTTAGTCTTGTTCTAATGTTAGTGAATTTGTTGTATTCTAAATGAGCAGCCGCATGCACGAGGTCAGTCGTTTGCATAAAACACGCCCAACCCATCTTCATATAAGGACTTTCTGCACAACCTTTCCTTTGCAGCCTTTCATTGCTCTCTGCAGATGCGCGCTCGCCAGATCCTCTAGCAATGCCAAGTCATTCCCAAAACCAGTTCAAACACAATAAACATCTTTTATACAGACCCAAATTAAAAATCCAGACCTCTCATTACCCATCTGTACACACGTAAATCTGTGTTATTCAGAGAAACCTTACAGCTGAAGCTCTAACGCAGCTTTTCTTACAATTTCACTGTACATGATAAAATATATTTAAGATGAAATCAAACTGTATTATTTCTAATATAATTAGTGCTGTCAACGTTAATTGTAAATTTTTTCCAGTTTAACGCGTTAAAAATATTTAATGCAATTAATGCAGCATCCGTTTTTCCTGTCATCCTTTGTCTAGCATTACAATATTTGATCACGCTCTTATTCATGCAAATGCTTTTAAACCATGTAAGCGCGGCAAAAGAGAAAAAGAAAACGCGCTGTCTGTGAATGTCCTGTCACACAGAAAGACACGTGCCAGAATCGAAATTCTCTGTCACGCTTCAACGAACAAATAACGAGTGAGTTGTGAGAAAGTGGGATGCGTGTGAGATCCGCGTCATGTGCAGCAGCGGCAGCTCTTAAAGTGACAGCGACTTAAGTCATTGAAGATAGTGAAAGAACAAAGGTAATTACGAAAATTACGCACTGCTCTTGACTAAAGAACTTTTGTAGCTTTAATAATGATTAATCTATATTTAATTTAGGCTGTAAATTATGCAGTGCAGACTGTTTGGTAACTTTATTGAATTTCTGTTAGAAATCTGTTAGACAGGTAGGAAAGGCACAGGTAAATATGACATTTATTATGGGTTTATGTGAGGATTGGTTTAAGTTCACTTAAATTAAAAGTTATGTTTTTGAAGCCTAATAAATGTAAACAAATTTTGTATAGCTTTCAATTACACTTTAATATTGAATGGCTATAATTCATGTTTAAAATTGGGGGAAAAAAATATGTTCATCGGGACATCAGTAGCTGTTGGCTAATAGTATCAGTGATACTGGCTTTCATTCATAAAAAGATGCCATTAAACAAGTATTTAAAACATACTGTCTTTATGTTGTTTCTTTATGTTGTTTTAATTCGGAGATTACCTGTGAAATTATTACATTATAAAATATATTAAAAACTTAAAGTGTTTTGATTGCGATTAATCGTGATTAATCACAGAAAAAAATCTGTGCTTTCTTGTCGGCCGATGTTTGGAGTTTCATGGGTTTGGATGTTTTGTGTTCCTTGTGTTTTTCTTGTTTTGGTCTTTCTTCAGTTTGTTTATTAAACATACTTTTTTGCACTTAGATCCTCGCCTTTCCCTGCTCACTCCTAATGTTACAACTTCTTCACATGATTATAAGGCCGTACAGAGAAATTGCTTTTTGCATACTTGTGGTTTCAATTGTTCCTACATTTTTTTTGTAAATTTAGAATGAATTTTAGTATAAACGTTTTTGGTAAATCATGATTTGTTCGTAAAAACGTTTGAACGCAGATTTTATTTACAAATTTGTGCGTACGCATGCTTAGTAAATGAGACCCATTGTTTATTTAACTTGTTTGCTGACAAATACACTCTCCCTTTCTCATAAAGCCATAATAGTGTGACTCCAAAAGCACATCAACACTTCAATCGAGCGGCACTATGTGACTCAACATGACAAAACCACATTGCTCTTTATAATCAGTGGTCTACTCTGAAACTGACGTGATGTCTAGTCATAACATAGACATTACAAAACATGACAGGAGACAAACTTGTCCACAACAACAATTGTTACTTTGAATGACAAAAACCCATGCAAGACCGAAAGAAAAGATCCAAAATCCATATTTAAGCATTTGTTTTATTACACTTTATCAATTTGCATCTGTAGATTTCTATTTCGATACATATCTTTAAAGGCCGTTTTCTCAAAATAAGTTTTTTCTTCCTGCACTAAGCCAAAATCTCCACTTCTGTTGCACTTACATACACCAGACATTCCAGTTTTATTCATATCAATATTCTGAAGGTTTTATATAGTTTTACATTTCTTCATATATTATTTGTTTTTGATTTATATACCATATTATTTGTATGATGAAATGAGATATCCATAATCCCTAACCTTTAAGTCCTAAATGTCAATAAAATGAAACTAGAATTTTGATGGCTTTAGCCAATGTTCAGATTTCTGTTCTGGAAAAGAATGCAAATTAGTGCATTTTTAATGAGATAATGCCTCATTTGTATATTTAAACATAACATTTCAGAAAATTTGTAAGACAAAACAGTCTTAATGTACTGTGATTATTCAACTGGGTAAGGTGATATCTATTAGTTACAACATGACCCTCTTTACCTTTTTTGTCTTGCCTTAAACAAGAACAGCGAACATGTGTCTTTGATTCATTACAGTGATGTCGTAACAACAGCTTACATCATTCGCTACTAAATATTAATGTTGTTGCATAAATCTTATGTCACACTGGAGCTGGTGGGTTTTCTTGAATAAGGCTGCTTTGAAAACCACCTCGTAGCGGTCGAAGCGACCCTGTAATAATACAGCGCATTTGTTGTGTAACCCTCGTTATTCAGCGTCTCAGTGGGTTTCGGTTGCTCTGATTGGATAAGAGATGTAAAATAATAGCACCAAGGATGTTAGTCCAGCAAAGTTCTGCTCACAAAGCCTCACGGCGAGCGTAATTCACGAAACTTAAAGCACGAAACTTACAATATAGATGACGCCACAGAGGTAGAAGAGCCATTATTTACACCATGTTGCAGTCCTTGACATCTCTCATTCACTCCCAGCAACCACAGCTTTCAGCTGCCAAGGAGCTGACGGCTCGCTTGTCTCCTAGCAACCGTCAGCCCACATAATTGTCTCTCCTCTCATCTTGTTGTAATGGGATTTGTGCTATATTATGACATTTGCGTTTTTCTCCATGCAATACTTTGGCCCTTTTTTATTCTTCTGGAGAGAAGAGTTACTTTCAAGTGGCAATTTAATGACAGACATGATCACTAAACATCTCTTGTATAAAATGCATGCACACATGTGGGCTTTACAAGATCGCATGCCGCTTTAAGAGGCAATAAATACTCAAGCCTGTCTCTGTGATTGAAATTCAAATCATTGTCAGACGAGGCTCTTCTGGTTTACAGAGTGACACCCCAGACATCTTATATGTTAAATGCCTTGAGATTCCAAATCTTTCTCCTTGTCCTTGCCAAGATGATAACTTGTTAGAATATAAAAGGAAAGAGCAGACTATGACCTCGGGCTGCACATCTGCAGTCGCCTTTCTTGTCTTATTAAGTCCATCACTCATAGTGTAATGAGACACACTTTCATGACATCAGTCTGCTAAAACTCAATGGAGAGCCACAGTTGACAGATTTCAGACATTCAGACGCGCCTTCAGCATCATGCTGCTTGATCTGTCCTAATACTCGATACGCAAATAATATGAGGCCAGATGGCAATAATGACAACTAGTGGCACTTTTCCCAAACAGGGAAAACTGTGGTGTCCCGTTACATTTTTTAAAAGCTTTTAAAAGACACCAACCCCATGTTTTTGTGTTGAGTTCTTTCAAATATTTTGAATATTAGCTGTTTGAAATATTAGTATAACAAAAGCAATGAAAAGTAGTTTGTTTTAAACACGTCTTTACAAGGACCTGTAACAAGTTTCTGTAATTAATTAACTTTTTTTCGAGATAAAATGAGTAATTATAACTATATTATCATATCTATCTCTCTCTCTCTCTCTCTCTCTCTATATATATTACAGTATAGTTGAAAGCCAGGCCTAAACTGCAAATGATCAGATTGTTTTTATTTTTACTAATTAATAATTACAGAACATTAAAAGTATCGTAACAACTTTTAATATAAGTGAAAAGAAAAAGACTACGAATTGAAAAAAAAGGAAGCTGCGTCAATTGCGTTTTTATCAAATCATAATCACAGAAATTATTGCGCTGTTTTTCCAGCCCTATAAAAAAAAACTGTTTGCCTCTTACAAAACATTAAAAATATTAAAAAATTTAATTGAAGACCTAAGCTTCTTAATTAACATGCCATTTTTATGATGCCTCTTATTTTGTTAATATATTAACATCTTGCATATTCTGCAAGTGGTACGTAAACTTATGAACACTTATAAAACAAGTATTTCAGTCAGGACCACTTAAGTCAAAAAATTACCAGAGACAAACTTTTTAGTCCATTTTTTATTAGCATATTTTGCACAAGTTACATTTGGCGGTATGGCTCTGTTCTAAATTCCCCATCCTTTTCATGAGCTCCATGAAAGCTAAGACCGGGAACAGCAGCAGCTTCTGGGGACAACCTCCCATTTTTTTAAACTGGGAGAGCAGCAGAAAAGAGCATACATCAATGACAACAGAATGACACTGATTAAGTTAGACAGTAGTTTAAGGAGGAGCTGGGGAGGAGGAGGGTTGCAAGCAGAGAGATGGAAGCTGCATTTAAGTAATGCGCCTTATTTGAGAGTTACCAATTGAGTCCATAGATATCGGATCAGCTGATATGGGTGGGGTTGGAATTTGCGAATCAGCTGATATAGCGGAGCTTGACTTCGAAGCCTGCCTGAACTAATGCAGAATGCTTGATTTAATTGTTATGTTCACCTGTTTTAATGATAAGTTACACTAAAATATGCTGGTAAAATGAAATTTGGTTGATGAGTCCATGTCTGTATTCCATAGGGCAGCGACCTGCACACAGGAAGTGCCTCTTCAGGGCAGAGGGACGTCATTGGACCTCTGCCCTAACCACAGGCAGTTGCTCAGCTGCTCCAGGGACGACATCCTGCAGCTGGTTGACCTGAGAAAGAGTAACGACAGGGTGGCCTTCAGGTAGAAATGCACATCTGAGACAAGGTTACGCACAGGTAGCGGCGTACCAAACACAGAACTAAAATATATCTTATTTAGGGTTAAAGATAAACACTAGCTAATATGAGTAATACCTGCCTGTGGCGTGCAAATAAAAATCCCACCAGTTGGCCATTAAGTGAATTAGAAAGTGAATTAGTGAATTAGGAAAATCTAAGAACAATGTCTGACTCTCAGTGATGAAGAGTTCCTGTAGTTCAACAGTAGATCATGGTGTTACCTAACCAACATAGCTGAGCATCATTCTTGAGCACCAAATTGATTTCTGAAGGATCATGTGACACTGAAGACTAGAGTAAATTCAGCTGTTCATTACAGGAATAAATTACATTTTAAAATATATTAAAATAGATAACAGTCATTTTAAAACTTAATATTTCATAAAATTACATTTTTTGATCAAAAAAATCTTTTCAATGGTATATATTATATATACATGACAGATGACTTCTAAATACAGATACAAATTCTGATTTTGTAATGAATTACAATGAGAATGTTTTTTTTGTTGTTGCTGTTTTTAAATTATGGACTGAGAAACTACCTACTTTTAAAGCCACTGCAATAACTTTGAAATAGACTGACAATGTTTCTTAAAGTTATGAGAGAGAAGGAAATGAATTGGTTATTTAAAGCATCAACCATGCATATTCAATACCCTGATACAACTGTTGCTGCCACAGTCTTTTCAGCATTATCCTTTGTTTTAAAGCAAGTCAGAATGCAATTACAAGGATACTATTTATACAGAACATTCGTTTTGTTGTTCAATTTACAGAACACTCAATAATTTCTTTTTGTTTGCTTGTCTTTGTTGTTTCAGAGCAGAGGGCTTCAAATGTGGAAGTGACAGCACCAAGGCCATCTTCAGGTGAGTGAAATCAAACAGGACGCTATGAGTTGTCGCCAGTCATCTATCAATATGGAGTTTGCAGACCAGTGTCTGCACAGTAATAGGACATGTCTGTGCTATGTCTCATTCGAGATGGCATGCATTGTGATGCTTACAACCTCTGAAGCGTATTGCCGTGTTGTTGAGTACTTATGGCATCTACACCAACCCTGACTTTTCTTAGTCTTTGGAGAGGTCATGTGGATTTACATGTAGATGGAAAATCCAATCCTGCTAGTGTAATGAATGGGAAAAGACTCTGACCCTCTAAGTAAAGATAGCTATTTTTAGATAGATAGATAAATTTGCTGCTTAGTAAACATTTCTTGTTATTATCAGTGTTGAAACAGTTGTGCTCTTGTTACACTTGCGACAGGCACTTCCCTCACAGACTGGGGTGCGGTCCTAGATGGCTGCTCGACTCAGAGTCTCTGAAGAGGTCATAATCTGTCATGGCTCATAAATTGCCTGGAGATGATGGCTGGATTTTCCTGCTAGGGCTGGGTGCCATGGTGCAGACATGGCCAAAGCTACATCTGTACGCATTTCCCCTGATTGCTCTGCTCTCTACTCTCTGAGTTTTAGAGAAGGCTCACCAGGACGGGGTCCATCTACTCCTAGTAGCCCTCCTCTGGCAGGTACGAGTGTGGTTTATGGAACTAATATCTCCTGGATGGCTCTCCTTGTGATATTCCCATCAGGAGGGACCTTCTGTCACAGGCCGGGGGCATAATCTATCACCCCTGACCAGAGATGTGGAAACTGTGAGTTTGGCCCTTGAGGGTGATCAACTTTTAAAATATGGTCTTTAAACTGAGGTTGACGAGATCATCCTAAACTGGTGGAGAGTATTCACTTTATGGTACAGAGAACACCAGTAAACTGCCCAAGTGGCTTCTATGCTGGAGTTCCTCCAGGATTGTTTTTAAGCTGGTCTTTCCCCTTCCATGCTTAAGAACTATGTGATGGCTATTGCTGCCTTCCTAGCACTATTAGGCCATGGGTCTTTGGGGAGACACCACTAAATAACTTATTTCCTTTGTGGCACTTTGAGATTAAGGCCTGCAGTTCATGTAAGAGTTATGGCCTGGGTTCTGGCCATGGTTCTAGAAGGGTTATCTCTGGCACTCTTTGAGCCCTTGGACTTGTTTTCAGAGAAGTTCCTCAGTCTAAAGATGGCTTTTATTCTGGCTATTACTTCCCTTAAAGGGTTAGTATTACTCACCCTCATGTTGTTCCACACCCATAAGACCTTCGTTCATCTTCCGAACACAAATTAAGATGTTTCTGACAAAATCCAATGGCTCAGTGAGGCCTCCATTGCCAGCAAGATAGTTAACACTTTCAGATGCCTTGAAAGCTATTTAAAACAGTTCATGTGACTACAGTGGTTCAACCTTAAAGGATTGCTCCACTTTCAAATAAAATTTTCCTGATAATTTACTCACCCCCATGTCATCCAAGATGTTCATGGTTTTTTTTTTCGTCAGTCGAAAAGAAATTAAGGTTTTTGATGAAAATATTCCAGGATTATTCTCCTTATAGTGGACTTCACTGGCCTCCAAATGGTTGAAGGTCAAAATGACAGTTTCATTGCAGCTTCAAAGGGCTTTAAATGATACCAGACGAGGAATAAGGGTCTTATCTAGAGAAACCATCACTCGTTTTCTAAAATAAAAAATAAAAAATTAAATATGTTTTAACCATAAATGCTCATCTTGAACTAGCTCTCTTTTCGAAAAGTTCTTCATCTTGAACTAGCTCTCTTTTTCGAAAAAAAAATACAACTGTATATGCTTTATAAACACAAATGACCGCCTTGCACATGTTTCCGGTTTCCGTATTCTATGCCTTCCCTATTCAACTTACGGAACGAACGCAGCGCCAGTTCAGTTTTTTCCGTAAGTGGAATGGGGAAGGGTAGGACATACAGCGTAAGCTTTTTGAAGAATACGGAAAGCGGAAGCACATGCGAGGCGATCATTTGTGTTTATAAAGCATATACATTTGTATTTTTTTAGAAAATGACCGATCATTTAGCTAGATAAGACCCTTATTCCTCGTCTGGTATCATTTAAAGCCCTTTGAAGCTGCACTGAGACTGTAATTTTGACCTTCAACCATTTAGAGAGAACATTGAAGTCCACTATAAGGAGTAATAATCCTGGAATGTTTTCATCAAAAACCTTAATTTCTTTTCGACCGAAGAAAGAAAGACATGAACATCTTGAGGACATGGGGGTGAGTAAATTATCAGGAAAATTTTGGTTGAAAGTGGACTAATCCTTTAACCCTCTGGAGTCTGAGGCTGATTTGGGGCCTGGAGAAGTTTTGACATGCCCTGACATTTGTGCTTTTTTCAGTTGTTCGTAAACATATGGAAAAGGTGTCATTACACTGTATTCAGCACAAACTAGGCTACCATAATATGTGAGAAACATGTATGTACATGTTTGTATTTTTGAAGGAATAACGTTTATGCGTGGTTATTGAAAAAACAAAAAACTTAAGTCACTGAAATAAGGCCAAAAAAATAATATTATATATGTGTTCACAAGACTTCTGGGTATTGGAGATTGTAGACTAGAGTTTTTGCTTCAAAATTATGTAAAAATTATCCTTCCTACTCCTTCATAAAAACAATAGAGAGATTTAAATTTTCTAAAACATCTTTGGTCAAGAAACACAGTATGCGTGGAGGCGTGAATCATCATGAATAATGGGTCATTCTCACCTGAGAAGACAAAAGAATCGCAAAAAGAGCTCTAATTACCTGCATAAATAATGAGGCCTTTCAGACAGGTAGGCTGTGAAAAAACCCTCTGTGATCATGTCTCAAGCTCATCATGGTGTAAATCAAACATACAGAAAAAATAGCAATACTGTGAAATATTATTACAATTTAAAATAATGGTATTCTATTATATACTTTAAAATATAATGTATTTCTGTGATGCAAAGTGTCTGAACAATTATGTTACCTCTATGGCATTTCATATAGGCTTTTAGCTTAAAAGCATGCACATTTAGAGAAATATTGATGAATTCTCATATGTTTGTCAATTTTCTATACAGAGGAGTAATATTTATTCAATATTTATTGTCATCACTGTGAGCACTGGATACTGTGTTTTCAATTCATACTTGCAGCCGGAGGGCGCTCTGTGCACCTTTAGTCCACAAATGCCTGCTAAAGAAGAATAGGCAATCCAGGAACTAACCGAACTAACAGAGGCCAGAGATCGCTAACTATGGCTATTCAAAACACTTTTCAAGACAATAAATACACGATTGAGGCGATGTATGCATGTATTGCTCAGAATTTACGTCTAAATAGCGCTGGCTCCGTGGGCGTGGCCGCATTAGCGGATAATGAGCTGAATCACGGACTTCTGACATGGCTCTCTTTTCATACAGATTATATAAACAGAGAATATTTGTTTTCGATTTGACTTGCACGATTTAAAACCTGACATTTTTTAATGTTTTTTTAGACATAAGTCTAATTTTTTTGTCATTAGTATTCACTAAGTTACAGTTCATTTTCTGACAACTATCAGATTGGACTTCCTTCAGAGGGAGACGAGAGATCACGCATCATGTTAGTTTTCTTTATTTTGCGAAAAGCACAACATTTTGTTTTTACTCTGAGTGTACACAAATAAAAGAAGATATTCCACAGATTAAAATGGTGTATAGCTCTTAATTGTATGTGCAACATTGACGGAGTATTTTGAGTCTCTTTCACACTGGTAAGAAAAAAACCGCGGTGGTATCGCCGGCGATACCTCAGACCTCAGAGTGTTAATGTTATGAAGCGACGAGAATACTTTTTGTGCACCAAAAAACAAAATAACTTTATTCAACAATATCTAGTGATGGGTGATTTCAAAACACTGCTTCATGAAGCTTCGAAGCTTTATGAATCTTTTGTTTTGAATCAGTGGTTCGGAGCGTGTTTCAAACCGCCAAAGTTCTGGATGGTCACCCAGCCCAAGGGGTTTGGGAAGGCAGACATATCTTTTGGCACATAAATTGCCTGGAGATGAAGGCTGTATTTCTGGCTCTCAGTTACTTTTTCCCAGACCTGAGGGGCTACTACCTGTTGGTACGGATAAACATCACATCAGTAGGCTCTTACATAAATCACCAGGATGGACTGCGTTTAAGTTGGTGTTTAGGTTAGTGCAGCAGCTCCTCTGGGCTCAAGACAGACTGCTCTCCTTCCCAAGGTAGTGGAGTTAATTTGGCAGAGGTTCGACAGAGAGGAAGCCTCAGAGGAGTCAACCTACTGTCCCCTCTGGTTCGCCTCCACACCTCCAGCTCTGTTAGGGCTGGATGCCTTGGTGCAGACATGGCCTCACCTTGGGAGATTCCAAACAGGAGGAATATTCTCTCCTGGCCATGATATTTCACCCCAGGCCCGAGGTGTGAAAGCTGTGGCTTTGGCCCCTGAGGAGTACCAGCTCATAAACACCAGCCTCTAAACTGATGTTGTTGAGACCATCCTAAATGCTAGAGCTCCCTCCATTAGTAAACTTTATGCCCTGAAGTAGTGTCTCTTTTAGTCATGGTGTGCAGCACCTTACAGAGCCATTCCACTCCAGTTCAGTGCTGGAGTTCTTGCAGGAGCACCTCTCAGCAGGGTTATCCCCTTCTACATTTAAGGTGTACGTGGATGCTATTTCTGCTTGCCACAACCACACAGATGGAGCCTTTGTTGGGAAGCATCCCCTTAAGTCTTGTTTCCTTTGTGGTGACAGACAGCTGAGGCTGCAAGTTCCCTGAATGCTTACCAGAGGCTCCCTTTGAGCCCTTAGAGTCGGCCTCAGAAAAGTTTCTGACTCTCAAGGTAGCTCTGTTACTATGGTTAGAGGATTAGTTCACTTTCAAATTTAAATTTCCTGATAATTTACTCACCCCCATGTCATCCAAGATGTTCATGTCTTTCTTTCTTCAGTCGAAAAGAAATTAAGGTTTTTGATGAAAACATTCCAGGATTTTTCTCCTTATAGTGGACTTCAATGGCCTCCAAACGGTTGAAGGTCAAAATTATAGTTTCATTGCAGCTTCAAAGGGCTTTAAACGATACCAGACGAGGAATAAGGGTCTTATCTAGAGAAACCATCACTCATTTTCTAAAATAAAAAATTATATACGTTTTAACCATAAATGCTCATCTTGAACTAGCTCTCTTCTTCTTCTTCTTCTTCTTCTCTATTAGAATTCCAGCAGTGTAGACACTGCTAAGTGTATTACTGCCCTCAGCAGGTCAAAGTTTTAACTAATTGTTATATACTTGCACTAGCATATTGTATATGACAACTTAGTTCAACTTTGACCTGTGGAGGGCAGTAATAAACTTAGCAGTGTCTACACTGCTGGAATTCTAATCGAGAAGAAAAGAAGAGAGCTAGTTCAAGATGAACATTTATGGTTAAAACGTATACTTTTTTTTTTTTTTTAATAAAATGAGCGATGGTTTCTCTAGATAAGACCCTTATTTCTTGTCTGGGATCGTGTAGAATGCTTTAAAGCTGCACTGAAACTAATTTTGACCTTCCATTGAAGTCCACTATATGGAGAAAAATCCTGGAATGTTTTTTATCAAAAACCTTAATTTCTTTTCCAGTCAGGGCTTTGAGGATTTACATTGACTGCTTAGATTTGTGGTGTAAATCTGATCAGTTACTGGTCTGCTGTGGAGGCCAAGAGTTCTACCTCTTGGTGTTCTAAATTATGTGTCTCTATATCTGTGTGACACACAGTGGCTTTGTCCCCGGGTAACAGGACCCACTCAGCAGAAACGAGTGTGCATCTTTTGTGACTTTGTTTATTGTTGGTTTTGTTGTGGCAGGCTGGACTATTCCACACACATTCATGATGTTGCTATTGAATTGATTTGACCCCAGACTTGAATCCTCTGGGTTGTTCAGTTTTTTTAGACCAAAGGGTTTGTGATTACGCATACCTCAGAACCTTATGGGTCTGGTATTTTCCTTAGTATGGCTAATAAATTGACAAAACCACACAAAAAATTTAAAATGAAAATGAAAACAGAAAATATAAAAATAAAATGTAATTCAAAATATAAATAAAAACTATAATTGTGTATCAGTTATACTAAAATAACAATAGACACTTTTTTTCCATAAGTATTTTTCCAATTAATTTTTTATAGGGATTAAAACAATTAATTAATAAAATAATAATTAATAAAAAAGAGTACTATATATTTATATATATTTTTTATACAAAATTCAATATATTTGAAGTTTATTGCAAAATATTGAAAAGTATACAAATACATGTTGTTTTAGAGTGTAGGGAGACTCAGTTACACTTCAGTGCTTTAGAAGTGGACTCTTGCAATGGAGCATTTTTATCCCGAATTCCATATCCATGGTAACAGCGACTTCTCTGATTGGTGGATCTGTCTTCAGAATTATGGCTAGTGTAGTTCTTCAATTATGCAAAGGTGAAATCACACTGGCTTGCATCTCCTCCAGAAGCTACAAATAATTTTTTCTTGGGAAAAAAAAATTACATCTGGAACCTAACTGTTTATATTTCACATTCACATTCTTTATGCAAAGTATGAATCCTTATTTTGCTCTTTAGATTTGGTTTCCTTGACAAAATTGTTTGTTGTTGTCTTCTTCTAGCCTAAAAATGGCACGCTTTACTACAGATGTATTTTCAATGATCCTAGAGCGTTTGTAGCCTCTATATGCACAGTCTGACCCTGCAATTTTCTCAGCATTGTTAGAAAGTAAATGCTCCATATGATGTGAGATGAGAAACGAGTCTTACAGATAAGTCTTTTTATCACCTCCCTGCATAGACATATATACACACTGTTTCCATGGAGACAGTAAGGCCAAAACGCACTGTGACTTTCTGTACGGCTAGATCTGGCACAAGCATTTGAAATGGGAGCAGGAGCCATAAGTAGGAACCTAATGGTCGCTTCATCATTCATCAACACCTTCACCCTGCAACATTTTCCCCTTGTGCCAGGCATATAACTCAGAATCTTCACCATTGGCCAACACTTTTCTTTTAGGCTGGCTGAGTAGAAACAGCCCACTGCCATTAGGAAATAGTGTATGTCACTCAAACTAATTGTTGCACAAAGCGTATCTACTATACTGAAAAAAATGTACAGATATCTTTAGGCAATATTTCTAACTATTCTGACACTTAAAGATGACTTTTGTTTTGTATAACCTGATTTAGTCAGGTTCATTCAGTCATGACTTGACTTAAAACACATTCACTATGAGGTCATTTTGTTGTCTGGCAAAATATTTTGCAGTGTGCGAAGATTGAAAAATCTGTTAAATATGATCATACACAACCATTAAATGGTTTGGGGTCTGTGCAATTTATTTATGTTTTTGAAAAAAGTCTCTTATGCTTACCAAGGCTACATTTATCTGATCAAAATACAGTAAAAACATTAATATTGTGAAATACTGTTACAATTTAAAGTAACTATTTTAATATATTTTAAAATTATCATTTATTCCCTTGATGGCAACACTTTAGTGTACTACTTTACTTTAGTCTTCAATGTCACATAATCCTTCAGGAAACATTCTAATATGTGGATTTAAAAGAAAAAAAACATTTTATTATTAACAATGTTGAAAGCAGTTGTGCTTCTTAATATTTTTTGAAACTGTGATGCATTTTTTTCAGGATTCTTTAATGAATTGACATTTTAAAAGACCAGCATTTATTTAAAATAGAAATCCTTTATAAAAATGTAAAAGTCTTTACCGTCACGTTTGATCGATTTAATGCATTGTTGCTAAATAAAAGGATCAGAAATGCTTGTTGCTTGTTAGTCTATTTGCAGGGTTTATGCAGGTTTCAGTAAGTCAAATTTAAGACCTTTTTAAGACATTTTAAGACCATAAAGATTGAAATTTAAGACCTACACGATGCATTACCAAAAATATTAAAATCAAAGAAATTCTGAAAAAATCATTTTATTTCAATGAATTCAGTCATTGAAAAAGCATTAATTTAATTTACAGATAAAGCAGTCACATTAGTAACCTTCCACACACATCAATGTGCCAAATGCCCAAAGCCTTAGGCCCAAAATGAAATGGCTAAAACAAACTTGCCCTCAAATAGAATAGATTTCATCTCATATTTATTTACATTACAAAACAGCATATTAATAGCCTAATAAAGATTGAACAGGCTACTCCAACCCATGTGTCAACCAATGTAGCGCGCACACACACACTCACACCAGATAATCCATTTTAGATAGATAGATAGTTACCTCGGGATAATTACAGTATCTATCTATCTAACATGGATTATCTGATGTGTGTGTGTGTGTGTGTGTGTGTGTGTGTGTGTGTGTGTGTGTGATTTGGCTTTCATTGAACATTACGATACGGCCCGGTAAGAGTACGAATCAATTCCCTCTTTATAAACTCCCCCTATCCAAATCTCGCCATAAGCGATCTTGTTGGGCCCGCAAGAGAACGTCTTCGCGATTACTGAATCAGGGAACATCACTTGGAAGAGATCGCTAATCTCACTGTTGCTATTAAATGAGTGGTGTTTGTTTAGTCACCGTGTGTAGTTCCAAGCACCTCGGCTTCGATGTGTCAGTCGCTCCAAAGTACCCCGAAGGTTGTTCGACGGCTGTGATGATATTGCGCTGGAGACGGAGGGACCAGGCATTGAGGAGGATACGGCAGTGGTGAGGCTAATTGGTCCGCTGAAGGCATTTTGCGGCTAGCTTGTGTTTCTCCGCTCTGGCGTGTGACTCCAGCGCCTTTACACCGCTTCACACCCAGACTCCCCTAACTGTTTTTTTTTTTTTTTTTTTTGCAAAGTTTGCAGTGAGCCTCGTACCTGGAGCTGGGTACCGCTTGTAACCAACAGCAGAAATCGCTGTGATCTAGCCATGTCTCGTTGAAAGTACACTTTCCCATTTCCACACGTAGCCGAACTTTAACAAACTCTGAGGAGATGCAGACGTATTTCGCGGGCAGGTTTTGCATTTATCACGGGATTTGTAGTTTTATCACCGCGTATACCAACACCAATATACCCCAGAAAGAACTACGACTCGCTACTTTTTTGCTACTTTGTAAGAACTTTCAGCAGGTAGCGTTTCTGGAAATGGGTAAAAAAAAATTAAGACCTGACTAAATGAAATTTAAGACCTCGGATGAAAATCTGGCCGTTTTTAAGACTTTTTAAGGCCTTAAATTTACAGTTCAGAATTTTAGACTTTTTAAGACTTTTTAAGACCCCGCGGAAACCCTGTATTTGGGTTTTTGGGATTGGCTTGCACCGGTTGGCTGACATGTCTTTTGAGGGCGGGGTTTTGGAGAGAAGGTGGTCTAATGCAGTCTAGCAGAAGTTAGCTAAGCTGAAATCGCTTACAGTACCTTTTAAAGTCCATTGATTCATTTCAGATGCAGTGTTGTGGAATAAAGCAAAAATCTGGAAAATTGTGTCCAGATGGCTATTGGCTACAGTTTATGGCTCTTACACAGGCAGCTATCTTCTAAGACAGCATCCTGTCGGAAATGGAGCCTCAACTGTTTTGAAACACTCCACATTGGACTCAACTAATTCTCATAGACTTCGTCCACCATCTTATTTTCTTTCTTCATTGCGAGCACACACTCTGTGAGGCATATGTTCAACACCATATCTAATTTGCCCAAAATCTACTATCTTTGAAGGCAGCATAATTTCAGCATAAAATAAAAAAGCTTCTATGCCTTAAAGTGCAGTCTTGGAAGGTCTTTCACTTGGTTTAGGAACAGATTTTGTATAGGTTTTTGACATTTCAGTGAATTTGATATCAGATCACTTGCCTGAGGGATCTATACGGCAAGAAAGAATCAGTTCCAGAGTAATGTGTGTCAGTCTGTAGTCATCAGTCACAATTGTAGGTTTTCTCTCTATTTCAGTCCGGATGGCAGTTTCCTGGCAGCTGGCTCTGCTGACGGTGCCGTGTACATATGGAATGTCAACACAGGAAACCTAGAAAAAAGGCTTCCAGAAATGCACAGGTAAGTCAAAGATGAGTCACCGTGGTCAACTAATCAACAATGCTTGAAAAAGCATCGTTGGGAAACTTTGGTCGTTACATTACCAACATAGTTCACCAACAATGAGTCAGAAACCAAAGTTTCCCGAAACCATAGTTTCAATGAACATTTACAAACACCATTGCAAAATTGTGTGGTTGGAACTACAGTGCTTGACCTGTGATTAGAAGCATAGTTTCTTGTTGGTATGACATATGGACTTACTGTAGATCATGCTTTTGAGTAAAATAAGCAAGCTAACATGAGGTACAATCTATATATGTGACCCGTGCTGGCAAAATGAGTTATTGTTATTTTCACAATCTCTATTAAAATGATGTATGATTTCTTGGAATCTGACAAAGTTACTGACCTGTTTGAAGTGGATAGAGTCAACAAAGTCAAGTTTTCTGAAGGTTCCAAAACAAAATCACATAGCAACCATACCTTAAAGGGTTAGTTCACCCAAAAATGAAAATTATGTCATTAATGACTCACCCTCATGTCGTTCCAAACCCGTAACACCTCCGTTCATCTTCAGAACACAGTTTAAGATATTTTAGATTTAGTCCGAGAGCTTTCTGTCCCTCCATTGAAAATGTATGTACGGTATACTGTCCATGTCCAGAAAGGTAATAAAAACATCATCAAAGTAGTCCATGTGACATCAGAGGGTTAGTTACAATTTGTTGAAGCATCGAAAATATATTTTGGTCCAAAAATAACAAAAACTACGACTTTATTCAGCATTGTCTTCCGACAACTTCCGGGTCTGTTGTCAATCCGCGTTCACGACTCCGCAGTGACGCTGCTTGTGACAGCGGTTGCTGCTGTTAGCAGCTTCTTCCATCGCTCTTAGTTCTTCGTCCGTGTATTCGGGTTCAAATAAATATGTGTCGAAATCCTTAGACATGTTTGCGAAGGTTGTTTTGTTTATAGCGTGCGTCTCCCTCAGACTGTAAACGAAGCTCGGCGCACCAGATAACACGTCAGCAGCATCACTGCGGAGTCGTGAACACGGAATGCTGAATAAAGTCGTAGTTTTTGTTATTTTTGGACCAAAATGTATTTTCAATGCTTCAACAAATTCTAACTAACCCACTGATGTCACATGGACTACTTTGATGATGTTTTTATTACCTTTCTGGACATGGACAGTATACCGTACATACATTTTCAATGGAGGGACAGAAAGCTCTCGGACTAAATCTAAAATATCTTAAACTGTGTTCTGAAGATGAACGGAGGTCTTACGGGTTTGGAACGACATGAGGGTGAGTCATTAATGACATAATTTTCATTTTTGGGTGAACTAACCCTTTAAAAAAAAAAATCAATATTTTACAGTACTGTAATTCTGTTTATATGTGTATATCGATCGATTTGTTTACATCAGCATGAGTTTGAAAATCACATTTCATTGGTTCAGACTCATGCCATCGAGAATTCACAATGAATATTCAGAAAGTTGGAATGCTGCGCTTTAAAACCATACCAAACTTGGACTAATGAGGAAGTTGCAGAGGGAAAGCACGAGTGGTGAAGCGAGCAGAGAAAAATGTAGTTTTTAATGGACAAAGGAAAGGTTCTTCTCTCAGAAAACAAAAAAAGATACTTTTAGATGTTTAATTGCTATTTGGATTGCTAGATGAGGACTTAAGGTATATATACTTCAAACGAAATCAAAGAACGGACTGATGTGATGTCATTTCGAACAAAATCAGGCCAAAACAAACTTCGTTTTGGATGTTCGAAACGGCTTGCCAAAGCGAACTCTTCGCTCCAGCTGCAGTACACCTTCGTACTACCATTGGTCAGTGACGATAACGTTACAGGAGGTGTGCGCTGAGGTGTGCGCTGTGTCCGCCTTCACTCGCGTGGGACCCGTCTTTGACTCATTTCATCTGTTGAGTTCGTTGAGGTAAGAGCTCCGTGGGTGAAAACATGAACACACTGGATAGGCACTTTATAGTACAAAATGAAGTTGTGCTTCTGATAAAATGAGGCACTGACACTGTTTTTCATGTTTGATACTGTAAAGCTGCTTGATTTTAAGCAATCTATTGAATAAAGTGCTATATAAAGACGTGATGTGACTGGAGTGCATAATTTGCGGAGCTCGTGCTAACATCAGACGCTTTTCTTATGCTTTCTATAAAAATGCTTGCAGTTTTCTTTTTTTTATTTTATTACTGAGAAGAAAGTGCACAGCACGTATTTTTTATATTCATGTGAGGTTGGCGTCAGATGTTCGATTACAGTATGGTCACTGGTCACGCATTTCGAACTTCGTTTTTCTCCTAAACGAAGAACGAAAAAGAACTTCGTTTGAAGTATATTGGGGCCTTTAATGAACTCGTTTTTGTGAAAACCTCAAATTCGACCAAAATCATTATTTTTCACTTGTTTGCCTGTAGCTCGTAAGTAGCCCATGCGCATTCTGACTGATTTTGCCAGCACGGGTCACAAATGTCATTCTATATACTGTAGATACAAATTTCATTCTACGTCTTTTAGTCTAAAGAGAATGAAAGTGTCGTTTTTGAGAAGTGTGCATGTGCTCAAAATTGTGCCTAAATGTTTGGAGAGTAACACCATTGTACACCATTTGTTTTGCTTTTTTATTTATTTGTAAGTCTCTCTCAAATAAGACGTAATTGTCAAAATTTTATCATTATTGCTAAATGAACCCTTAAGTGTGACAAGTTTTAAAGATTCTCTGCAAATACTGACTTAAATTTCTGTCTGTTCCTCATATTTAGCTATATATAGTGGGATTTAGTATGACTTTAGAATAATTGGAATACAGAGTTTAGTTGTGTGGACCACTTTTATGGTGCTTTTTGCTTCAATAATTCCACTTTTTAGTGGGATGTGGTGAATTATCTCTTTAAATTTGCCTTCAAATTGAATTCTAAGATGAAATTCTTTTTGCAGTGCTCCAATAAGCGCCGTGGCCTGGTCGTTGTCGGGCGAATACGTGGTAAGCGTGGACAAAAGCCGTCGAGCTGTGCTCTGGAGTGATATCTGAGACCAGACATGGGCTCCCTTTTTCCATCTTATCAACTGAAATCACTCCTGGAAATGCACTCAGGGATGTCATCAAAACACAACCTTGTTGGGAAAAGCTCACACTCTGCACTCCGTCAATAGCAAGACCTTTAGTGTTGTGACAGTCTTTGTTGCTAAGAAGCCGTGTCATTCAAAAGCACAAACAGATGTGCTAATGTTACAGGGGTCTGGCGACTGTCGAGCGGAGCTGTCTGGGTTTTTGTTTTGAAACCTTGTTACAAATGAATTACTGACGCAGGACGTGGTGAAGCATTTGTAGGCCTTCCTGTTGCTTGACTTCTTACTATAATTGTAAGCCACTTAAAAATCTGAGATCTCTTGACATTCACCATATATTCCTGCCTCTGGGATTTGATATGAAAAAGGGAAACATGAACAAAGTGGAACCAACGAGAACATGACAGCACGTTTCTGAATACATGGAAACTCGACCCCAGCGCATACGCATGTCGGGCCTATTTTTAGAGACAAAAACACAGAACAGACACATAATTTTGAATGCCTTGTTAAAGCCCATTGTATATTGTCACACAATGACTTTGATTCTTGAATGCAATGCAAAAAGAGATATAAGTTTATAATATATATATATATATATATTACCGTTTTTAAATTAAAATTTAAGGACGCATTAAACTGATCAAAAGTGACAGTAAGGACATTTATAATGTTACAAAAAAAATTCAATAAATGCTGCTCTTTTGAATATCTATTCATCAAAGAATCCTGAAAATAATGTATTGTGGTTTCCTCAAAAATATGAACTGTTTTCAACGTTGATTATAATCAAAAATGTTTCTTGAGCAGCAAATCATCATATTAGAATGATTTCTGAAGGATCATGTGACACTGAAGACTGGAGTAATGATGCTGAAAATTCAGCTTTGCCATCACAGGAATAAATTACATTTAACATATATAATAAAATACAAAACGGTTCTTTCAAATTGTAATAATATATCACAATATTACTGTTTTACTATATTTTTGATCAAATAAATGCAGCCTTGGTGAGCAGAAGAGACTTTGTCCTAAAATCTTACAGAACCCAAACTTTTGAACTGTAAAGTATGCATTTCAAATGCCTTAGACCACAATGAAAATTATGATGTATTTATGTATTTGATAATGATTAATATCACATGCAGAATAACATGATCTTCAGGTTCATGCAGCTTGAGTGTTGCTGTCATTAAAGCAAAAGGGAGACACACCAAATATGTTTTTACACTCAAATTGTTATGCTGCTAATATAATTTGTAATGAAATTTAAATGCAAAATAGAAACATTTTCACTAGTCATCTCATACACAGACCCCACTGTATGTTGTTAATCGCTGCCTCAGGGAGGTGCTCAGTCATACTGGATTGACTCTGGTAATTTATTTTAAAAAGGGACTCGTGTTTTAAAAATGAATGAGAGGAAGCCTTGCTCTCCGCCACACTCTTTAGTGCTGCCATAGAGACCCAGTATGCTCACTGCTAAACTGCGCTCGGATTAGCATTTAAAAGGGCCTTCTGTCTGATGAGAATCACACCGCACTGCTCTGACTGACTTTGAAGACCCAAATTACTGGCATCAGAGATCACACAAGTCCAGCGTAATGCACAGACTGGCATGTGATTTAATCTGCTGCGTTCATTTGCATCTTAATTATAGGTGAGGAAAGTCTAATGCCCATCTTACTCTTGTCAGCTGTTGGAGTCTAGAATATTTATTAACCTAAAACTGCCATATGTGCTACACTGTAAAAAATGATTGTTATCACAACATTTTTTCTTTTGTCAAATCAACTTAATGTGGTAACATAATATTTTGAGTTTCTGTTGATTAAATCAATCGCCTTCATTGTATTAACTCAATTTTTTAATTTCAATGAAATCAAAATTTTAAGGCAGCCAGGTAACTTACTTTTTTAAATTAAACCAACAATTCTTTTTTACAGTGTAGTTGCTATTGATTTAATGTGTGCCACAGAAATCACAGATTTGTATTGTGAGTTATTGTAAAATTATATTTCAACCCAAAATCAAAGAGAACAAGAAGTTATATTTTCACAATTATTTTTTAAAAATAACACCAGCATAAATAAAAGGCCGTACAACCAATTCTACCATAATTCAAATGTTACAAGTTATAAATACTTAAAAACAAGTTTACATGTATACATATATGGCAATGAGGTTTATCGCCATGCATGAGAACTGAGATGGAAATGTACTTAATTGTCATGAAAATAATGTTGCAATGCAATGCCAAAAATAGATTGATTGATTGATTGATTGATTGATGATGATTACATATGTTTTTCAGGGCCTGCTTGAAAACATTTGAAATACTCTGGTTAAGTAAATCAAAAATGATGAAGCCACTTTATGAGATCAAGTACCATCTGTTGATAAGAAAACATCTGGTAGATATTTTTGTTGACTCTATGAGAATAACTGTTGTACATTTAAATTAGTTTGAACAGCAAAATTATTACAAAAACAGATTTTTGTATTCGTTTTCCCCCGAAAAGAGATATTGTAATGTTTGGGTAAAGCGTTATTATTATTATATTGTTACTGAACCCTGCCTTTCTAAATGTGGATTGTTCTCAAAGGTGTGCAGTTATCAAGGGAACAGCCACATACATATATTTGTTAACAACACACTCATTTTTGTAAAAAAAAGTTTATATACAAACTCTGTTATATGTTTTATTTTATTTTATTATTATTTTGTGACCAAAAACTAACTCTTATACCAAGCAAAACTACAGAGTAAGGACAAAAGTGAGTTTGATGATAAAGTCTGTTGTTTACAGTACATAGGAAAGCAAAAGAACAAATAAGAATAAGTCCATGCTTGTCTTTGTTCTGATAGGCACTTTCTATTAATAGATTAAAAATAGGTCCTGAAACATCAACATTCCTGTTATGATATAGTTTAAACCCTTTCAGATGTTTTCTACATTAAATGAACATCAAAATTAAATAGTAAAATAATAGGTAGCTAACTGTGTTCTAAGTACTGTAACAGGGTTGCAGATTTACAGTTGCAAGAAAAAGTATGTGAACCACTTTGAAAATGTGCAAAATTTTAACAAAATAAGAGAGATCATACAAAATGCATGTTATTTTTTTATTTAGTACTGTCCTGAGTAAGATATTTTACATAAAAGATAAGACAAAAAAAAAAATAGCTGAATTTATTAAAATGACCCAGTTCAAAAGTATGTGAACCATTGATTCTCAATACTGTGTGGTTACCTGATGATCTCCGACTGTTTTTTTGTTGGTAATGATTGTTCATGAGTCCCTTGTTTATTCTGAGCAGTTAAACTGAGCTCTGTTCTACATAAAACATAACATGCATTTTGTATTATCTCCCTTATTTTGTTAAAATTATTAACATTTTCACAGATTCTGCAAGTGGTTCACATACTTTTTCTTGCAACTGTATCACTTTGTAGAGTTTAGCTTAAAGAAAATATTTGTTTATATTTTTTGCACAGAAACTTTGACAAATGACATTTGATGTGTTTTAAAACTAGCTTCCTGCTTAATTTTAGGTTTAAAAAATGGGGGTTGTGTCTAATAATAGAGTAATGGGACACCAAATGTTATGGAAAGTGCCAATATAACATGATTTTAGCATTCATTTTAGAACATTAATGTATTTTGGAGTGTTACATGTTTTGCCATAACAGTCTGAAGTAATTATGAAATGCTTGGGTATTGCTGTGTAATATCTGATGTCATATGTGTGATTTTTTTTATTTTTTATTTTTTTTAGAAATCTTAATTTCATTTCATTTCCCACGACTACATCTGAACTGATACTGTAAACCAGTCACCACTCTTATAAAAAAAAAAAAAAAACATGATAAATAA
Organism: Culter alburnus; assembly: GCA_028476615.1. Lineage (NCBI taxonomy): Eukaryota > Metazoa > Chordata > Actinopteri > Cypriniformes > Xenocyprididae > Culter > Culter alburnus. The sequence continues at coordinate 130,028 of JAOTNS010001390.1, forward strand.
AACACTAAAAACATCAGGGATGCTTTTTCAGTTAATAAAACTATCTTAAACCCACACGATGGCTGATTGATTTGCTTGATCCTGTCCAATATTGATTTAATGCTTATGGAGTTTAGAACTGAAATGTAACACCACTTTAAATGATGTCAGTGTCAAGATGTAATGCCGCGGCGACAGTGCGCGCGCTCATTTCACAGTGATGGCGAGCTGAGAATCTCATCACCCACTCACCTCAGCTCCCGCACACATACCCTCACACATCCAGAGAGGAGGGGAGACGGCGAGGATATCAGTGTGAGAGAGAGAGAAACGCAGCGGAAGGGAGGGTGAGAGAGCTCTGGTAGACGGAGGCAGTGTGGATATCAAACGGAAGCTTCTAAAGCTTTAGGATTCTCCAGCCAGCATTTATTTTTCGTACATTCTCACCTGAAGGACTCCTAAATCAGAGCATCACAGGAAGGCAGTGAAGAATCAGCGGCTTTTGCTTGTTTTATTTGGAAACGCGGGGTTTCTGTTGGCAAGCGGCAGTGGAGATGCTCCTGTAATTGGATTCATCTGGAAGGAGAGATGCTTAAGTGACAGCGGCGCTATAACGCAGCGTAGTAAATTCCCTTTCTTTCAGTCTCTCTCTCTCCATCCTTCTGTTCTCCTTCTGCCTTCTCGGCAAACCCTCTCATCTTTTTCCCACGAGCTGAAGAGTTTCTCTGGAACGTGTCGCACGCAGATCCTCGCGATGGGTGATAAAGGCACAAGGTAAGCTGCGTGTTTCAGCTGCTATTGGAGGACATTGTACCATTGCTCAGTTGTTGTTGTTTTTTTCCTCTTCTTCTTTTCATTCTATGTTTTAGATGTAATTGGCCATTTAACATCACGGTGGCTCTACGCAGTCAGTAGCTATTGTACAAAACAAAACAAAACACCATCATGGCAACACAACATTAATTTAACAACATGTAACATAAAACTCTAATGCACATAACTGATAAAAAAAAAAAAAAAAAAAAAATATATATATTTATTAAAACGAAAAACCATCAAATATGAATTCTGGATATGTCAGTTTACAGCTTTTCATTGTAAATTAAAAGATGATTTGTTATTTTACTTGCAAAAACGGTATGTTTAACAGTATTTTACTGAAGAATTGGATGAAATTTAAGGCTCGATCTATTACAGCTTTTCCCCATATATAGTAAGGGAACTTACTGTTAACTGTTTTTTCTTGCATTTTACAGTTTATATTACAAAAAAAAAAAAAAAAAAATGACAGTGTTTTATTAGTTCAATTGAAAACTGGACAGGTAAGTGGAGCGAGAGACTGGGATTGGGACACGGGCTGCGTTTGAACCTGCCCTCATGAGCACATGCACTGCACTACAAATAAGCTTATTTGCTATGATAAATGGACAGCTATATGATCAGTTGCATTTTTATCCCCTCCTCTCTGTGACCCAAGCAGGAACAGACCTGCAACCCTTCATAACCACTACATAAACGTAATCCATTTGTTGCTTCAGTTCTCTAGGAAGGCTTTAGAGGTTGGTGGAGGTATCAAACTGTTTTGGCATAGCGCCATTTCCACTGATATTTGACATTTCACACAAGAACACATTTGACCAGGACATACCCACTGTTTCTAAACTCTCAGCAGGATTGTGAGCCAGGTCAGTGTTCAAAGCCCAAAGCTTTATAACTCAACAGTTCACTCATCAAAGTCATCTATGCTTAAAAATAAAGGTTCTTTATTGGCGTCTGCGGTTCCTTGAAGAACGTTTAACATCCATGGAACCTTTCCATTGCACAAAAGGTTCTTTATGATTTAAAAAGGTTGTTATAGAGGGTATGCATTGACGTCACTTTCCCGCCGGAACGCGCTCCCTCAGCCGGACTGAGTGGCAAAAGAGCTGCCGCATGACTGGATTTAATAGGGGAAACTGCAAAGTAGAACAAATGATTATCAGTTTAGTCTTCCTTACAACTTACCAAAGATCCAGTGATCCATGGATATTGACATGCAGCCAGGAATCGTGTTTCCTGACATTTATATGTGCCTGATTTCGACGCCAAATACATAAAGCAAATTTGCCTGTGAATGCTTTATATAAATGCAATATAGGTAGGTCTAAATCCAGGTCATCAGTTATATCAATGTTTTATATATCATCCAGCCCTAAAACTTGTATAGTTTTTGTCAGTGTTTATTTAAAAACATCCAATTATGCAAAAAATAAGATGGTAAATATTTAATTGATGAGTTGTCAATAACAATACAATATATTAGGTATGATTTTACCTCAAAATTCAACGTATTGATAAAATGATATCTGCAAATCCACGTTTCGGTGCCTGGAGTCCAGTTATATCTGTGAATTGGAGTGATTTGCTTTTCTTTTCTGTAGCTTTCGGCAGTCTGTAAAATTATACCTGTAAAATATATTTTTTGTCAAATCTATTTGTATAGTTAATCGCAAAACTCTTTCCCACTTTGGATGTATTTTGTGCGTTTTTCACTGCATTCACACTGAAAACCAATGCTGCCACTCAGTCTTTTTGCCACTCAGTGAGCGTAACCGCTCCGGCCAACAGTGACCTCACGTGCATACTCTATTGAAATGTTCTTCACAGTGAGAAAAATGGTTCTTTTAAGAACTGTTTACTGATAGGTTCTTTGAGGAACCCAAAATAGTCACAAAAAACTCCTTTTTGGAACCTGGCTTTATTAAACCCAAACTCTTTGGCAGTACCCCTTATTACAATAGGACATATTTTACCTCCCCACTCAGACCTTTACCTTTTAGAGGTGCCATCAGTGTTGTTGATAAATAAATAAATAAATAAATAAATAAAACAGACTCCAGAATATTGACTGTCAGCATAAAGTCTGGTATACATTACAGCTTATTTTGTTCAATAATCACTCACATAAAGGAACAGTTCACTTGGAAATGAAAATTCTGATATGATTTACTTTCATTTTATTTCAAACCCTTATGGCATTCTTAACATTTGTGACATTACAGCATTGCATTTGCAATAAGACAAAAAAATCTAGTCTAAACATTAATCTCTGATTGCGAAAAACAGTATGATAGGCTCCAATTCAGAGTGGCACAAAAGCACTTATGTATATTCTGGTCGCATGATGGCTCTCATCTAAGAGACACCCAATTGCAAGTACCACATCATTCAGAATCACCAAAAATATCCAGCTAAATAGTCTTTTTAATCAAAAGCACAGGCCTTTATGTTCAAAATGTTACTTAATATAACTTAATTTCCTCATAAAAAACCTAATTTAGCCAGAATACGAAAGTGGAATTTTCACTTAAAGCTGCAATCCGTAACTTTTTTTGGTTAAAAATTATCCAAAATCAATTTTTGAGCAAGTACATAACCAGACAGTGTTCAAAATTCATTATCTTGTCTCGATTCACAATGGTAAGCTTGTAATAATGTTTTATAATAAGAGCGACATGGTGGATTTCTGCGGGAAATTCGAGCATGCAGCAGTTCCTCTGTCCGTCATTACGTCACGTCCGTAAACAGAAAGGAAGGCGTCCAGGCTAGTCGTAGTCAAAAAGCAAAATACTTTGGACTGTTGAGTGGCTACAGAAATTGAAATCTACAGGTAACGCTAATATACACATAGCAATGCTGATGTTGTTAACATTAACAATTTGAGAACAATATAACAGTAATAATAATTTCACAGTTTGGCGTGATCCGAGCTAAGCGATCATTAGATTTAATCATCATTGGCAGTGTGATTTATTGTAGGCCTAATGCTTTTTTCCTCAGTTGGTCAGAACAAAAGTGGCAGAAATGTTACTTACTTGTTCAGATGATATTTTCCAGTGAAAATCTTATTTTGGTTATAGAATCTGTGATTCTGAAGTACAGTATCCACACCGGTGCGTTGACTGACAGCAAGCATTAGATTCATCCGCACTGACGAGCCGTGCCGATGCACAACACAAGTACAGATATCTATTCTGCATATGACTGCAATTGCAGGTTTCAAACAAGAGATGGCGACAATGAGGAAAAATCGCAGACTGCAGCTTTAAGATAAAAGCATTTTGTTAGTTTAATTTATTTACTATAACTTCAAAACTCCTTAAAATGCTCCATTGTGCTTTTTCGAATATTGCCTTTAATGCTGTGTGTAATATAGCTGTTTGCAATTGTAAAAAGTTTAAAAAGTCCAGTCTCACTTCCTGTAACATACTTACGTAACAATGTAACAAATTTGCATAATGCCAGTCTATGATCTTAATTAACTGTCTGCGAACAATGTATACTTTGACCTTGTAATTGAAGCTGAGGCCTAGAAGAGATTGGTTCATGTTGTCGACATGTTGAGAAGATGCTGTTTTCAGCACTGCGAATCCACTTTACGTGCACTTCAAAAGGATGAGGACTCGCACTGGAATTGATACGGTGAAATCGGCGCCATCGTGCATATCACTGTGTATCAAGCGCTGAGGAAACCTCTGGAACTGAGATAGGGTAATAGGAGTTTTGTTTCCGACTAGCTCTGTTAGTGGTAGACCAATCACAACAGACTGGGCCGTCTGACCAGTCAGAGCAGAGTAGACCAATCACAACTGAGTTCAGAGAATCCTCGAACTAATCATTTTCAGACTCTGAGAAAAGAGGTGATGTGCAATGTATATTAAAAGAAAATTCGTATTTTTTGACCTTGGATGCATGTAAGTGCCTACCAGTCCGATGCCACAAGCATTTTCACCCAAAGCTCCTGTCGGACGCTACGAGGGCCCTCCCGGTCGAACGACTAAACACGATTCTGAATCACGCTCTTCTAATCTCACGCCGTATGCGAGAGCTAACTGTTCAACTGCTGGCAGGGCTTACCCGTCCAATGCCACAAGCATTTCAAGCTCCTGTCGGATGCTGCGAGAGCCCTCCCGGTCGAACGTTCGAGCTATTTTTTTGCGAATGCCATCTCCTTCACTTTTTGGGGAGTTAATTTCATAGCTTTTTCCGGTTGCTGTCCTGCACTTATTTTGCCTTTTGGAAAATACTTTATGTTCAGGCCAAATTCTGAGCTCAGAGCCCTACCCTGGACAGCACGCCAAATAAGCATAATTTACTACATCTGATTTCATGTACATGTGACCTTGTGAAGTGTTTTTGTTTTTAGACAAAGTGAACAAGAGGTTTAAACTGGAAACCATGATTTTCAGTTAAACCAATATAAAAATGCACTTTGAATAAAATGACGTGGTAATTTCACTTTTTCACAGTTTATACTAATAAACATTTCAAGTTGTATATATCAATAATAAGTTAGTTATTATATAATAAATGAAAATGTCCTGTATGAATCATTGTGAATCATAGGATTAATGCTTGTTAATTTTCACATATTCATTCATATAGTACTTGATATATAACTCATATAGTTTGAGTTAACATTAAAAGGTCACCTAAAGCGAAAGATCCTAACAATAGTTGCCATATGTTGGAGTAACCAGGATAACCTGTTTAGAGTCCTTAGATTAAAACTGACAAAAAACCTAGACTACGTATGAGTTAATCATATAATTTTTGAATGGAAGGCCACGGGACACATTAACGAAAGGTATGTAGAGTCTCCAATGTCCCTACATATGTCAGTTCTTTGACCATTAGAGCCAGACACTGCATAAAATAAATGTAGTTCCAAACGTAGGTTTGGGAGGAGCCTAAACATTCAATCCTGTCAATCATCATTACGAGCGTATATAAGCAGCAGTCACTACGTCATCCCAGCGACAATTCTTCCAGCATCCCTCCTCCTCCCCATCTCCTCCTCTATTTCTCTCATTCTCCCTCTATGCAGTACTGTTATAGGGGGTTTAACTCTGAGCTCAAGCCGAGCCTCGGGTTCGAGCCTCCTTCGAGGACAGCAAGCCAAGTTTGTTTTACCATTAACCATTCAGACTGAATGGGCAGGCGAACTTGTGAAAGCATGTTCGTGAAAGAATCTATTCTGCTTCCGCTCTTTGAAAGTTGCAGAAACATATAACCAACTGAAAATCTATGGACTTGCATTTTCAGCCTTGTGTTACTTCTGAACCAGAAACTAGGGTTCAGGGCTGAATGGCAGTTGAAGTTCTGTGAGATAAAGTTTTGCATTTTCTGCAACTCATGCTTAAGTGCTTTTTTGCGAGATAAAATTTCATTTTTTGCACTTAATCTAATTTAGGATTGTATCAGGCTATCAGCACTGATGCACTCGTTAAAATTCAGAGTTGATTTCTGAGTTTCCGGTGCAGTAAGCAAGTTTAAAATTTTATAGCCCTTAATGGCTTATTGTTACTTGAAGTGCTTTTTAGTTCAAAAGCCTTCAGTTCTAGAATTGTTCTGTTATGGATCGCCTGTGCAGTGATTTTAGCACTGGCGTCCTATTTGTGCTCCCCACAATTAAAATCAATTACTATTCTTTCTGATTCATTGTTCACTTTGAATGATTTTTATGCTTTTAGTGTCTTTGTGTGGGACTGTTTGAGTATCACACTTCAGTAGCTCTTCAGTAGCTTTTGAATCCTCCTGCCAATCGCAATCTTCCATGATGCATATGAGCACTTGAATCACAGTTTGATTGTCTAGAATGAGTTGTCTCTTGTGTGTGATCCGTTAAGAGGCAGATGCAAATCAATTAATTATAGATATATGAAATCCAATAATAGAATGCACATGCTTTAATCCTGTAAAGATTTTGATGGTGTATTTTTTTTGTGTATTTATAAGAAAATTGCAATTGCACAAGAAAAGCTGCTGTTATACTGCACCTGATAAGTATCTTTAGACTTTCAAACTAAAATTTTCTTCAACGTGGATAACAATTATACTTAATTGATTATTGATTTATCAATAATTGATTATGATTTGGCAATAAGCTGCTGAATGCAGTAAACATGCTAAGAATTGCAAATATATGACTAGAGCAAGCCTAAGGGTTTGTGTGATAATGAAAATAGTCCCCAGTGTTATTAAATGATCTTCCTATCGGGATTAATGATCTGCATTTATTATTGACGACCTTGTTGGGCCCCTCAGATAAGCCGGGGCCCTAGGGAACCTAAGTGGAGGTCAACATTTTCAACCACTTCATGATCATGTGCCATACAAACAAACTAATTCACAAAGAAAAGAATCAGATTTTTCAATGTTGCATATTAAATAAGTTTTGGAGAGCATACTTGATTATTGTCTCAGTTCAGGGTTACTTAAAATAAAATAAACATTAACTGAAATAAAAGAAAACATAAAAAATTAAACTTATTTCAGTGTGTTGCCAAGTCAACATTTCTATTTTTGTTTAAAGTATTAAAATATCTAAAACTAAAACCAAAAACTAAACCATAAAAGAAACATAAAAATGACAAAAACACACAACAAAGTTAAAATCAAAATATCTAATTCAAACAATCTAATACAAAATATTAACAATAACTATAATAGTATATCAGTGATACTAAAATAACAGTTCAGTCGGTCATAAAGTTGCACATAAACAATGTGACAAAAACGCACAATGTAGTATTTCGTTATACAACAGTATCAGGCAGGTCTTACTGGCTGTGAACAGTACTCAGAAACAACACATCAGAATGAACGACACAAATTTATTGTTAAGTGTGTCAAATCGCTGGATATATTCAATTGACCTTCCTGCATGACATGAGAAAGCAATTATATTTGTCATATGCCAGAAAATGTCTCAGGTTACATATGTAACCATGGTTCCCTGAGAGGGAACGAGACACTGTGTCGAAGACGCTGTGGGAACGCCTCTGCATGACTGCGTCATGAAGCACGTGTGAAATCAGTCCAATGGCATGACAGAATGCCATAGGCGGGTAACATCATGACCAGGAAACTATAAAGCACACCCAAACCAAATAGGCTTCTGATAGGCTGAAGGAAGTCAGTCACAGGCATGCAGGGAGTATGACAGAGCAACACAGTGTCTCATTACCTCTCAGGCAACCATGGTTACATACATAACCTGAGACGTTCCTTTTCTCGAAGATGCTGTGGGAACCTCAATACCCATGCCGCCATAGAAACAAGTGCCTGTCTGTGTGATATTGTGAGCGCACACTAAGAAGAGAGCACCCAGGACCCTGGGGTCGAGGCCAGATCCAGGTTATAAATCCTCACAAATGTGTGTGGTGAGGACCACCCTGTCGCATCACAGACTTCCTGAAGAAAGACTCCCGAAAGCAAAGCTTTAGAAGCAGCCATACTCCTGGTTGAGTGGGCCCGGACCACCAAAGGTGAAGGCTGGCCATTTTTACACCACAGGGCAGCTCTGTGGATGTAAGCATCTAACGCCCTAACTGGGCAGAGCAGATTTAACTTCTCCTGGTCTGGGATATGAAATGAAGGTAGGAGGAAGGCCTGCAACATAACAGGGCTTGCCACATTAGTGGGAACCTTAGGAACATAACCTTGCTTAGGAAATAAGAAGGCTTTTACCATGCCCTGTGCAAAATCAAGGCAGGAAGGTGATACTGACAAGGCTTGTAAGTCTCCAATTCTCTTAAGAGATGAAATGGCGAGAAGGAACACAGTCTTGAGAGTTAGGAACTTCTCGGGAATCTCCTCAATAGGCTTAAAGGGAGCTAGGGAAAGGCCTTCTAAAACTATGGCCAAATCCCAAGTCGGCACCCTCGATTGTGGCGCAGGCCTCAGCCTCAGAGTGCCATGAAGGAAGCGAGTTACCATGGGTGTCTCCCAACAGACATACCATCTAAAGGAGTGTGGTAAGCAGCTATGGCCGCCACATACACCTTTAAGATGGATGGGGATAACCCTGCAGAGAATCGATCCTGCAGGAACTCCAGTACTGTACCAACTGGGCAGTTATCTGGGTCCAGCATGTGACTCCTGCACCATGAAGTGAAAACTTTCCACTTCAGGGCATACAGCCTCCTCGTGGAGGGAGCTCTGGAATGGAGTATGGTCTCTTGATACCTCAGTGTGGAGGTTGGGAAAAAATGGTAAGCCCTGACGAATAGGTTGTGATCTTGACGGCAGGAAGCATTTGTCTAATAGACTTGAATGACGAACCTCCTGCTTCTCAGCTGGTGAGTTGACGTTTAACTTGGCTATAGCATGAATCACGACCTCCATAAGCTCCTCATATGCCTGTGTGTGAGGTAGCGAATCCTCAGCATCCACAGGATCGATACTAACAACGTCCAACTCCTCAGAGCTGGATTGATGCAGTACTAGTGCTTCACCAGGGGTGGAAGAAACCACAGAATGTGCTTCCAACCCCTGAAATGAAGCACTGGACCCAGCAGGTAAGGGCAGAGAAAGGGCAACGCCCATCTCTCTAACCCCTCTGCAAGATCCATTTGCAAACCCCACAACGCGAGCCTTCACTGTGCCTCAGCAGCAGCAGGACCTGAGCCGCGGGGTGTGTGTATGTGTGATAAAGACAGACAACACCAAATAAGACACACAATTTCAACATAGAGCGCTTGCTGAAGACAGAGAAGCTAGTGTGGTTTAATTTGGGTGCACTTTATAGTTTTCTGGTCACGACTTGCCTATGATGTTCCGTCATGCCATTGGACTGATTTCACATGTGCTTCATGATGCAATCACACAGAGGCATTACCACAGCATCTTCGATGCAGCACGCGTTCCCTTGAAAGGGAACATCAAGTTTGTGGTCTGTGTGCTCTTCCCCTAGCTGACACAAACATACACATACACATACACATAAGTCATAAGCAAAAAGGCATGTTTTTATATCAAAATGTTAATGTACACTGTAAAACATTAATATTTTGATCTGAAAAAAAGTAATGCTACAGCCTGTTAATTGATTAGCTGTATTGTATGTTATCATATGGTTAAAATTGGTATATTTAACAAAACAATACACATAAATGTAATATGAATTACTGTTTAAAAATATGTAAAAAGAAAAAGAAAAAAAAAGCATAAATTACTTACCAAAAAATTTAAACTGTTTTTAAGCAAAAAAAAAAAAAAAATATTTACATTAAGGTTAAAACAAAATTAACAAAATGCTAAAATGCTACAGTCTGTTAAATGAACTGTATTTATGGTTAAAATGTGCATAATATTTAACAAGGCAATACATGTAAATGAACTATAAAACACTAAACTAAAAAAAAAAGAAAAGAAAAGAAAATAAGTATAAATTGCTAATAGTTTATAATTTACAGCTAATATTTCAATAAGACAAAAACATGTGCTTACCCCAGAAAATTAAATAAATAAATAAATAACATTTTTAAGCAAAAAGTATCACCTTAATTTACAATATGCATGTGTTTTGATGGTATTTTGTCAATCAACAATCACATCCGTAATCTCTGAAACACAGTCTTTCTATTTGTTATGCGAAGTTCTGGCAATCGCAGCTGCCATTGTTTTTATAGTGTACATCGTATATCATTTCAGTCCATTTTAAGAGGAGTGGGACAGTTTATTTTCACTTTAAACTGCAGATTTTATATGCTTTAATCACAATAAATACCACTTCCATTTTATTTGATGATTAGCGTAAGCACATCTGTTGGCTTGATGTAAAGGATGGCTGTTTAGTTTGCCAGTGAATAAGTGGAGGTGGTGAGGGGAGAGGCTTTGCTCTCAGCCCACCATCTGAAAGGGCACGACCACTGTTTGTTAAGAGCACTGACTTCATTTATTGATTCAGCCTGAAAGCCTCTGACATAACCATGAGCAAAATCTATTGCCACAGCAAGATAGTCTCAAGCAGCTGCCAATAAACTGGTTGTCTTCCCATGTGTTTTGTCCTGTTGTTCTCTTTATTCATGGACCGCTAGAGAATGGCTTTCTCTTCAACATCTGATTAGCTATCTTAAAGAGCACAACTCACTACAGCAGAGGTATTCAGTGAGAGCCTTGACCTGCTAATCGCTCTCCCCCACTGTGGCAGCTTTGGTTTACTATGGCCTACAAAGGATGATGTAAATGGCACTTTCCATGAATAGGGCACAAATTAAAGTCTGAAACATTAAAAAGTCATTTTCAGCAGTGCAGCGGTCAGTGAAGAGCTTAACCTTCAGATAATGTTAATCATACATCTAAAGAGATCAGAATAAATATTGTATATTTTATACATTGTTTTATATATTGTTAATTTTAGGTTTGCATCCCTGTTACCAAAATTTGGGACATTTCTTAATTATAGTTTAAAATCCTTGTGTAATGTTTATTGCTAAAAAATAAATAAACACACACAAACAAAATTCATTAAATTCAATTGTAAAAAAATATTTTTTGAAAAATATTAGTAAATTTATTTAGCAAGGGCAAGTTAAATTTATTAAAACTGACTGCAAAATTTTTTACATTATTAAAGATGCATTTCAAATGAAAGCTGCTCTTTTGAACTTACTATTCATCAACAAATCCTGAAAAAAAAAAAAAAAAAAAAAAAAGGATCATGTGAAGATTGGAGTAATAATGATGGAAACTTAGCTTTGCATCACAGGAATAAATTATACAATTATCTTAAAATATATTTGTAGCAGTGTATGCAGGCAGACTGATGAAGAGATGAAGCAGGTTCCAAAAATCTCAAAAGTTTAGTTAAACTCAAAAGACAGGCAGACAGGTAGTTGCCAACACAAACACAGCAGTGACTGGACAAAGGCAAGGGTGCAGCTTAAATAACAAACTGAAACAAGATAATTAATCAAACACAGCTGAAACCAACAAACTCATAATGACAGTGACCATAAAAACAAAGGAGTGGTGGGAAACTGAACAAATGGAACATACATGTAACATTAACCTCCCCTGCCCAGAAGGTGCGTCCTCTAGCCATACAAGTCCCAAGGGGTGGAAGGGTGGTCGTCCTGGAGGCGGACGAGGGGAGGGCTCTGCTGAACAGGAAGCCTCCAGGGCAGCGTCGGCAGCTCAGAGGACCAGGGTACCGGCAGTTCAGGTGGCCAGGGAGGCTCTGCCATGGGAGCTAGGCCCGGCCACTATGGCTGGGCCACCCCATAAAAAAAAAAAAAATTAATGGGAGGAGTTATGAGGTAAAGAATGGGAGCAAATTCTGGGAGTGGGCTCAGGGGCTGGAGCCCACACTGCATTCTAGAGTGGACTCTGGAGAACATAACTGGAGCGGACTCTGTACCATGCTCAAGGGCTGGAGCCATCACTGGACTCCTGGTCAAAAGGGGCATTGTCTCTGGAGCGGGATCTGGTCTGAATGCTGGAGCGAATTCTGGGACTGGAGTAGCCTCTGATGCGGATGAGATGGTCCCAACGTTCATGGATGTGAAGGGTTTAGGTGCAGGCTTGGGGTGAGTTGGAGCGCCCAAGTTCTTTCGAGATGGGACTGGATGAGGTTTGCTCTTATTTTCCTTAACTTCAACAATGAAATCGGAACCATTAAGCTAGAGGATGAAATTAATGGACACGACTAAGGGCAAATAATGCCCAGGAGACAAAAACTGAATAATTTCCTCATCCAGTACCATCTGGAAACAAGCATTGAGCATTGTTTTGCTCCAACTCGGGATGGGAAAGATGAGAAAACTCCACAAACTCCTCCAGAGGACAACAATCTTGCTGGAGGGAGAGGAGATGATCTTCAGCCCAGTTTATTTTGGTAGGTCCAGTCAGAGCAGACCGATGAATCAGGTTCCAAAATCTCAAAAGGTTTAATTACAAACTCAAAAGACAGGCAGTTGCAAACACAACAGTGACTGGACAAAGAGTGCAGGCAAGGGTGCAGCTTAAATAACAAACTGAAACAAGATAATTAATCAAACACAGCTGAAACAAACAAACTCATAATGACAGTGTCCATGGAAACAAAGGAGGGGCGGGAAACTAAACAAAGGGAACATACATGTGACAGTATTACAGTTTTTACTGTGTTTTTGATCAAGTAAATGCAGCCTCGCTGAGCATAAGAGATTTCTTTCAAAAACACAAAGATCTGATCCCAAATGTTTAACATATTTTTTAATATACATTCTTTTTCCTTATTATTATTTTTGGTAACATGGTTGAATGGTTGACAAATACACAACAATCTTTGTAAAAATTGACAAAATGCAATGAGATTATTTATCTGTCTGCCCATTATGTGAAAAGGGTCCAGAGTTATCATCACAAATTTTCAGTTTTTTTGGTAATGGAACAAAATCATGCAGTAACAGGGTTGCAATCAAAATGTGAGACACAGTCACACTACATTTTGGATCATTAAATCAGTTTATTAAAACTAGTTTGTAATGGAATGGAAATCAATTGAACAGTTTTTCAAAATTATGACATTTTAATTGTTGGTTACAGCCAAGAACGTAAAGTGAGGCAGTACAGTGCAAAATATTGTGAAACCATGCTTTAGAACTGAAAATATGCTACTCTATTTAATCATGGTCCATGTCTGTCTGAATTGTTAGGGTGGTGTTCAAGTGTTTTCTACACTTTCCTCCTTGTCGGAATAGATACTGATGTCCAGATAGTCAGGAGAATGAAGACTTGCATGTGTAAGACCGACAGAAGCAAGCATGGCAGTCATGATTAGCGTGCTAAACAGAGAGGGCCTGTCATCTATCCTTTCCGCTTCCTCCCCCAGTCAACCCCCACCTGCCTCGATCCCACCCATGCTCTTTGTTCCTGGGTGCACATCCTGTGTCTTCAGAGGCTGGGGACTGGAGGCTGCATGGGATGAAGAGGATGCAGTTGAACACAGATTTAACCTGTTCTTAGATGTCGTGGAAATGTGGAAGGCGTTTCGCTGTTAAATGTACATTTTGTGTTTGATCTTGATGCTATTATGATAATAGCTTTGGATGTGAAAAAGACAATCCACTGTAGGGGTCAAACTTATGTATTTTTGATTAAAGGATGCATAATACCCTACCAAAAAGACGAAAACATCAGAATTTGCCAGTCCGCCACGGACACGCCCTTCAACGAAAACCCAAGATCTTCACAATTTAACATCGCTAAGGCCTTAAGATTAGACTGACCAAATATGATGTTGATCTGGTTAAGTCTCTATGAGGAGTTAATCACAGTGTAAAACGTGACATTTCCTGTTGCCCACAGGTTGCGCTATGACTGTAACTGAATATTGGCATATAGATATCTTCAGGTCAGGACTCAGGTAATAAAACATGAAGTTTGGGGCAGTTCGGACATTGTATGCCATGAGTTACAACAACTTCCTGTTTCATGGCGAAACATTGAACTTTGTCAGGCCGCCACGGACACGCTCTTCAGTGAAAACTCTAGATCTTTGCAATTTAACATCGCAAAGGCCTTTAGATTAGACTGACCAAATATGACCTTGATCTGATTAAAGCTCTAGGAGGAGTTTGTTAAAGTACAACGTCTGGAAATGGCAAAAACTGCAGAAATTTTGCAAAGAAAATTCTAAATATCTGACTTCCTGTTCAGTTTCAGATTTTGCTCCAAGAGGCTTTTTTGTAGGTATTGTTAGATGTGTCTACTGCATTTCATACCTGTACGTGAAATGTAGCGTGAGGGGCACATTGTTGAAATTTTGTAGGTGGCGCAATTGAGCCATTTTGCCTTTCACCACTTCTGACGCGTGTGCAAAGTTTCATGAGTTTTCGAACATGTTTAGGCCCTCAAAAATGTGATTCATTTCAGAGAAGAAGAAGAAGACATGATGCAATTCCAATAGGGTCCTCACACCACGGTGCTCGAGCCCTAATAAACAGGATTTATTTGAATTATAAATATTTTGTAACAGTGTAAAATAATGTTACAAAATATATAAAACCCTAGGATTCTTGACTTAATTTTAAAGAACCTTTATTCCAAAATGTTATATATATATATATATATATATATATATATATATATATATAAGGAGAATTTTTTTTAATTATTGCATAATACTTTTGCTTTCAAGCTGTTTAATTCATAAAATAAGAAAAATAATAATTAACAGCTGTGCACTAATTAGAAATCATGGAAATAAAAGGGATCTCATGCAAAGACAGTAACAAAGAAAACCATGACCTAAAAACTACAGATCATGACAATGAAACTATCCACCCTATTCCTACGCCCCATGATGGTTTGTATGAATCATGGGTGTAGCTTCCATTAAACTGTAAAATCAGTGAAAGACTCGCTCTATGAACACAATAATACATTTTTTTTTAAACTGGGTACAGTGAGATGACATTATTCTACTCACCCTTCAACCATCAAACATTAAAAGGACATTTAAAAGTGTAAAAGCATCAACAAGGTACTTTCAACAGACCATGAAAAACCTCAAAAGTGTGACTCTTTCCACAGCAATAATGGACAGATTAAATATCACTGTAGTAATATATATCTGTATTATGTAACATACGTTGCCTTAATCAAAATGTTCATGAACTTCAGCATTGCATGATACTATTTCAAAGTGATTTCCGCCATTTTTACAGATAATAAATTGTATTTACCTGTGAAAACAAACCTGAAAAGAGACATGAAGATCCGAGGAAAAACACAAGAGATTCTTTGTGCATTCCAGAGAATTATTAATGGAATATATCAAATTAATTCGGGAGAACAGACCACAAATGTGCAGTATATGTTGTCCTTTTTCATACTATTACAGCGGTATGCAAAGGGAAAAAAGAAAATAATTATGAGGAAAAGAATGCAGTGACTGAAAAGAGCTCTTGCCTTAGATATTCTTGTTATAACATGGCACGTTAAAATACCAAGCGTTATGCTATTCTCATGATGTCTGAAAATAAAACATGAAGGAAAATTGACAGCTCATTCAGTCACACTGACGGATAAGTTTTATTTGAAGGGCAAACTTATGATCTGAAATGATTCGTTTCAGTCTTTTTAATGGAAGTTCCCCAAACCCATAATTCAAAACGTAGTAGGCTCATCAGGAATAAGGTGGATACAGAACAAGACAATGAAATTAAACAAAACATGATCGTGACAGTTCTACATATCAAGCGCCTGAAAGAACATTTTAAGGTTCTATATAGAATGTATATAATAAACATTCACCACGCTCTCTAAGAATGTCAGCTGGTGACAAATCTGATATTAGAGGCAAATTACATGCTATTTTCGCTGCGTATAAAACATACAATATGCTTCAAATGATTATTCATATATGTAAATATGCACTACTTTAACGTCAAGACACTAAATTAAAAAAATAAAAACAGTAATTCTGACTTTTTTCTCACAATTGCGAGTTATAAAGTCAGAATTGTGAGATATAAACTCACAATTGCATAATATAATGTCACAATTCTGACTTTTTTTCTCTCTATTGTGAGTTTATATCTCAGAATTGTGACTTTATATCACACAGTTGCGAGTTTATATCTCAGTATTGTGATTTTATAACTTGCAATTGTGAGAAAAAAATGTTAGAATTGTGAGACAAAAAGTCTGCATTATAAGATATAAACTCGCAATTGTGAGATAAAAAAAGTCAGAATTCTGAGATAAAAAGTCGCAATTACTGTTTTTATTTTTTTATTTAGTGGCGGAAACAGCTTCCATAATCCCCTTTGTTTAGACGAGAAAATCTACAAACCTCTCCATTTGTGAGAAAGCCAGTTTTGAAATAACATGAAGGTAAATGCTGACAGAATTTCCATTACTGGGTGAATTATTGTTTCATTTAGTAAGCCTTCATAACAGTTAAATAAAAACAGTATGGAACTTTTCAGAACATGCAACACTCACAATGTGAAAATATGAATTAATTTTGTATGTACAAGGTCTAAATAATTAACTTATTTAACTACACCGGTAGCCAGTCAGTATTGCTGCTTTAGCTTAAGAGTACATTAAAGATTGCATATAGTCTTGCATGCACCATATTTAAAAATTCATACATACACTTTGAAATCACTTACTGTATGTACCCTGGCTATTAAAACTTGGAGTGAGAAAGCACATTATGGGCTGAAAGCTTCCTGGTGCCTCTCAGCTTTAATTTCATGAAACCTTTGTCTGTGGCATGTTTATGTTAACACATAATCTAATGCATTTAGGAAACACCAGGTGTCTATGTATGGCCAAATCAGCCATTGTAGAGCTGTGGTGGGTACGTAATTGCATACAGCTTTCTATAAAATTATATTTAGGTGACACATTGCTGATATTTCAAGATGCATAAGCTTAAAATAATATTGAGGTAATTGCAAATTTGAAAACATTTCTAAAAACAATCTCAAAGTCCAACAATTATAGCATAAGTAAGTTTGTTTGGTCTCATGGTTATGCATCTGAAAATTATCATCTCTCTGAAGACTATAAATTCTAGCAAAATGTTTTAAAAAAAAATAGTTTTGAATGCGCCTCAATATATCTTAACGGGAGAAGACTCTAATCTGGCTTTTTTGAATGAAGCTAAATGTAGGTCAAAGAGACGGCTGCCAGTATTTGTTTATTTATTTATTCTGAGGAAAGGTTGAATTTGTATGGCTTCATGTGGTGAAGTCTACTGTGCTGTATTTTTATGACCGAGAATTCTCAGATAAAATGTGTTGCAATTGCCTGGTTTATATCAGTGTTGTCTGTTCGGGAGCCATGACTCTGCAAGACCACCAAGATGTTACATTTGACCAAATACAATAATATGAATAGTATAGTAATATGAGTAATAATCAAGGATACCACAGTATGTTGTTTTTATGTCTTTTAGGGGCTGGTTTATCGAAAATACATTATGCTACAACAGTAGATTTGTGTACATATACACCGTTCAAAAGATTGGGGTCAGTAAGATTTTTTGAAGGGAGTAAGTATATTATGCTCACCAAGGCTTCATTTATTTGATTAAAAAACTGTAATAACAGTAATATTACTACAATTTAAAATAACAGTTATTTATGGCTGTTTCAGTTATATAGGTAGTTATGCAAGCAATTAAAAAATAAGGCTTACATATTATTAGACAGCCAGTACTATCCTCGACATCCTAAGGCTAAAGGTCACCTTGTGTTCGTAGCAACAGTTTGTCAACTATAATTAAGTCATTTGTAGGTTGACTTCTCTAAACACAGTGAGTTTGGGGCATTATATAAATGTTGTTGCAATTCCATTTTGTACTGCTAGGGAATTTTGTAGAGATTCTACACTTAAAAAACTTGATTATAAAAAAAAATATATTAAAAAAAATCAATGTGACTGGTTCTAAAAGTCAGTCATGAAATGTCTGACAATATTAAATCCTATTGTTTTTATTAGATTTTTCCTGTGTAGAATAAAAAATGTTAACTATCAATTCAAAATAAATGACTGCGGTCTTTGTTGATTTGCATGTCGAAGGGCTCATGTTTTCATGAATAGGACATGATTGCTGGGAATATCTCTCAAAACAAATTTCCTTCCCGATGACTCAGGGTTTATGGCATACCACATCATGTGCTCAGCTAAAATAATTAATTTTTAATTCCTTCCTGGTTTGTAGAAGCAGCCAGGACGTATTTAAAAAATTACAAAAATTAATAAATCATGTATACATCATACATGTATAATTGATGTTGTGCAAGTATGCCTATATTGATCATGTGACAGTTTCTAGCATTAAATGTTAAAATATTAAGGATATTACCTGTCGAAAAATGCCAAAAGACATATGATCTGTCACATTAATGTGAAATGCACTGTAAGGTGTATATGGCCATCATTTGATGAAATATTGAAATGTGAGACACTTTATAAAAAGGTTGAAATTTTAGATCCACAAGGAATCATTTTGAAGCAACAGCACATGTTGTGGTGTCTCTCTGTTCTGATACACCTTTTTCAGGCCTTAAAGTCACCATGAAATCAGAATTTACAAACAATTTTTACAGAATGTTGCAGTGTATGTTATAAATGATTTAAGCCATCATTTTTTAAAAATTCATATGGCCTCATAATCTTTAATCAAAAAGTTAACCCCCTGCCCCAACCCGGAGAGTGAGATCAAGCAACAACACATCATTGTTTCTGCAGTGACTTTACGTTTTACGTGGCGTGAGAAGTCACATAATCCACAGGAAATCTGATCAGAGCAGTGAGACAGAAACGGATTTCCAGAAAAGTGATTTGAATAGGATTTCAAACCACATATGAATGTAGCTCGAAACAGATTTGTAAAATTTCATGTAATTTTTTGCCATTCACACTTGCTAAATCTGATTGCCTTTCAATCAGATATGCACATAAATCGGATTTGGACTGACAGTCTGAACGTAGCCTCCATTTAGTTAGCATCGCCCAACTTGCTACGATCCAGTCAATTCCTGGAAGACAAAATCAAACCCCGCCCTACATTTTTCTCATTCCAGACACCCGTAAGACCTTTGTTCATCTTCGGAACACAAATTAAGATATTTTTGATGAAATCCGAGAGGTATATGACTCGTCCATAGGCAGCAATTTAACATGGTAATTTAACAGCGCTTCCAGGTTCTATGTCTGAATGTCGGCTCAGTATTGACCAAAGCTGATCATGTGATCAGCACGACACATGCATGTGATGCTGATGAAGGAGCCGGCCAATAATGAGCTGGCATTCTGACATAGAACCTGGAAGTGCTGGACGTAAACAGCATAAGAAAATGACACTGAAGAGAAGATGTTGTTGAATAAAGTTATTTTTTTGTTTTGTTTTTGCGCACAAGTATTCTTGTCGCTTCATAAAATTAAGGTTGAACCACTACAGTCACATTAAGTCACATTTTAACGATGTCTTTAGTACCTTTCTGGACCTTGAAAGTGGTGGTTAAATTGCTGTCTACGGACGAGTCAGACAGCTCTCGGATTAGTTCACCCAAAAATGAAAATTCTGTCATTTATTACTCACCCTCATGTCGTTCAACACCCTTAAGACCTTCGTTCATCTTCAGAAAACAAATTATGATATTTTAGTTGAAATCCGATGGCTCAGTGAGGCATCCATAGGGAGCAATGACATTTCCTCTCTCAAGATCCATTAATGTACTAAAAACATATTTAAATCAGTTCATGTGAGTACAGTGGTTCAATATTAATATTATAAAGCCACGAGAATATTTTTGGAGCGCCAAAAAAACCCCACAATAACGACTTATTTAGTGATGGCCGATTTCAAAACACTGCTTCAGGAAGCTTCGGAGCATAAATGAATCAGTGTGTCGAATCATGATTCAGATCGCGTGTCAAACCGCCAACGGCTGAAATCACGTAACTTTGGCGCTCCAAACGGCTGATTCAACACACTGATTCATTTATGATCCGATGCTTCCTGAAGCAGTGTTTTGAAATCGGACATCACTAAATAAGTCGTTATTTTGTTTTTTTGGCGCTCCAAAAATATTCTCGTCGCTTTATAATATTAATATTGAACTACTGTACTCACATGAACTGATTTAAATATGTTTTTAGTACATTAATGGATCTTGAGAGAGGAAATGTCATTGCTCCCTATGAAGGCCTCACGGAGCCATCAGATTTCAACAAAAATATCTTAATTTGTGATTAACGAAGGTCTTACGGGTGTGGAACGACATGAGGGCGAGTAATAAATGACAGAATTTTCATTTTTGGGTGAACTAACCCTTTAAAAATATGAATGGCTATAGTATGCAACAGTACATGCAGAGCCGCAGCACTGATAAATGGAAAAGAAAGCAGGGTTTCGAGCGCAAGATGTAGTACAATAGTCAGATGTTTGTCTGGCACGTTTACATTGAGAAACATGCAGCGGAGATATATAAACAGCTCTGACAGAGCTTTATGATTGTAGATTCAAAGCAGATTCTTATGTCAGCACATGGTAATCCTGTTCTTTGTTCACACACAGCATCATACCGGTAATTCACTGGTAATGTTACAACTTTTCATGCTGGAAAAACGCCCAAACTGATTTGCCGGTATTTTTGATAAGGTCCTGTTCACACATCTCTTGTATTTTTCTCAATACTTGGGTCACTTTTTCAAAACTCTTCACACACTCAGTATAACATCAGTCTATGTGGGCAAAACTGTGGATCATTTAAAATGACCGGAATACATTCCTCAGTACATTTTTAGAGTAATACCATATTGAAATTTATTCTGAATTTAAAAATGAAATACTATTAAAACAATTAGATGTAGCTGAACACCTACACAAGTGTTAGTCTTTCAATTTCATTACCATCATCTATACAAAAGGGGAAATTTAGGAATATTTTTTTTTTATTGTAATGTAAACATGGACTATGTAACATAATGCAGTGAATTATAAGCAGTAGAAAGTGTCATTCTTGTGTTCTAAAATCATTTTACAAAAGCAAATGTATCATGCTGCCTGTTGTAGGTTGTTGTTTCTTATTGGGTGAAACCTTTGCTAGTGTTCTGGAAGAATGAGTTGATTTGGGCATGAATGAAGAGTTTTGGTAGTTTTAGTGCATTTTGAATGTGAAATTAACTGCTGTGCTAAGGTGAAAGTCAGTTAGAAGAACTGTCTGAAGAGTTCTGAAGAAATGACCTAAGTATTGCAAAATGTGTCCTAGCGATTGTAATAGGGCTGTCACGATTTTTCACACCATGGTTATTGTGGCCAAAAAATATCACAATATCGATATATCACAATATTTATAGAATCCTTGGGGGGAAAATTTATCAGTCTAAATAATTTTTACTTTGTTTATTTAGTTTTTCTCTTTCAGGGTTGCTGCACATTTTTAAGTCAAATTTAAGGCTTTTTAATACTAGCATAGTAGCCTATACATTATGGCTTTTATCAATCAAATTAAATCATTATCAACAAAATCCATCTTTGCAATACAGAGGTGACACAGAATGAGAAGTGGCATTAATATATTTACACAGCATTTACAATTTGTCTACATAAATTTAATTCAATATTTAAATATTTAAATATTTTTTTCTAATTTTAACTTTTTAATTAAAATGTCCCTTAAATATGAAACTAAATTAAACTGCCAGTAGGTGGCAGGAAGTCACTGTCTTAATGAGTGAGTGAGTCAACTGATTTGTTCAAATGACTGATTCATTCAGGAACGAAGCTCGGATTCATTCGTTCTAAACGCAGATTCAGTCAGTATAACAAAAACATTTCTGTTGCACGGGGGCTCTGTTCTGCTGTTCATCATTTTGACATTTTCGTTGGCGAAATAAAGGGAAAAAAACAATATTAACAATAATGTGTCTAAAATGTAACTCACATTGTTCATTTAAGAAGTTGAAGGAACATTGCATTTGTGCTGATTTGGGAAAACAGCACTTTTGCTCGTGTGATATTGTAAAACAACTACATCTTATAATATGATATAATGACAAAAAATTGTCGGGGCAAAAAATATATGCCCATGTATGTTGAATTTTGAGGGCATATAACTGCATGCATAGCTACATCATGCTGAATAAGACGAGTAAAGAAAACACGGTACTTAAAATAATCACCCTTTATTTAAAGGTGCCCTAGAACTTTTTTTTAAAAGATGTAATATAAGTCTAAGGTGTCCCCTGAATGTGTCTGTGAAGTTTCAGCTCAAAATACCCCACAGATTTTTTTTAATTCATTTTTTTAACTGCCTATTTTGGGGCATAATTAGAAATGAGCTGATTCAGGGTGTGTGACCCTTTAATTCTCGTGCTCCACGCCCCAAGAGCTCGCGCTTACCTTAAACAACATAAAAAAAGTTCAAACAGCTAATATGACCCTTAAAATGGATCTTTACAAAGTGTTCGTCATGCAGCATGTCTAATGTAAGTACAGTGTTTTTTTGATGTTTACATTGATTCTGAATGAGTTTGAGGCTATTCTCCGTGGCTAACGGCTAATGCTACACTGTTGGAGAGATTTATAAAGAATGAAGTTGTGTTTATGAATTATACAGACTGCAAGTGTTTAATAATGAAAATAGCGACGGCTCTTGTCTCCGTGAATACAGTAAGAAACGATGGTAACTTTAACCACATTTAACAGTACATTAGCAACATGCTAACGAAACATTTAGAAAGACAATTTACAAATATCACTAAAAATATCATGTATCATGGATCATGTCAGTTATTATTGCTCCATCTGCCATTTTTCGCTATTGTTCTTGCTTGCTTACCTAGTCTGATGATTCAGCTGTGCACATCCAGACGTTAATACTGGCTGCCCTTGTGTAATGCCTTGAACATGGCTGGCATATGCAAATATTGGGGGCGTACATATTAATGATCCCGACTGTTATGTAACAGTCGGTGTTATGTTGAGATTCATCTGTTCTTCGGAGGTCTTTTAAACAAATGAGATTTATATAAGAAGGAGGAAACAATGGAGTTTGAGACTCACTGTATGTCATTTCCATGTACTGAACTCTTGTTATTTAACTATGCCAAGGTAAATTCAATTTTTGAATCTAGGGCACCTTAAATATATGAACACAGAAAATCGCTGTTAACAGGTAAATATAACATTTCCCATTCCATGACTGGTAAAATAATCACAACTTACTCTCTGTAAAATGGTGTAATCTGCAGGTGATGGACACGGAGGTGGGTATAAAGGTTGATGGTGTTGCCACCCTTCGCATTGACTGTAGCTAGGAAAATCCTGCGGATTGGGCTGTCTAAGGAGCCGAAAAACATTCTGTCGCGCTTACTTTACTTTTTTCGGGTGTGGACAGAGCCTCTCAGTCTCCCGCTCGGACAACATTCTTCTCAGAATAGCTGCACGCGCATTTCTTGTTTGACAGGCGTCAGCGTTAAAGTGCAATACTGCCACCTGAGAGCTCAACCAGGTACTGGCGCTGGAGTATTTACATGTCATGATATCATAAGCGTCCTATTCATTTTAAATATTGTGGTTATCGCCAATACCGGTATATCGTCTAGGGTTGCCACCTTCAATACAGAAAAATAAGGGTTTTTGGATAAAAAAAAAGATTTTGGCTAAAATATTTGTCATTGTTTGCAGTAACACCATCCAAACAGTGAAACCACACCTAAATAACTGTAAATGACATAATATCTACAAACATTTCTTATTTAAGTAAAACACTTAACAACATTTTTATTATTAGTAAGTAAATATATTTATGTATTTATTTATTCCATTTTTATATAGTTTATTGTTAATTCTATAGTATTGAATGATGCAATTATTTAAATTGGTTAAGCATAACAAATAGTTGTTTATTTTATTCACATAGGTACTATATTTTGATTAAAAATGTATTAAATATATCTCTCTTATCTCTTATTAAAGTAATGCTTATGTGTCTGACTGAACAACTTAACCTTAATAAACAAATCATACCATAACATGATTAATGTACATTATTAACATTATTTCTTAATAGCAGCATATGAAATCTAACGTTATTAATCAAAACCTTGAGGTGATAAAAAAAAAAAACACACTATCTGCCTCAGGAGAGAACCGGCGAGGCGGCGTCCCGCCCTCCTCTGACTCTGATTGGCCGTGATTCACGGCCTGTGAACCTGAAACAAACCAATCAAACCAACAATGGCGTGTCTTCACACAATGCGGGTGGGGTGATTTGCATGGGATGCTGCATAATGTGGACCTATGTAAAATACGGGACAAATCGCGTCCCGTATTGTTTTGATACAGGACGCGTCATTTTGCCTGTAAATACGGAACGATTCCGTATTTCACGGGACGGGTGGCAACCCTAATATCGTCACACCCTAAATTAACACGATATCGATATTTCATGCTTTGAATATCATGGTTATCATCAAAACCGGTATATTGCGACACCCCTAGATTGTAAAAAAAAAAAAAAAAAACTGTAATTGTAATTTACCGGTAATTTACCAGGAAAGACTGAATGGGGCTAATGATCATACTAGTGGCAAAAATAACCAGACATAAAAATTTAGTGGCAAAGACAAAGTGAGAAATGAAACATTTACAGCTTTGCTCAGAACATTCAGGGTTGAAGCCCTAATACCCACAGTGCCGCCTATGATTTGCAGTGGTGAGGAGTAATCAAAACTATTAACTACAATTTTCATTAGTGTGACAGTACTGTCTTGAAAACACTGTAGCTTTTCCAGTAAAAGACTTTTATTCAGCAAGCGTTGCATTGATGTTTTAGGCCATGTTATGTTGCCCCTCCGAGCGAGCTGAGGCAATAATCAAACGCTTTCTACTAGAATGTCTCTCGCTCTCAAAAAGAATTGAGTCTGATTCATTTTAAAGAGTCATTTTTAGATAGTACTTTTTAATGAAAATGGTTCAAAAACAGTTAACTTAGATGATTTCTTGGAATTCCTTTGCAGCATTTTATGCATTTTAACAATTTATAAATACTGCTGTTTATTATTCAATTACATGTTGTTTAGTATTATTAGTTTTTGGTGTATATTTGTGTATATTGTGTATATATTGTGTACATTTTATATGTAAAAACGTAACGTCTTAAAATACTATCTCCTATCCCAGCTTAATATGCAGAGACACACTGAAGATTAGCTTGTTCAGGTGTCTTTGATTAGGGCTGGAGCTAAACTCTGCAGGGCAGTGGCCCTTCAGGACTGGATTTGAGTATGTGTACAGAGTGCATGATGTAAATTTTATCATCAGCAAAGTACACACATACTGAATGCACACAGTCTGAAGCCCAAAGCATACTTGAGTTTTGACACGTATGCGATGAGTACAAACGAACACGTAGTGTTTCAAAGGATGCTCCATTTATAAGTGTGCGTGAACACAGATGGTTAACACATGCGCACTAGAAAGTTTCCAGTGTTGTCCAATGTTTTTCTCCAGAAGCTATGACCAATAAAATGTGCCATTCACTCAATCCTAATATTCAATTCCTGCGAAGATGACAGATAATTCACTCACAATTGTCTTGTGGTAAAACATGAGGGCAGTTGTGTTTTAGACCATAGAAGTAATGGCTGTTGATGCCTGATGCAGCAGTAAGTAGTGGGATATTTTGCTAATAAAATAATAGTGCTAGAAGAATAGCAGAAGAAATAAATTAGATTTGGTCTTTCGGTATCATTCAGGGATATTTTATTGCATTTTACATGTATGCAGTAAAATGATTTAAATGTTTTACATTGTTTTAGTGTGGACGAGAAGCATTTGGAATTGCTTGAAAACAGCAGTGATGAGTGTTTTGAAAAACCCCCACCATTTTCAAATGAATCCAGATTAATGTAGACGTAGCCTTAAATGACCAGTCTAGTTATACAAATCAACACTTACTCAACAAATGGTGTGATTTGGGGGCGGGGCTATCTGTGTTTTTTTTTTGTTTTTTTTTTTGATCGATGGCTGACAGGGTGGGCTGTATTCAGAAATGATTTTGCTGTTCCTGTCGGTGGCACTAGTAGTGCAGAAATTATATACTGCAGCTTTTAGTTTGATGCTATCACCTTAATTATTATCCTTATTGATAGAGAGTTTCAAAGCAGCTTCCCTAATGTTCACGGTCTGAGTATCAAACAAGGACACCTCTTGTAAAGGTTATGACTATTATGATCAGTTTTTAGGCAGAACAGAATGAAACATTTCTAGTTATAATCACATCTCACATCCTGCCCTTTCCTCTTCATGAATATTTTGTTACTCGAGAGCCTCGCTTATGATCATTTCTTCATTATTTCTCTCAGGAAAGCTTGGTGTGAAAAGGCTGAATATTTTTCACTGTAATTGGCATAAATGATCTAAATCACTGTCTGTCATTATTTTGCTGTCAGTGCCTGAGCCAAGGGAGTGTAATAAGAGGCTCCGCTGAATGAGCCATTCATTTTGATGAAGACAATTTGACTCTGGAGACTGCAGAGTGGCAAGTTGAACGGTTTCTTCTCTTCCTAGGTGTTTGCATACGCATGACATATTCAGGAGCACTGTAGCTGCCAATCTGCTCTCATCTCTTTGGTAGTAAGACATGACTTTTTTGGCTCATGGTAATATTGTTGGATGTCTTGGTCCCGTGGTTAATGATCCCAGCTGGTGACTGAAGAGAAACCCTTAAAGGCCCACTGAAGTGCCTTGAAATGCGCAGCATTATTCAATGTGTTGATGTAATTTCCACTGAAACAGGAAGATAGGACGGGAGATATAGAACAGCTCCTCCCCTTTTTAAAAATAGTGTACCGTTTATATCACAGCTCAGTAAAGCTGTTTCTCCTCCTAATCTCCATATCGCTTTAAAATATATCATTATGTGTAGAATTCAAATGTGTCCGATACGTTTTGTGGTCTGTGCCGACTTGCACATATGATCCTCTCTGTGCTGTCGTGTCTCTGGACCGGAGCAGACTGTGTGCTCATGCTGCGGCGGTTCACTAATGGTGACGCTAATGTGAAACCAGACTTCATGCACCTCAATGGAAAGCATATTTACACTGTCTGAATAGTTCCCTATATAGTGCACTATGTGCCATTCACCATGAGAAAATAGTAAATGTGTGAACAAGTGACCGATTTCAGCCGCAGCTTCAGCATATTTATAATGTTCTAGAGAGAATTTAATTGGACAGAAAATCTGATGAGAATCTGAAGTGCAGAGTGATGTCATCAAAATCATTGATCCATATTGGTGGAAGTGAGAGACTAATGCTAATATCTTCTGAATGTGAATTTTGTCATTGTTTTGGAGCACACTAGCTTATAGATAACAGTAAGACTAACATATGAAAAGTTTGGTTCCAAAACGCGATAAACGCCATTTAAAAAAAAAAAAAAAAAAGTTTTGGAGTTTCCGCCAAAATCAGTATTGTATCTGGTCGGTATTGAAAAGTCAGTTATTAATTTTGCTATCTATGTTTTCTACCTTTCTTTCCAAAATGCAACAAACACCAGTCTTCTTTCTCTGCAGAATGCGATATATCCGCTGTAAACAGTAATGGCGGCGCTCTGAATACACCCGGCGTCCTAGTTTCCTTATCTACTTTGTACTGTGTGATCAACAAAAACAGAAAAATGAATAATTTTGATGGTATTTTGGTTGTTTCTGCGGTGGGGAAGAAACGCAAGTCATGGAAATGTAATCATTCACGTGAGGAGATTAAGAAGATGAGGCACTCGAGACGGGAGGAGGAAAAATGCGGCTGTTGCTTGTTCCACGACTTGTTCCTGTCACGGTCCCCAAAACTGAACCATGAACAGTTTTTAAAAGCAGTTTTTAATACCAATGTACTCGGTAAATGTGTTTATTTTAACCGTGAGGTGGCGCCAGATACTCTTTAATCATTAATTACAAACAGAGACATAATTAATTTATAACATTAACAAGATGACTCGTTGAATTCATTTTGGGAGCGACGACTATGTATTTTTAGTCAAATGTCTGTATATAAGATTAGTATTGACAAAGTTGAGGCTGTCATATATGTGAATCAACTTACTTTGTTTTGTATTTTCAATATGAAAAATAACTTTTAATTTGATGGATTAATTGCATTTTGAAAAAAAAAAAAAAAAAAACGTGTCAAGGATTTATTGCATTTTGGGGGGAAAAGAATCAGTTTTTATAATAAACCTTTGAAAATCAAAATCTAGACTTGAATGTTTAATGTTTTTATAACCAAACGATGCTATGTGAACGTTTGAAACAGAAAATAGTGGTTTTCATCTTGCTGCTTTCTTGGTAAAGAAAACACATTTTTACTCAAATTAATCAAAATGGATTTATAGCGTTTTGGAACCAAACTTTTCATATTCATACTAAAAGCCAAAAAACTTCAATTTTGATTTTATGGCAACTGTAAAGGGGATTTCACTGCTGGCAAGATGGTCCTTTTTTTTTTCTTTTTTTTTTTTTTTAAAAACAGCTGTCCATGCAGTAGGATCATGAAGTTTTATTTTAAATTGGTGCGACATAACTACAGAAAACAGAGAAAAAGGGCTGTGCTATTCCCCTTTTGCAAAAAACTGCAACACCCATAATGAACTTTTGGCACCGCACTTCTGTGGATACTCCCTGTCAGTGGAATATAAAAAGCAGGAATATAAAAATGCTGAAGTTTGATCTATAGTTTTAATAAAAGCCCCAGAGCTGTCAAAAGGCCACTGGATGATCCAAAATGACTGGGTTTGCATCATCTGGCAGACTTTTGCTGACAAATGAATGGGGATATCTGGGTGCAGGTAACATGGAGAAAGAGTACACATTGTATTAACATACTACTGACATTGTAAAGCATTAGTTTTTACCTCCAAAATTACCAGCATTTGTATGTGAAAAGATGTCTATAAGTAGCAACCACCATCAATGCCGTAGCAACCAAACTTTTCTAAGGGGCAATTTACACTACACCATTTTCAACTAAAAACAGAAAACTTTTTATCCGTTTTGGCCATTCATTTACATGACAACAGTATTTTGGGGGCAAACTTTTGAAAGCAGGATTCAAAGTGCAAGTTTTAGAAAACGATACCATTATCATCTCCGTGTACAAAAGTGCAGATTTGTGTAAACGGTGACGTCATGTGCATGCGTATTACATGTTCAGGGCACATATGGTTTCTTTACAGTGACATCGCCAACTAATACAGCGTTTTAGTCGTTTTCACGGATCTGTGTGAATGGGGATTGTTTTGACAATGTTGTTGTCTGTACGCAGAAAACGCAAAGGAAAAACTTTTCCGTTTTTAGTACATCGTTGTCGTGTAAATGTACCCCAAGTTAGTCTTAAAATTTTTTATTTTTTTACCTGATAATGTAGCCAGAGATGTTACCAGTAGCTTACAGAAGGCTGAGAAGTACAAACTATACTGAACTATAGTCGATATTTTACAATAACTATAAACATCTGCTGCAGGGTCTCCTATTTTGAAATGAATATCATTATTAACAATAAATAATCACTCTATTGAAATAACTACTTGTGTTTATCATAGCAGGCCCATATAAAGTTATACTTATTGCACAGGCTGCAGATTTTTTTGTTTAAAAAATATTTAAAATTTTATTTTCGTATATAATTGTACAGTGACTTTAATGGCCAAAATATTCATTTAAATGGCATGTAGTGGACTGACGAGTGGTCAGAGGATTTTATTAATTTACTAACATTTTTCAGTCTTCCTAATTAAAAATTTAATGTTACTTGCCATTTCTTTGTAATTATTGTGAAATTTACAAGCAATTTCTGAGTGAAAATTGTTTCAAAGTAAATCCTACACCAAATTTTATTCACTGTACATAATGCTTTGGGAAACTCAGCTAGACCAGTATCCAGCTCTGAATGGCTTGGTGTCCCACTGACCCGGGCAACATCAAGTCAGTGGCCTAATATGGTCATTTGCATAACAAAACTATTTAACTGAGTGTTAAACGGCATCATTCATTGCCATGCCGACTATATATAAGAGGGGTCTCTTTCACTGGATGCCAATGTACTTTTAGGGTACATTTCTTTTTAAAGCAATGCCAGCTGTACCATGGCAACATAAACAGCGATAGTCACTGATTTATTTTCATTCATTTATCATATGCTGTTATCCGAGGAAAAATAAAAACAGCAATCAGGAGCCAAGAATATTCGTGTTGCCAATAACATTTGTGGAGAGTTAAAATTAATGGTTTTTTTTATATATGTCATTTCATAACTCAGAGAATACTACAAATCTACCTGCCATCTTTTGATATAAGAAACATAAATCAGATATTAGACAACAATTTGGGTTGTTTTCATTCAAAACTGAAAAAAAAAAAATGGAAATGATCACTGTATAATGTAAAATGAAAAAGAATCATTAGTGGTGTCAAACGTTTGGACCACTCTATTTGTGACAACAGTAATAATACAGTGAAAACAGTAATAATACACATTTTATATCAGGTGTCCTTAACTACTATGTACTTACATAAAAAAAGAAGTACAATGTACTTATTGTGTTCATACTGTATTGCAGAACATTTTTGCTGCTATTGAGGTGGAATACAGGTAAGGTTAGGGACAGGTTTGGTGGTATGGGTAGGTTTAAGAGTGGGTTAAAAGGCTCAGCGGTGTAATTATAGATGTGGTTACAGACATTAATCACAGCTGTAATAATATGCAGGTATTTTTAAAATATAAGTACAATATAAAGCATGTACTGTACAGGTGCTGGTCATATAATTAGAATATCATCAAAAAGTTGATTTATTTCACTAATTCCATTCAAAAAGTGAAACTTGTAAATTATATTCATTCATTACACACAGACTGATTTATTTCAAATGTTTATTTCTTTTAATTTTGATGATTATAACTGACAACTAAGGAAAATCCCAAATTCAGTATCTCAGAAAATTAGAATATTACTTCAGACCAATACAAAGAAAGGATTTTTAGAAATCTTGGCCAACTGAAAAGTATGAACATGAAAAGTATGAGCATGTACAGCACTCAATACTTAGTCGGGGCTCCTTTTGCCTGAATTACTGCAGCAATGCGGCGTGGCATGGAGTCGATCAGTCTGTGGCACTGCTCAGGTGTTATGAGAGCCCAGGTTGCTCTGATAGTGGCCTTCAGCTCTTCTGCATTGTTGGATCTGGCATATCGCATCTTCCTCTTCACAATACTCCATAGATTTTCTATGGGTTAAGGTCAGGTGAGTTTGCTGGCCAATTAAGAACAGGGATACCATGGTCCTTAAACCAGGTACTGATAGCTTTGGCACTGTGTGCAGGTGCCAAGTCCTGTTGGAAAATGAAATCTGCATCTCCATAAAGTTGGTCAGCAGCAGGAAGCATGAAGTGCTCTAAAACTTCCTGGTATACGGCTGCGTTGACCTTGGACCTCAGAAAACACAGTGGATCAATACCAGCAGATGACATGGCACCCCAAACCATCACTGACTGTGGAAACTTTACTCTGGACCTCAAGCAACGTGGATTGTGTGCCTCTCCTCTCTTCCTCCAGACTCTGGGACCCTGATTTCCAAAGGAAATGCAAAATTTACTTTCATCAGAGAACATAACTTTGGACCACTCAGCAGCAGTCCAGTCCTTTTTGTCTTTAGCCCAGGCGAGACGCTTCTGACGCTGTCTGTTGTTCAAGAGTGCCTTGACACAAGGAATGCGACAGCTGAAACCCATGTCTTGCATACGTCTGTGCGTAGTGGTTCTTGAAGCACTGACTCCAGCTGTAGCCCACTCTTTGTGAATCCCCCCACATTTTTGAATGGGTTTTGTTTCACAATCCTCTCCAGGGTGCGGTATCCCTATTGCTTGTACACTTTTTTTCTACCACATCTTTTTCTTTCCCTTCGCCTCTCTATTAATGTGCTTGGACACAGAGCTCTGTGAACAGCCAGCCTCTTTTGCAATGACCTTTTGTGTCTTGCCCTCCTTGTGCAAGGTGTCAATGGTCGTCTTTTGGACAACTGTCAAGTCAGCAGTCTTCCCCATGATTGTGTAGCCTACAGAACTAGACTGAGAGACCATTTAAAGGCCTTTGCAGGTGTTTTGAGTTAATTAGCTGATTAGAGTGTGGCACCAGGTGTCTTCAGTATTGAACCTTTTCACAATATTCTAATTTTCTGAGATACTGAATTTGGGATTTTCCTTAGTTGTCAGTTATAATTATCAAAATTAAAAGAAATAAACATTTGAAATATATCAGTCTGTGTGTAATGAATGAATATAATATACAAGTTTCACTTTTTGAATGGAATCAGTGAAATAAATCAACTTTTTGATGATATTCTAATTATATGACCAGCACCTGTATGTAGTAGTTAAAGACACCTAATATAAAGTGGGATTACTTTTTTTTTAGTTTACAGAAACTAAGTCCTTCTTGAACTAGAAAAAATATTTATAATTAAAATAAGTATGTTTCAGAAGTTTTGAGAGCTGAATGTCCTTTTAATGAATTTACATGACTTTTCCAGCCATTCATGATTTACTGGATTTTCTACTCACAATTTCTACCAGATAAAATCTTATAGCGCTCTGCATAACTAGTCTTTTTGAGGCCCCCTTAATTGGGGTTAATATTGTGAAGCTAATATTGTGTTCTCTTTATTTCAGTTTTGTATAAACAAATTGCACATCAGTGCCACTAAAACCACTTCAAATTTGTCCTCTAATGTTAAAGCCATAAAAATCCCACAAACTTGTGTTTTTAAGTCACTAATGGTTCACACTCACTGCTCTAATAGTAAACAGCTTTTTGCTAACTGCCTCTAAGATCTCTATCATTACACACTTCTTTATTGTACCAAAATGCTTCCTCTGAAAGCCTAATGTCCATTAATGAGGACACTCCTCTAATAAGGATGTAAAGTTGAGAGAGGATATGCTGGTGCCCAGAGGGATTTGTGGAGACACCACAGCTAATTTACAGCAGCATTAGGACTTAACAGAGAGGAAAGCGGGGTAATTTAATTGAAGCCCTTTAACTAGAACAAACATGCCTGTAGGCTATCACTACATAGGACACCGAAAAGACAGGCTGAGAAGCTTTTGCACCTCACCTGCCTAACTTTAGCCTTGGCCGCAAGGTCTGCTAGAGCAAGAGCTGTTTAGCTAGCAACGGTTTTAGAAATAATATCTATGACACTATACTGGGTACTAGGGCTGCACGATATATCGCATGCGATTGTCACGCGCATTTCGTCAGTAAAGCCGGTTCCTTAATCGCAGATTATATCGCAGATGAATCGCCTTCGATAATGAACGCGATATTGCGTGGTTTGTCAGTGAACTACGGCTCTGTCTATTAAATGCGCTCCATTTGAAAGCAGGTGATGGCGATTTAGCGGTAATCAGGGAACCGGCTTTACTGACGAAATGCGCGTGACAATCGCATGCGATATATCGTGCAGCCCTACTGGGTACTGTATCCCACAATGCAATGTGCTTGATTAGATCAAGCACATTGCATTGTAATATCAGCTGCATTTTTGCTCATCTTCAAAACACGAATGATGATCTTTTTAATGAAACCTAAGGGATTTTTGTCCCTACACTGAAAGCCCATTCCTCCAAAATGTCGACGCTTCCAAAAGTTCATTAAGACATTGTAAAATGAATTCATATGCATCAAGCTATTTAATCCAAGTTTTCTGAAGACAGACAATCACTTTATATGATGAACAAAAATAATGTAGGCTGTTATTCACAATGCAAATAAATAGTAGTAGTTTGCCATCAAAAATGGCGAATGGAAGCTCAAACGTGCATGCTTGACACATGAGAACTAATGAGGCTTGTTCTTGCTTGTCACGCAAACACGTTTGAGCTTACGCAAAAACCAGTGAGAGTTATTCTCACGCATCAAGCAAGTACGGTGCGACATGAGGGGAAGTAATTGGTGACAGAATTTAAACTTTTGAGGATCTAATGTCACGTAACTGTGGCTGAAGTGAAGATGAAAAGGACAAAAAAGTATTCCAACAAAACAGTCATTTTAATAAATCCAACAAAGAATAGGAGAATAATCAAAACAAACACTTAACATACCATATAACATTGACGATACCGGACAAGGAACAGAATGAAACACAGGGTTTAAATACAAGGAGCAAACAAAGGGAAGACCAAGCTAATCAAGACCAGCTGAACAGAATGACTAATAAAGGGATAGTTCACCCAAAAATGAAAATTTGATGTTTATCTGCTTACCCCCAACGCATCCAAGATGTAGGTGACTTTGTTTCTTCAGTAGAACACAAATTGTGATTTTTAACTCCAACTGTCGCCGTCTGTCAGTCTTATATTGTGGGTCAATGGGAACTTCTTTTATAAGAGTAAATAAAACTTGCTTAGACAAATCCAAATTAAACCCTGCGGCTCGTGACGACACATTGATGTCCTAAAACACGAAACGATCGGTTTGTGCGAGAAACCCAACAGTATTTATATCATTTTTTACCTCTAAAACACCACTATGTCCAACTGCGTTCAGCATTCGCTTAGTGAGGTCTGATCGCGCTCTGACAATGGCAGTGATGTCTCGCGCATATACTTCAATGAGTGCTAGACATTACTTCCGCTGTCAGAGCGCGATCAGACCTCACTAAGTGAATGCTGAACGCAGTTGGACATAGTGGTGTTTTAGAGGTAAAAAATGATATAAATACTGTTCGGTTTCTCGCACAAACCGATCGTTTCGTGTTTTAGGACATCAATGTGCCGTCACAAGCCGCAGGGTTTAATTTGGATTTGTGTAAGCAAGTTTTATTAACTCTTATAAAAGAAGTTCCCATTGACCCACATTATAAGACTGACAGACGGCAGTGGTTGGAGTTAAAAATCATCATTTGTGTTCTACTGAAGAAACAAAGTCACCTACATCTTGGATACGCTGGGGGTAAGCAGATAAACATCACATTTTCATTTTTGGGTGAACTATCCCTTTAATATGTAATTTAGGTAACACACTAGGAAATCTGGAAGGCAAACAGAACATAACAACAGAAACTCATCAAAACAGAATCTCATCTAATAATAATTATGTTGAAACAAAATTAGATTAAAAATGCAAATTAACTATTTTATTTTCTAGGTTTTATTTACACCTCTCACTAAATTGAGATCATGTTACAATGCAGCATATTATTGTTTAAAATGTTTATCGGTTACAAAAAGGCAGTATACAGTGCAGGAAATATTGCAGTTTACTTTGCAGTATGCACTAAGCAGTATGCTATTGTAGTATTCTATTATGAACATAGCCAGTGTGCATTTGACTTTGGGTTAGTCAGTCTTTATCCATTTCACAAATGTCAAAATAATGTAAATTGGTTTATTCTGTTGTTGTTGTTTACAAAGGGTGGCACCCTGAGTCTTTGTCCAGAAAGAAAACAGCTCATTTTGTTTAGGCCACAACAGATAAAACGCCTCAGCTTTCCTTTAAAAATTTAGGCCATCACATCAGCACAGGCTGATTTATGGCTTCATTTATTGTTGTTTGCTGTAGGGTGCTGTCCATGAAAGTAATGGCTGAACTGTGGGTGAGCATCTAATAGATTTGGTATTATTTCAGTGTTACTAAGACAGTCAATCTTTCTACAAAGAAAAAAATACTAAATTAGGATAAAGTCTTGTAAAATAAACACTACTTCTATATCCTGTGCCTTGAGTCAGAAACATTTCTTTGCAAATAATACAGCTAAGGTGGCCTTTTTTTATTTAATGGCATCAGAAATTTGAGTTTTTTTTTTTTTCACAATACACATAGTACATATCTCTTTACATATATCACTGGGTGATAATAAAACAATAAACAATCAAGCAGTTGAGATTCTCTAGATTTTGCCATACGCGAGTATGCAAATATGTTTGATATACTTAAAACTTAAGTACCAGCTTCATATATAGAGCTGTACGATAAATATAGTTTACATTGTGGTGTTTTCTGTTTCATTTTGAAGGACTTAAATGGTTTATTGTCATTTGCTGTGTTTTTTCATTTTCCACACAGTAAAATCAGCAGAGTTAAATCAACTCTGCTTTGAGTACATATGGTCTCTCTCTAAATAGTGTTAAAGTAACACTGAAGCAAAGTTAAAGTTAATGATAATTAAGGATTAATTAAGTGATGAATGAGCATTAGTGATGAACACCTGCTGTCAAGATAATGTCTTTTATCTTCAGGTGATTCCATCTAAGACTATGGCTGAAGTCAGTTGTAGTTCTTGTGTTTTGTTCTTCATTGATTCTGCTTGTTAACAGCAGGTGTTCATCACTAACGCTCACTCACCACTAAATTAATCGCTTAATTATCTCATTAACTTTAACTCTGCTTCAGTGTTACTTAACACTATTTAGAGAGACTATGCTTATTATTACAGATCCATTTAATCACCTCATCTTCATCTCATCCCCAATCTGTGACAGATATACTTATATTCAACTTTATATACTGTGCTATAATATAGTTTACATTTTGCAAAGATATAATCATGGCCGTGATTTGCTACAGTATATAGTAAATGTCTGTCTATCTGTCAGGTGTAGGGACATTTTATGCATGCCATCTTATATGTCACTCTTGTATTTCTACAGGGTGTTTAAGAAGGCAAGTCCGAATGGAAAGGTAATATTACATTTATTTTGTCCCTCCTTCATGTCTGCTGATCATGTTATTGTGTCAGTTGTTTTGAATCTGATACTTCATAGGTTTTCTGTCAGTGACTGCAGCATAGCCTGTTATGAAACGGTTATGACTGAATAACCACAAATATTGAGCAACAAAGTATCTCTTGTTGCAAAATTTGATTTGATGCTTGTGACATGGTTAGCCAGACTGATGGGTCGCAATGGCTGTGCGGTTAGCATATAGCCTAGCCATGAGTCTATATGTATCATTAGCAGGGAGACCTGTGGTGCGCCACAACAGTCCTTGAGCAGGAAGCGGGCGTGGGGCGAATATGAAAGAGGGGCATGTGACTCAGTACCCAGCCTTCTGCAAAGCTGGGAAAGGCTTTTCCAGGGATCGGCACAACACAACAATTATATAAACATATATTTTCGAATAGGACAAATTGGTCTTGAAGAAAATGCACCTAAAGGACAAATTAGTGCTCATAACTTAATAAAAGCATTCATTTTGATAAGGTTAATGAAAGATAATTATAGAACTGTACATACACAATGGCACAAATAGGCATTTTAGCTCAGTTCAAATTGTTCGTTTTAGTTGTGCTGATTGTACGTTTATGATTGCCTTTTCAGCTAACGGTGTACCTTGGTAAGAGGGATTTCGTTGACCATGTGGACCTTGTGGAGCCTGTCGGTAGGCAATAAGAATCACAATCTTAAATTTTAGTTTAACTTTATGTTAGTGATCATGTTACATTGTAATTACATTGTAATTAATAAGTCATAAATGAGTGTGTGTACTTAATTTGTAATTACTTATGAACTGTTTGCAAATACACTTGACTCTTCCCTTACCCGTTAACCTACCCATACCACCAGACCTGTCCCTAACCTTACCCGTATCTGACCTCAATAGCAGCAAATGTATTTTGCAATACATGAACACGATAAGTACATAGTAGTCAAAGACACCTAATATAAAGTATGAGGTATTATCATGTGCATTATCTGCAAAAATATTAATTAAAGAAAACACATCATTTTATTTAAAAAAAAATAGAGTTGATGAATTGGATTAAAGGGTTAGTTCACCCAAAAATGAAAATTGTCATTTGTTATTCACCCTCATGTTGTTCTACACCCGTAAGACCTTCATTCATCTTCGGAACACAAATTAAGATATTTTTGATGAAATCCGATGGCTCAGTGAGGCCTGCATTGACAGCAAGATCATTTCCTTTTTCAGTGCCCGGAAAGCTACTAAAGACGTATTTAAAACAGTTCATTTGACTACAGTGCTTCAACCTTAATATTATAAAGCGACGAGAATACCTTTTTGTGCCCCAAAAAATCAAAATAATGACTTTATTCAACAATATCTAGTGATGGGCGATTTCAAAACACTGCTTCATGAAGCTTCAAAGATTTACAAATCTTTTGTTTCGAATCAGTGGTTTGGAGCGTGTATCAAACTGCCAAAGTCACGTGAACTATTGAAATTTCGAAACACTTGATGTAACGGCACTCTGAACCACTGATTCGAAACAAAAGATGTACAGTGCAAAAGGCATGAATATACGTTCTTCTTTATTCAACAATAGATATTGTTGAATAAAGTTGGTATTTTGATTTTTTTTTTTTTTTTTTGCACACAAAAAGTATTCTCGTCACTGCATAACATTAAGGTTGAACCACTGTAGACACATGAACTGTTTTAAATACGTCTTTAGTACCTTTCTGGGCATTTGAAAGTGTAATTTAACTTGCTGTCAATGCAGGCCTCACTGAGCCATCGGATTTTATCAAAAATATCTTAATTTGTGCTCCAAAGATGAATGAAGGTCTTACAGGTGTAGAACGACATGAAGGTGAGTAATAAATGACATGATTTTCATTTTTGGGTGAACTAACCCTTTAAAGTTAAAGTGATAAAGAAGAATGATTTCATACACCATATTCCAAATTATTATGCAAGTGACATATCAGTAAGATGTGGAACAACCTCTAAGTAGGGTTTCCATAGATCTGGCAAATTATTTAGTCTGAGATTGATACCAGTTATCTAAAAAGACATGGATAAATAAACAAACAAACATTTTCTTAGAAAAACTAAAATCTAAATGTTTATTCTACTGAAATCTTACTGATATGTCACTTGCATAATAATTTGGAACGCAGTGTAGATAAGCATGCAGCTGACATTTTACCCATAAAATATCTTTTTCCTATTGCAGATGGTGTGGTTTTAATTGATCCAGAGTACTTGAAAGAGAGAAAAGGTGAGGAGTATTTTTTTTTTTTTACTTTTGAAAGTGCCACGGTATAGCAATATGTTATTTACCACAGAAAAAAAATTATGTTTACATCACAGTTGTTCCTCTTAAACATTAAAGTGATTAAAGTGTCTCTACTATGCTTTATATATATATATATATATATATATATTACCTTTCATGTAGTATGTAATATTGCTGTTTGTAAATGCAAAAGGTCTGTAAAGTTTCAAAGCTCAAAGTGCAGATAAATGGAGTTATTTTCTCCCAGATGAAAGAACCGATTCTGAACTGCCTGAAACGAGTTGTCAGTAATTCCAGCCCTACTTCCTGCTCGAACATATGTAGGTTTGTAACAAATGTGCATAATGTCAGCCTATGGTCTTTGACCCACCCTCAAACACTAGGTGTAACTTTGACAGGAAGAGTTTGGTTGTGTTCTCGGCATGTCGAAAAGACTGTGTTCTCTGAAATGTCTAAGCAAATCCACTTTACATGCACTTCCAAAGGATGAGGACTCACACTGGAATTGATATGGTAAAACTGACGCCATAATTACTGTTCGTATCACGGTGTATATAAAGTGCTGAGGAAGCATCCGGAGCTGAAATTCAAATATGGTAATAGGCATTTTAATTTTTGGCACATGCTGTAAGTGCTAGACCAATCACAACAGACTGGGCCATCTGACCAATCAGAGCAGAGGAAGCTCTCGGAAAGGAGGAATTTAGAGAGGCCAAATCCTTTAGAGGACTGTTTTAGATACTGTGAGAAAGGTGATGCTGCAATGTAGATTATGAGAAAATTAAAGTGTTTTTTGACTTCAGATGCATGAAAACCTGTTTTAGGAAACCTCCAAAAAAGTTAAGAACCTTTTATAATAGAGTAATATGGGCATTTCAAAGGGAGAACAGGTAATTTGCAGAAATTCCCTGCTTTACAGGTGTTTCTCCTAAGAAGACGACCCTGTTAATCACACGTGTGAACAGTTTGTTTCAGAAGAAATTTTCAGCGTTACAAACCACACTCAAATACCAAAGTCTGCAATCATAAATCAGAGGTCTCAATATGAACTCAATCGTCACTCATTAAATTTTTCCAAGACTAACATCTGAGATGTGCAATCCACATCAGTTTTATAGCTCTGTACACTTACTGTATGTCAATAATTGTTCCATTTGTTGCTGGTTTTATTTTATTAGGAACTGGGAGTACACAGTTGACTGTAAATCCATTAACTATAGAGTTATTAGGCAGTTTTTTTTAATCCTTCCACAGTTTTTGTGACACTGACGTGTGCTTTCCGCTATGGACGGGAGGACTTGGATGTTCTTGGCTTGACGTTTCGCAAAGACCTCTTTGTGGCCAACATCCAGGCATTTCCTCCTGTGCCTGAAGAGAAAAAGAGCTTGACACGTCTACAAGAGCGATTGATAAAGAAACTTGGAGAACATGCTTACCCCTTCACCTTCGAGGTGAAACTTCTTGCTTACTTTCTTAACATAATGACAACTATGTTATGCTGTTCAGAGATTATTGGATTCACTGTTGATTACATTTGATCCCTTCATCACCATTTCAACTCAGATTTAAATGTCAAAACTTTTCTCACAGATTCCTCCGAACTTACCCTGTTCTGTAACGTTACAACCAGGGCCAGAAGATACAGGAAAGGTACATTTTCCCTCAAATAATGTTTTATGATGTGGGTTTTGATAGATATAATTAAAAAGGGCTTTGCAGAATTCTCAGAGTAACTTTTTATTTTTTCTTGTCTGCAAAGGCCTGCGGGGTTGACTTTGAAGTCAAAGCTTTCTGTGCAGAAAATGTTGAAGAAAAAATCCACAAAAGGTACAACCTTTCACAATGGCACCCAAAAGAGACAGAGCAACACATAAAATGTTACTTATTATTATAGATTATTAGTTTATTTATTTATTAGTTCATTTATTATTAGTTTTATAAAGCAGTAACTATTACTTTAGCTCATACATAGTCTTACACCATTTGTTCTATGAATATAAATGATACTTAAACAAGGCAGTTTGTTGAGGAGATGTGCTATTATGATCTAAATGAACAGACTGAAAAAAAAAAATCAATCATATATAAAGACCAGAAAATCACAGAGATTTGTGAGTGCTTGCAATTGCCCATGGCAACCACTCACAACATAGATTTTGTTAAAGTCAATAAATGTCATAAATTATGATATGTTTCTCCTATTACCGGCCCTTCCACAGAAATTCAGTGCGTCTTGTTATCAGAAAAGTGCAGTATGCTCCAGAGAAGCCGGGCCCGCAGCCAATGGCTGAAACCACAAGGCAGTTTCTTATGTCAGACAAACCATTACACCTGGAGGCCTCACTTGACAAAGAGGTGGGTTTGTCTAGTTACTCAACTGGTTTGAATAAGATGAAATATCTGACTAATGAGGAAAGGCAACATCGGTAGGATCCTGATATGCTATTCTAAAAGTTATTCCAGTTACAATGAGTACATCTAGTGATGGAACCAGGGCATTACAACTGAAATGCTGGGCTGCAATGTTATGCATAGTAGTAGTATCTAATAATAATAATAATAATAATAATAATAATAGAAATTAAGCTTTTATCTTTTCTTCAAATTATTTTAATATGACCCTATGAAAATTAAGAAATTCATGCAGATATTATTGAAGCTTTAACCAAAAGATAACTATAAATCAAATTTTGAAATACATTTTGGCATGAATGTTTACTGCTACAATCAGTACTGCATTCACAGAAATCTTGCATAAAATTCATATTAATATTCTAATAAAATTCATTAGATTTATTCATGTTTTAGGCCTGGGGTCTCAGCATGTCATTACAGATTTTTGACATACTATTAAATGTTATGCCTGCTCGTTGTTAAACAATTTTTGAGTATCTGAAAAAGGTTTGGGGTCTCTCCCTGAACAGAACAGAAATAGAATCACAAATATTTAGGCCTAAATTTAAGATTTATGTATGAATTTCATATAAAATTTCCATCCATTTGGATTACACAGTTTTAACATAGACAAAGATTATGTGATGACAATGACAATGACAATACACTCTTACTTCAGAATCACATACTGTACAGAGTAGGCCTACAGATATTATTTGACCTATGCTTCTATTAACTCTAGCTTTTGTTCTTTGCATGATGCTGTTTGTGCATAATGTCTTTCAGATTTACTATCATGGTGAACCAATCAGTGTCAACGTCCATGTCACAAACAACACAAACAAGACAGTAAAAAAAATAAAGATTTCAGGTCATTCAGTTATTTATAGTGGATGGACTTTGTATTTACATTAGTATGTAGTAAAGAAACTCTAGGCAATAACACTTATTTCTATTACAAAACGTTGCAGTGCGTCAATATGCTGATATTTGCCTCTTCAACACTGCCCAGTACAAGTGTCCAGTGGCAACAGAGGAATCAGAGTATGTACACTGCAAACTAAACAATATGCTTCCGTATGAGAACACACCTTGACATCTGTCTAATTACTCTCTGCTTTGTGCCACGTTCTAGTGATATAGTGGCTCCCAGTGCCACATTTTGTAAAGTATACACTCTCACCCCATTCCTCGCGAATAACCGAGAGAAACGCGGCTTGGCTTTGGATGGCAAACTCAAACATGAAGACACAAATTTAGCATCGAGTACATTGTAAGTACACTCTCTTATTCTTTCATTTGAAAGCAGATTGTGTTTCTTGGTATGTTTATTAATTTATCTCTCAATGGCATTGTTGTCTCAAAAGGTTAAGAGAGGGAGCCAATAAGGAAATTCTGGGCATCATTGTTTCTTATAAGGTGAAAGTGAAGCTGGTGGTGTCCCGTGGAGGGTAAGTTTACATTTTGCTCATCTTGTGTGGTTTGTGATGCTGGAATAAAGTTCAAACTTTACAATTAGGTTAAACAAATGTCATAGCACTTGCCAGGAATTTGTGCTACAGACATGAAACCTCAGACTTGTTGAGGAGGGGTGTGCTATCGCTTTACGAAGCAACTTAAGATTTTTATCTGGTAGTACATACATTTTGGAAATCCCATAAAATCCCATAGATACACATTGAATAAGGGGCCACTCTTAAAGGGTTAGTTCACCCAAAAATGAAAATAGTGTCATTAATTACTCACCCTCATGCCGTTCCACACCCTTAAGACCTTCGTTAATCTTCGGAACACAAACTAAGATATTTTTGTTGAAATCCGATGACTCAGTGAGGCCTCCATAGCCAGCAATGGCATTTCCTCTCTCAAGATCCATTAATGTAC
This sequence comes from Culter alburnus, assembly GCA_028476615.1. Classification (NCBI taxonomy): domain Eukaryota; kingdom Metazoa; phylum Chordata; class Actinopteri; order Cypriniformes; family Xenocyprididae; genus Culter; species Culter alburnus. The sequence goes on from JAOTNS010001390.1 coordinate 173,601, forward strand.
TAAAAACATATTTAAATCAGTTCATGTGAGTACAGTGGTTCAATATTAATATTATAAAGTGACGAGAATATTTCTGGTGTGCCAAAAAAACAAAATAACGACTTATTGATGGCCGATTTTAAAACACTGCTTCAGGAAGCTTCGGAGCACAATGAATCAGCGTATCGAATCATGATTCAGATCGCGTGTCAAATCGCCAAACTGCTGAAATCACGTGACTTTGGTGCTCTGAACAGCTGATTCGACACACTGATTCATAACGCTCCGAAGTTTCCTGAAGCAGTGTTTTGAAATCGGCCATCACTAAATAAGTCGTTATTTTGGCACATCAAAAATATTCTCGTCACTTTATAATATTAATATTGAACCACTGTGCTCACATGAACTGATTTAAATGGTTTTAGTACATTAATGGATCTTGAGAGAGGAAATGTCATTGCTCCCTATGCAGGCCTCATGGAGCCATCGGATTTCAACAAATATCTCAATTTGTGTTCCAAAGATTAACGAAGGTCTTACGGGTGTGAAACAGCATGAGGGTAAGTAATAAATGACAGAAATTCCATTTTTGGGTGAACTAACCCTTTAAAAATAAAGGTGTCACGTAAGGCACAGAGACGAGAGGGTCAGATCCATATGCAGCTTTAATGGGGTAATCCAAACACGTAATCCAAACAGGCAGGGGTCAAAATCCAAAGATCAGTCCATACAAAACAAAGAAAAACACAAACAGAAGCCGGTGACATTAAGTGAAACCACAATAACAAAAGCAGAAACAAACCAGGAATAGACAGACACTAATGATGAAACACAAAACAGCTGGGTGCAATGAACGGGATAATGAGTCCGGGAAGTGGGTTATGGGAATTGAAGTCCAAGTGAGGTGAACAATAGTCCATGTTGGAGTGCCCTCTGGTGGCTAAATAGGGCACTCCAACTGGTGATCATGACAGTACCCCCTCCCTACGGAGCAGCTACCAGACGCTCCACCTGACCAAACACAAAACAAAACTCTCAGGAGGGAGGTGGACCGGAGGAGGACCAGGGGGAGGGGGAGGCCAGGGGGAGGGATGGCGGGCCAGGTCCAGAGCCCCCGACCGAAGGCCAGGGGGGAGCCAGAGGAACAGACCATGGGGGCTCTAGCCAAGTCAGAGTCCTAGCTGAGTACCAGGGCGGTGCTGGAGGAACAAACCAGGCGGGTTCCAGCAGGTTTAGAGTCCGGGCTGAGTGCCAGGGCGGTGCTGGTGGAACTGACCAGGCAGGTTCCAGCAGGTCTAGAGTCTGGGCTGAGTGCCAGGGAGGTGCTGGAGGAACAGACCAGGCGGGTTTCAACGGGTCAGACGGCCTGGGCGGCGGCAGCAGGGTAGACCAAGGGAGCTCAGAGACCATATCAGGAAGAACGGGCTGCTCATTGACAGCCTCCGGGGCCGTATCATGGAGAGCTGGCTGCTTGGTGACGGCCTCAGTGACCGTATCAGGAAGAGCGGGCAGCTCTAAGATGGCAATGGGCTGCTCTAGGATGGCAGCGGCCTTGGACTGGCAGACTGATCCAGAGTCAGCAAAACCTGAGTGCATCCTCCAGGCACGCAAGACCGCCAAAACGTAAAAGGTTAAGACTGCCCTCTGGGCCATGACCGGACTGACGCTGAGAGCGGGCTGATCTGGGACGGCAGCGGGCTCAGGCTGGCAGACTGGTCCATGGTCAAAGGAGCCTGAATGTATCCTCCAGGCACGCAGGACCACCAAAACATAGAAGGTGACGGCAGCCTTCTTGGCCATGGCAGGACTGACAGGAAAAGTGTGCGACTCTGGAGCGGACTCACGGGCTGGAGGGGGCTCTGGGAAGGCCTCCAGGCCTTGAGGGCCTCACAGGCTGGAGCGGGCTCTGGAGCGGACTCACGACGGGAGGGCCTCACGGGCTGGAGCGGCTGGAGCGGACACACGGGCTGGAGCGGCTCGGAGCGGACTCTGGACGGACTCACGGACTGGAGCGGGCTCTGGAGCGGACTCACGGACTGGAGCGGGCTCTGGAGCGGACTCACGGGCTGGAGCGGGTTTTGGAGCGGACTCACGGGCTGGAGCGAGCTCTGAAGCGGACTCACGGGCTGGAGTGGGCTCTGGAGTGGACTGATGGGTTGGAATGGGTGCTGGAGGTATCCGAATCTGCCCATTCTTCCGAAGATACAGGTAATTGGAGAAATTCCAGAAGTTTAACTCCTTCACCAGCTCCATCTCCCACTGCGGCAGAGGGTCATCTAAGCAATTATTAAATATGTCCTTGAGGACCGCATCAGGGAGATTAAACCTCTCCGCCCGTGACCAGAACTTCTGGGTGAAGGCCCTCACCTCCATTCTCCTCTGGCGAAGTGTAGTCAAATAGGCCAGACCCTTCCCAGCCCCAGCAGATGGCCAGCTCCTTCCGCTGCTGGATCTAGGCATGATTGTGGTTTCTGTCACGTAAGGCACAGAGACGAGAGGGTAAGATCCATATGCAGCTTTAATGGGGTAATCCAAACACGTAATCCAAACAGGCAGGGGTCAAAATCCAAAGATCAGTCCATACAAAACAAAGAAAAACATAAACAGAAGCCGGTGACATTAAGTGAAACCACAATAACAAAAGCAGAAACAAACCAGGAATAAATAGACAGACACTAATGATGAAACACAAAACAGCTGGGTGCAATGAACAGGATAATGAGTCCGGGAAGTGGGTTATGGGAATTGAAGTCCAAGTGAGGTGAACAATAGTCCGTGTTGGAGTGCCCTCTGGTGGCTAAATAGGGCACTCCAACTGGTGATCATGACAAAAGGTTATTTATTGGCACCAATGGTTCCATAAAGAACCTTTAACATCCATGGAACCTTTCCATTGGACAAAAGGTTCTTTATAGTGGAAAAGGGTTCTTTAGATTATAAAAATGTTCTTCACACTTGTTCTTTAAAGAACTGTTAAAGGTGGGGTAAGCCATATTTCAAAAAAACTGTGGAAGTTAGTCGGGCCGACACCAACAATCAGCTGAATGCCAATCAGCATTAGTGGACATATGACGGTCGAGGAGAAAGAATGATTAAGAGATAGATGTGAAGAAAGACTGTAGAAAGAGAGATGAGACAATACAAAAGAGCTCAAAAGAATATCACTGGAATGAAGGTATATGACTGGGCAAGCGCTATAGGACCCGCATTAATATTAGAAAAGCTTTCCAGCGCTGGAGAGAGCTGAGCAAAAAGGCCTGAAAACTGGAGGCTGCTTTGATTCTGCTTCACACGAGAGTAACACTGGGTTTGAGTGTCATTGATTGTCTGGAGCTGCTGTGCTGTTGGCGTCTAACAACAAACTCTTGTTTGTGTTTACTATTGTGTATTGTACGTTCATTTTTGTGCTTCCTTGTCGTTCGTTCATCATCTGCGCTTTATTTTTCGTGAAGCATTATTTTGTTGTGCGTTAGCTGTGATAAACAGACATCCACTCACATTGTGTGTGTAACAGTGGCCAGCTAGTGAGAGTTGTGCAGGTAAACCACTGCACACTGACGACTGCTAGAGGATGCGGTGTTTAGCGTCATTGTTAGTGCACTCAACCACATGCCAGCAGCGATCAGGGTTCGAAACCGTCTCGGAGCAGGGTGGTTAGGATTGGAGGGTGACTTTTGGAGGCGGACCAATGAAGAGAGGGGTGGGTTTGTTTGGGTTGATTTCAAATATCAACAATGTCCAACGGCGTTTTTGAAATATGTCTTACCCCAACTTTAAGTAAAAGGTTCTTTGGGGAACCAAAAATGGTTCTTCTGTGGCAACACTTAGATGCTAGGGACCAGAATATCAGAGAGACTTGGCTCTTTTGACATGGGCAAGTAAACAGCCACATAGCAATCACTCAAAAAATGGTAGCAACTGCATAGCAACATGCTAAAAACATCCATGACACCCTGACTGCATCCGAAATTGCATACTTCCCTACTACATAGTAGGCGAAAAACATGTATGTAACAAAAGAAGTATGTCCGAATTCATAGTACTCATGAAAGAGTAGGCAAAAAGTACTCAGATGACCTATTACTTCCGGTAAGATTCTGAAGTGTGCATACGATGGACACTTTACTATCCCATGGGAGAGGATTTGTGAATGGCAGTAAAGCGATGCAACTGACGCTGGTAGGTCACATGATAATGACAGCATGGCAAATGTAGTGTGTCCAGATTACATTCTTGCTACACATACTCATACTACACGAGAATTGAAAAAACTTATTCAAATTACTTATTCAAAATAAGTGCCTACTCAAGAGAGTATACAATTTTGGATACAGCCCCTGTCAATGTAACTGTGAGTTTAGCACAGACAAGTATGGTTCACAAAACCTTTAGAAAATGTAAAAATCTTGTTAAATTATTTGTGATTGCTTGAAAAGGGATTTTTAATTTAACCCTAGAGTGCATGACCATTAAAAAGCATACAAAAATGACAATATCAGATCAGTTTGACACCCTTTATGCATTCTAGGGTTACATTAAAAGGACTTTGCTAGGTCAATATGGTACACTAAAGAAATAATGCCTTAGTCATTGTAATACAGTAAGATCATGCTGTTTATTTTTTTCTCAGACTGCTGGGAGATCTTGCCTCAAGGTACTGTGATCTTTTTATCAATTCCTTTAGAAATTCTAATATTTTTGTGTAATGTGTGTAAATGTTTGACAGCTTCACTTTGAAACCAGATTAAAGCTGATCCATGACTAGGGCTGCATGACCATATACTGAAAAGTCTGTCTTTTCAGTATTCTATGGGGAGATATTCTATGGGGAATGCCACAGCATGACCAGTGTCTGAAGTATGTGTGCAAAGGTGACAATTGTATTGGCCAGCGACAGCCTATGACGTCACTACCAGTGCTACCATGAGTATAAAAGGGTGCCTGAGGAATACGTCATCTGCTTCTTCATCTTCAGGAGTTGTTTGTTTTTAGCTTATCAGTAAGCAATCATTCAAAATGGAATCTGGCGGTAGCAAGACATTTAGGAAGTGTGTTGATCCATTTCCTCGTTATTTAACACCTGATGATACACACAACTTTTGTACTGTTTGTTTGGGCGAAGAGCACACACTCTCAGCTCTCTGGGCCACTAAATGATCTTACAATGACCCTTACTGACCCTCACGGTCGCACTGGTAGTGACGTCATAGGCTGTCGCTTTCCAATATGATTGTCGCATTGCACACATGCTTCAGACACCGGTCACGCTGAGGAGTTCCCCATAGCAAATTGTCAGATGCAATGTCTCGCTACCCTTCTCAGGTAACCTAGATTATATTTGTAACCCAAGATGATTCCTATAAGTAGCCAAGCCTTTGGCCAGAAGCACAGGCAGACTCAAACACTTGATAAGATGCCATCAATTACTGGACCATTTGTGCAGATGCTTTTAGGCCAGTGGTTCCAGCACTCTGTTAGCACCTCATGAGTGGTGGGATTGAGGTTTGGGAGCAGCGCTGGCCAGGGTTTAATTTGGTTATCATGTCTACTGGATGCATGATTTGTGTTTCCCTCTCCAGTGATGTTGCTGTCGAGCTCCCCTTTACATTAATGCATCCCAAACCATTGGAGGAATCGATCTACAGAGATGGTATTTGCCAGACTGCCTTTTTATCTGCTTTCATATTGCTCTGATGAACTAGTTTAAAGCTATGATTTATTTTTTGCATGTTCCGGTAACTAAAACGTATACTTTTCCTTGTACAGGAATATAAATATATTTTAATGAATAAGATATAAAAATGTAATAAATATATAAATATTTATTTTAAAATATATATACTTTAATTGAAGACTTTTAAAATTCATGTCCTAACATGACAGTACTGAATTACAGCTTTAAAAAATCTATGTAAAGAGCAAAAGCTAAAAAATTTTTATTTATACTAACAATACATTTTTTGTTGATGTTTTGTTGAATAGGTGCCAGTGGGTGAAAGTTTAGTTACAATAAAATTCAAAAATAATGATGTCACTATGTGCAGACTTTTATAAATGGGTATATGGGAAGTGGTAAATAAATACCTACAGAATTCCAATCAGTATTCGTTCTGCATCCTTTCTGTTTTAGCCCCAGAAAATGATGCCCCCATTGACACAAACCTCATTGAATTTGACACAAAGTAAGTGAAAGTCTTTTCTATGGTGTAATTGGATTTTAACCTACTAAACTGCTTTGTTGCTTGTTAATTTAATGGATTCATATATTTTGTTTAACCAAAAAATCTGACAGTTATATGCACTACCGGTCAAAAGTCTGGAATAATTTAGATTTTTTCATGTTTTTGTAAGAAATTTCTTATGCTCACCAAGGCTGCATTTATTTGATACAGTAAAAACAGCATCATTACTCCAGTCTTCTGTGTCCCATGATCCTTCAGAAGTTAATCTAATATGCTGATTTAGTGCTCAATTATTATCAATTAATTAACCAATTGGTGCTTAGTTAATAATAATGGTTCTTCTTATTATTAATGTTGAAAACAGTTTTTGCTGCTTAATATTTTGGTGGTAACCAAATCAGGATTCTTTGATAGAAAGTTCAAAAGAACAGCTTTTATTTGAAATAGAAATCTTTTGTAATATTATGTCTTTACATGTTTTTTTTTTTTTTTTTTTTTTTGTCTTTAAATGTCTTTACTGTCACTTATGATCATCAAGTGTGTCCTTGCTAAATAAAAGTGTTAATTAATTATTATTATTATTTTTTAAATCTTACCTAAAACGGATCATGGTTTCCACAGAAATATGTTTTCAACATTGATAATAATGTTTCCTGAGCAGCAAATCATCATATTAGAATGATTTCTGAAGGATCATGTGAAACTGAAGTCTGGAGTAATGATGCTGGTGTAATGAATGCAGCTTTGATCACAGGAATAAATTATATTTTAAAATATATTCAAATAAAAAACTGTAAAATTTTAATAATATTTCACAATATTACTGTTTTTACTGTATTTTTCGATCAAATAAATGCAGGCTTGGTGAGCATAAGAGACTTCTTTCAAAAACATTATAAAATCGTAATTATTCCACAAACACACACACACACACACACACAGGTTTGTTTTGCTATCAAAGTGACACACAAACACAGAATAATTACGATTTTATAATGTTTTTGAAAGGACAAAAAGGTCTCATTCATTAACATTAGTTAATGTACTAACTAACATGAACAAACAATCAGCAATAAACATTTGTTATAGTATTTATAAATATTAGTTAATAAAAATAAAGTCGTTCATTGTTTGTTAGGTCACAGTGCATTAACTAATGTTGAAATTAACATTAGCTAAGATTAATAAATGCTGTAGAAGTATTGTTCATTCTTAATTCATGTTAACTAAAGAAGTTAACTAATGTTAATGAAACCTTATTGTAAAGTGTTACCTGCATGTTTTGCCTAAAAGAAACTAGAACAGCTTGTAATGCAGAGCACAAAAGTGGTTTTAGGGAAACAACTGAAAGCTTCTCTTACTGTCCCTAGTGACGATGACATCATCTTCGAGGACTTTGCTCGGCAACGACTGATCGGAGCAAAAGACGACAAAGATGAAGATGAGGAGGGTGCAGATTCGCCCAAACTGAATGACAGATAGATGCTCAGATAAGAGTTTCCTGTGTTGTGACGATACGAGAGACCCTTTCTGGATAACCTGGAAAAATGGGACACCCTTTAACACACTCACAGTGGTGCAGTTGTTGTGTTCTTGTTCACATTCGTCTCTTCCATCCTGCGAGGGTGTAAAATAAAAACTTAAGTGTAGAAAATGTGACCTTGTCGTTGAAGCGATTAGAAGGTGAGGTTTTAGTTGATAGGCCGCCCACTGAGTGCCTCGGATATTTGAGGGTCTTTTGGGGTTGAGGCAATGGCTTCTCATAATAGCTAAATCAAACGTCAGTGGTAGCATGCCTTTGTTGTTGCTTTGTTTTATAGATTCTTCCTTTGATTAGAACAGAGGGGGAGTTTGAGGGTCGTGGCTTAGTATTAAACCCTATTTAATGTATGGAATTTGTTCTGTTTTAATTACTCTAAAAGGGACTGGATTTACTATTTTTTATTATAAAAAGCTGCCAAATTGATTAATCTTTATAATGAGACACTTTTTTCCACGTTTCAAAAGAACCAATGTCTCATCTAATCTAAAAGTTATCATATATATATATATATATACGATACATGACATTGCAACAACCATTTATGACATTTTTTTCTCTTCAATGGTTTCTAAAAGTGGGTTTCTATGAAATCATTTAATTGTAAACAATGCCTATATATCTTTAAAGGGACAGTATATTATTATAGGATATTTTTACATAATTGAAGCTTCTCAAACAAAGTACCAATGAATAGTTGTGTGCTACAACCATTCCAGTTACAGTATCTATTCTGAATAAATTATATGTATACTTAAATCTGTTTCAAATCCATCATCTGTGGAACAGAAAATGAGAAATTTTGAAGAATGTACTGTTTTTTTAATGCTATCATAATTAATGGGGACTGCAGCTTTTAAGTGTCAATAAAGATTAAAAAGCACCATAAAATAATCATTAAAATTCACCCCAACCTGTGGCTACATTGTATGAATAAATTCGAATTAAAGGTTTTTTGTTTTTTCAAAGTTTGTGAATGAATTATTCAGTGTGAACCTGATCAAATAATTCATTGAAAAGATCAGACTCAAATAAATAAATAAAATAATAAATAAAAAATAAACGTTGAATCAAGAATCACTACTTGAACTCTCATGAATTATGGCCAAGTAGATGTTGGGCAGATGTCAAGATTTTCATTGTTTAATGATTTAATCTGTCTGTTCCTCTAGCAATCACATGGACTGTGACTAATTCTTTTAATATGGTTTTGCTCCATATGGTCATATTGGAAACTTGAAAGACCCAGTCCTTATTTATTTTTTTTCTGCACTGAAAAACAAAGCACATTCTTTAAAATTTCTCTTGTTGTGTTTCATGAAAGAAAGTAATCTAGATTTAGAACAACATCACAGTAAATAAATGATGACGGAATTTTCATTTTGGGGCAAACTATTGGTTTAAATATTCTTTGGACAATTTCCTACTTGTCTGACTCCTCTAGACTTATCCAGTAATTCTCTGAGCTGGAGACCCACTAAAATCAAAAGACACTTAATTGGAAATGTAGCCTTTTTTACATTGCAAAGATTATGTGCTTTCTATATGAATGAGGCCTTGACTTATTGCATGAAACGTCAATAATTTGTATGTTTTGTGAAAGAAAGAAAGATAGATAGAAAGATGTTTAAATGAAAATGGATTGTTCAATGAACTGATATATTATAATTTCCATGTGCTGGATAAACCACAATTCTAAAATAAGTAAACTTGATTATTGACATAAGGCAAGAAAATGATATTGATGATCAAATGTAAGAAGAAATTACAATATATTAAATATATACTATGTTGTATATATCAAAGTCTTTGTTTCTTCTTTATATTCTATGTATTTGTGTGTGTGTAGATGGTAGATAGTGACTCTGAAGACCTTGATGAACTGGTTCAGGTGTGTTTAATTAGGACTTGGGGAACAATGCCAAGGTCATGGGTTTGATTCCCAGGGGAAGCAGGAACTTACACAGTGTGTACCTTGAATGCAGTTTTAGAAAGTGGTCCTTCTGAGTCAAACATGGATACAAATTGGATCAGGCTCTCACTGGTAATCTCAGGATAGTTCTATGGATGAGACAGAGAGGCAGAGACTAATAAAAGCTTAGACATCATTCACTTTGCATCAGAGTAAAAGACATGTTTTTTTTTTCTTCTTTTTTAAATATGTTGGGCCTCATTTATAATGCGTGCGTACGTACAGATTTGATCATAGAGTGTGCGTGCGCTTAAATCCATGCCAACACTCATTTTATAAAAACGGTCTTTGACATGAAAAAGTGCTTAGTATGGAAGCCTGTTTCCGCCACTAAATGAAAAAATGAAAACAGTAATTGCGACTTTTTATCTCAGAATTCAAGCAATTGCGTGATATAAAGTCAGAATTGCAAGATATAAACTATATATATATGTATTATATATTATATTTATTATATTATATTACAGGCTTATATTATATTTAGATATTTTTTCTGAAAAATATCAAAGATGCAGATACTATCATTCTCACTGAAACCTGGTGTAGAAATGATGTGCTTACCTACTGTCCCTCAGGCTACTTTGAACTGTGCCCTCAGTGAAATTAAGGGAGGAATTCTGGTGTGGTACAGGGAGGATCTGGCCAAACACATTTCTGTTAATACAGTTGGAAAATCATTGCTGGTTAAAACTAAACAACCAAATTGGCATTACAACTACTGACACATATATCTGTGCCATCTACATTCCTCCAGCAGAATCCCCTTACTATGATGAGGAATATCTGAACAACCTCCACACTGAAATCAGCCATTTCCAGGCCCAGGGAAATGTGCTGCTGTGTGGAGACTTCAATGCAAGAACAGGATCTGAAACTGATAACATAGATCCAAAGGGCAATGAATATGTCTTTGGCCAAAAGCCCCTGAGTCTCACAAAAAATCTCCCACCAAGAAACAACCTTGACCAAACTGTAAATAAAAACGGTAGAGAGTTAGTGCAGCTCTGCCGAGCCTCGGGCCTGTACATTCTTAACGGCAGGATCAGAGGGGACTCTTTAGGGAGGTTCATGTGTTGTTCAGGTCTTGGAGCTAGTGTAGTTGACTATGCCATCACTGACATGGACCCTTCCTCCTTCAGTGCATTTACTGTCAAACAGCAAACTCCACTCTCTGACCATAACCAAACTAACATCTATATCAAAACACATCACGCACCAGAACAAAACAGACTGAAAACCTGCAAAATGAATCAGGTCCAGCAGAGATACAGATGGGCTCCAGACAGCCCAGACAAATTAATCTAAGCCCTCAATTCGGAAGAACTAAAAAATGTAATAAATACATTCATTAATAAGAAATTTGAAACAACTAAAGATCATTAATTTGGCTACAAATGAAATAAATTACATATTTAAAAAAACACCACATAGAAGTGAATTGAAAAAGAAAGGCACAAAATATACTAAAAATACCCCAAAAAAATGAAAAATGACTCAGACTGCAAAACATTAAGGAAACAACTTATAAAATTACAAATCTGAAACATAAAGAACCAAACAACACAGACATCAGAACTGAATACTGTTCAAAACTAAAACAATACAAAGACACAGTTAGAGTGAAAAAGCGACACCATCTGACCAAAATTTTACAGGAAATAGAACATTCAGTAAACCACAATCAGTTCTGGGATATGTGGAATAATCTGAGCACAATGAAACCACAAGACCTACCAATACAAGATAGAAATACAAGATAGAGAAATCCCACCAAAACAACTCAATGACAATTATAATCTGATCAACCAAAATCTACAAACTTATGAAGACAAAATTAAAAATAATCAAAATCCACTCGACTTCCCAATTACACTGACAAACAAACTCAAAAGCCAAAAATGTAAGAAATCTTGTGGTGCTGACAGCATTCTGGGTGAAATGCTGAAACACAGCACACCTGAGCTGCAGACGGCTGTGCTCAAATTATTCAACATTGTACTTAGTTCAGGCTGTTTTTCTGACATCTGGAGCCAAGGACTTATTACCCCAATTCATAAGAGTGGGAATAAATTGGACCCTAATAATTTCAGAGGCATTTGTGTGAGCAGTAATCTGGGGGCGTTATTTAGCAGTATGTTAAACAACAGAATTGTACGAACACAATGAGTCCGAGTCAGATTGGATTCCTTCCAAATCACAGAACAACCGACCACATTTTCACCCGTTGTGTTCTGTGAATCATTGTGATACTGAGTATGGTCGCTAGAGGGCAGTAAAACCTAATAAGAAACCTAGAGAGGTGATGAAGAAATGGAGTTGTTGATTTGCTATAGTAATGTTTACTGATGCTTCCTACATTAAAGACAACCGTTTGGAGTTAGCTTTTGTTTTCATTCTTTTTTACATTCTACAACATCACATCACCCTACACACCCTAATCAATAAACACGTAAAACAGACCAAAAATATTTGCATGCTTTGTCAATTTCAAAAAAGCATTTGATTCTATTTGGCACACAGATTATATTACAAACTTTTACAAAGCGGTGTAGGGGGTAAAGCTTATGACATTATAAAATCAATGTATTCGAACAACAAATGTGCAATACGAGTTGGCAACAAACATACAGAATTCTTCACCCAGAAGAGAGGAGTACGGCAGAGCTGTGGCCTGAGTCCAACACTGTTCAACATTTACATTAATGAACTAGCGGTGCAGTTGTAACGGTCTACAGCTCCCGGACTCAATCTACAAGACAAGAACATCAAGCTGTTGCTGTATGCAGACGACCTGGTGCTGCTGTCACCCACTGCACAGGGACTACAGCAGCACCTGGACCTGCAGGACAACTACTGCCAGAACTGGGCCCTGGCAGTAAACCTCAAGAAGACCAACATTATGGTCTTCCAGAAACACAGAACACAATGTCAGGAACACAGATACCAGTTCAAATCTTCAATAGTGTGATTCAGCCCATTGCGCTGTATGGAAGTGAGGTTTGGGGTCCACTCAGTAATCAGAGCTACACTAGATGGGACAAGCATCCAACAGAAGCCCTACACACAGAATTCTGCAAAATGATCATAAAACTACAAAGAAGAACACCCAATAATGCATGTAGGGTAGAATTAGGCCTGATCTAATTCCAAACCTGATTCCAAAAAAGTTGGGACACTGTACAAATTGTGAATAAAAACAGAATGCAATGATGTGGAAGTTTCAAATTTAAATATTTTATTCAGAATACAACATAGATGACATATCAGATGTTTAAAATGAGAAAATGTATAATTTTAAGGGAAAAATAAGTTGATTTTAAATTTCATGGCATCAACACATCTCAAAAAAGTTGGGACAAGGCCATGTTTACCACTGTGTAGCATCCCCTCTTCTTTTAATAACAGTCTGCAAACGTCTGGGGACTGAGGAGGCAAGTTGCTCAAGTTTAGGAATAGGAATGTTGTCCCATTCTTGTCTAATAAAGGCTTCTAGTTGCTCAACTGTCTTAGGTCTTCTTTGTCGCTCTTCCTCTTTATGATGCGCCAAATGTTTTATGGGTAAAGATCTGGACTGCAGGCTGGCCATTTCAGTACCGGATCCTTCTTCTACGCAGCCATGATGTTGTAATTAATGCAGTATGTGGTCTGGCATTGTCATGTTGGAAAATGCAAGGTCTTCCCTGAAAGAGACGACGTCTGGATGGGAGCATATGTTGTTCTAGAACTTGGATATACCTTTCAGCATTGATGGTGCCTTTCCAGATGTGTAAGCTGCCCATGCCACACGCACTCATGCAACCCCATACCATCAGAGATGCAGGCTTCTGAACTGAGTGCTGATAACAACTTGGGTTGTCCTTGTCCTCTTTAGTCCAGATGACATGGCGTCTCAGTTTTCCAAAAAGAACTTCAAATTTTGATTCGTCTGACCACAGAAGTTTCCACTTTGCCACAGTCCATTTTAATGAGCCTTGGCCCAGAGAAACACCTGTGCTTCTGGATCATGTATAGATATGGCTTCTTTTTTGACCTATAAAGTTTTAGCCGGCAATGGAAATGGCACAGTGGATTGTGTTCACTGACAATGTTTTCTGGAAGTATTCCTGAGCCCGCAGCATTGGGGGAATTGGTGATCCTCTGCCCATCTTGACTTCTGAGAGACACTGCCACTCTGAGAGGCTCTTTTTATACCCAATCATGTTGCCAATTGACCTAATAAGTTGCAAATTGGTCCTCCAGCTGTTCCTTATATGTACATTTAACTTTTCTGGCCTCTTATTGCTACCTGTCCCAACTTTTTTGGAATGTGTAGCTCTCATGAAATCCAAAATGAGCCAGTATTTGGCATGACATTTCAAAATGTCTCACTTTCAACATTTGATATGTTATCTATATTCTATTATGAATAAAATATAAGTTTATGAGATTTGTAAATTATTGCATTCCTTTTTTATCCACAATTTGTACAGTGTACCAACTTTTTTGGAATCGGGTTTGTATCTCCAAAGTGTCAAAGATACAAAGCAGAGACGGATCCTGACCAAGTACAGGCTCAGTGAGCACAGTCTAGCCATCGAGACCGGCAGACACAGAAGAGCTGGCTACCCAGAGAGCAAAGGGTGTGTGTTCACTGCAGGACAGGAGAGATCGAGACAGAGACACACTTCCTCCTTCACTGCCACAAATACACTCCTATAAGAGATCTCTACTTCACCAAATTCAGTAACTCAATAAAGAACTTTACAGCCATGACTGAAGTAGAGCAAATAAAGTTAATATTAGAAGAGGGACCGACAACAGCACTGGCTGTGAGATACGTGTGGACACAGCCACAGCCTGAGAGACAGCAGGTGAATTTGTGTGTCTGACCTCAGTGTGTTTCCCTACCGTCCACTACAGTGACCCTCAGTACGTGTGTGTATATATATGTTAAAACACTGTGGTATCAAATGTTCAGACATGTTATGTTATAATATTTGATAGTGTTTTAATATTTGATAATGTTTTCTTCTATTATACAGATGTTTTTATTTTTGTTTTATGTATATGTGCTTTGGCAATATTGTATTATTTACAGTCATGCCAATAAAGCAATTTTGAATTTGAATGTGTGTTTTGAAATACTAGAAAAAGGAGCAGAGACAATTATAATTTTTTTTTTTGTGGGACAGAATCGTGCAGGTGTGGGGCTAAAAAATCCACCCCTCTCAGGCCTCTACAGCAGACTACAAATATTCGAACAGCAACAACTACAAACTTTCCAATCACACCGCGAAAACAGTCAATAGTCTCCTGTCTGGAAAGAGATAGCAACACACACACACACACACACGTTTGTTTTTGTGAACTGTGGGGACATTCCATAGGCATAATGGTTTTTATACTGTACAAACCGTATTTTCTATCCCCCTACACTACCCCTACCCCTAAACATAACCATCACAGGAAACTGTGCACACTTTTCTGACAAAAACTCATTCTGTATGATTTATGAGCCTTTTGAAAAGTGGGGACATGGGGTAATGTCCTCATCAGTCACCTCTTCTTGTAATACCTATGTCATACCCATGTCATTATACACATTTGTGTCCTGGTATGTCACAAAAACGCACACCCACACCCACCCACCCACCCACCCACACACACACACCCACACACACACACACACACCACACACACACCCACACACACACACACACACACACACACACACACACACACACACACACACACACACACACACACACACACACACAGGGGTGTGACAGGTGTTGTCTCCCTCTCCTGGTAGCAGTCTGTAGTGCTGGAGCAAAATAACTGTTTTTACTGACCCCTAAATAAAATACCTGCAGCTTTCTAACAGGGTCCTGCACAAACATTTTAGGTAGCAGATGCTCAAGTGAAAAATCTTTTTTGAAAAATCTAATTCATTTGAATTCCTTAATAACCCATCCAGTTCTGCATGCAAAGAAAAAAAAAAAAAAAGAGTGCACATTGGTATTTAATTCTCGTTTATATCTCATATGTGCATATTTTCAAACTTGTTGACCTAATTACACATATTTATCAGCTATTTTACACTTTAACAAAACAGTATTTCCTTATATAAATGTTACAGTTTTAGCATATTTTTTTCAATTGGATATCTTATGATGAAAAGACTTTTCCTTTACTTATAAACTGAAGAAACTTTTGTCTTATTTCTTTTGTTCTCACTCCATAAACAATTGGGTTAAAACAACTTGGAAAAAGTAAGTACATTGTGCTAAAAAATACACGACTATTGGTAGAAAAATTATTTCTTATTCTGTATGACATAAATGCAATCAGGGCAAAAAATAAATTACTTGCCATTACAATGATGTGAGTAATGCAGGTGTTTATGGTCTTCATATGGGCATTACCAGATTTCAACACAGAGGCAAAAATCACAAAATAAGAAACAGAAACGAGAATAAAATCTGCAGCTGGTATAAGGAAAACAGTCAAAAGTCCTACTATGTTATTAATAGATATATCTCCACATGCTAACTGAACCAATGCCATGTGTTCACAAAAACAGTGATCAATCACATTTGTTGAACAAAATGAAAGTTTTCCAGCCAGAGAGACCATAGTGACATTCAGGAGTCCATTTGATAAATGGGACAATAAGATACTTTAGAAAGTTAGTGATTTCCATGTATTTGTGATAATTAAGAGGTTTGAATATCGCAAAGTAGCGGTCCAGTGCCATCCACAAAATCAAGGTAGATTGAAATGATCCAACATAACAAATACAAAACATTTGTACCAAGCAACCAGTCAGAGATATCCCACTCCAATTAAATAAAAAGCTAAGAAGCATGTTAGGTACAAAAAATATAGGCATGATCAAGTCTACAACAGCCAATACACCTATTAGTACATACATAGGAGAATGCAGAGCCTTTTGAGATATAATTAAATATATGAGACTAGAATTTGCCGTGATAGACAATAAAAACATCAGAAAGTAAGGAATAAATAAAAAAGGTCTCCATTCTTCAAGGCTGTAGAATCCAATCAGTTTTAAGTCTATGAATGAAATATTTCCTGCAGAAAGATTCTTCATGCCGATCAGTCCCTTTACAAACAGCGTTCTGTTCGAAGAAATAAGTTTCAAAGCCTGGAGACTAAAGCTACATTTGAAACTTTTACAAGTTAGATATTCAAAAAATTACTCAAAGAAAATACACCTAGACCACACAACTGAACTAAACAATATATGGTGCTATTTTTATCTATATAGGCCCTTCATTCATTAACCTGTGGTCTTTCCAATATGCTGATCAATAGAAATCTATACCACTTCCTCATATAATGGTTTGTCTTACATTTCAGAGTGAAACGAAAGCTTGACACAAAACATGTTCTCTAAATACATCATGCTGTGTTCCCATGAGTCAACTATTCCCATAGAATGTTTCCATAGAGTAGTGATTGTCAAACACCATTTTCCCCCTGAAAATACAATGGTGTGTACATCTTCATAAATGTAAAAAGTATTAAAAAACCCTAGATATTTAGATAAGGCCTAAATCATTTTCATTGCTTAATTTCTTTTCTTCACTTTAAATATTTTATTAAATTATTTGAGAATAAAAATATATTAAATCACTCAAAGAAGTTAATTATTAATACTAATAATAATTATAAGTAAATAGTACATTATAACAGCAGCTCTGTATAGTAGAACTGTATAGCAGCTCTAGAATAAAATAGTGTCATTGTTAGTTCAGTATTGTCAAGTAAGTTCAGTATAGATTCATTCAGTTGTAAAAAATCAATAGTTATTTAGTTAATTTATCTATACTGCAGCTCTGAAGAAGACAGTGATGTCATCGTCCAGCAGTTTGCATACATGGTGTCAATGCAGGCAGATTAAACACATTGTTGAAAATCAAGTGTCCCCAACTAAGCAAGCCAGAGGCGACAGCGGCAAGAAACTCCTTTAGGTGACCAAAAAAAAAAAAAAAACCGTTGGGAGAAACCAGGCTCAGTCGGTGCACGAACAGTGCATGATTATAATTCAGGCAGCATGTAAGGTCAGAAGTCAGATTGGGATCATAACAGTCAAAATATACAATCCAGTTCCATCTGGTTGAAGTTCGGATTCATCACCCTGGTATGGAGACAGGTTTGTTGAGGATCTGTGCCACTGAAGGACTATAATGCTTTAAGAGCTCGCTCAGGTACTGGGGAGCTAAACCATTTATTGCTTTGTAAGTAATTTGCAAGATTTTAAAATGAATACAATGTTTAATAGGAAGCCAATGCAGTGTTGACAGAACTGGGCTAATATGACCATACTTCCTGGTTCTAGTAAGATTTCCCCCCTTTTGGTCTATGTATCCCTGCCTCTGCTAAATTATCCCTCCCGGGTGATGCTACTCCACAAACCACCAACAGAGCATATCAAATACCAAAAATAAAAATCTTTTTTTAAAACATCACCAGCTGTCTCTTTACGACCACAACAAACTGGACACTCTTCAGACGCGCATTCCGACTTCACCTCAGCGCCAGGCGCAAGTCAAACGAGCGTGGAAAAGGTAATGTTAGGTGACGACGAGGGAGCTTCAGCTGAACAACAGTGAACTCCGGTCAGAGGAGATGTTGCCAGACTATGTCGGTAAAACTCCGAAAAATTAACATGACTGTCCAATCAGCCGTTACACTGTGCTCGTGGCGCACGCTCAAGAATTGCTTGCGCAAATGCGCCGGCGCGCGCTGCATAATTACTTTATTATAGCTTAAATAAAGCGCAAACGAAACTACGAGCAATGACCGTCGTTGTTCTGTTGTAAGTTAAGTCATGAAGTTACCAAACATGCGATTAAAGCTGCCTCAAAACTGTGCATGCATGTAGTCCTATTTGTTGACATGGTTTTAAAGCTATTGTTATCCAATTTGTTGGCCTTAAAACGTCTTAAAAATGCACATATGTACACCAGGGAAATCTAAATTTTCTCGGGGGAGCACGCCCCCGTACCCCCCTAGGAAACTACATTTTCTGACCTCGGTAATTATGAACCCTGCGTACGGCCCGGCTTATATTCTATCTAATGAAATATGAGGTAAATGTGCATTTCTCCAAATGTGCGCACTTTTGGACTTAAAGTTTGTGTATGCACTGTGATCAAAAATAAATGGGACCAAACGCGACTGAATGTAAAGGTTTGTGTCTCGTTATTCTATTAATAACTACCGATTGATTTTGCATTTCTATCAGAACATCCCCCTCTCTCAAGATCCATTAATGTACTAAAAAAAATTTAAATCAGTTCATGTGAGTACAGTGGTTCAATATAATATTATAAAGCGACGAGAATATTTTTGGAGCGCCAAAAAAAAACAAAATAATGACTTATATAGTGATGGCCGATTTCAAAACACTGTTTCAGGAAGCATCGGATCTTTCTGAAAGCATCGGATCTTCCTGAAAGGAAGCATCGCACCAAAAATATTCTTGTCGCTTTATAATATTAATACTGAACCACTGAACGAACATGAACTGATTTAAATATGTTTTTAGTACCTTTATGGATCTTGAGAAAGGAAGTGTCATTGCTCTGTTAGGTGACCCTAGATGACCCAGAGGTGAAAGTAGTTCACAAAGTTTATTGTAGTCCCAATATACAAACACGCTGCAGCTGGAAAAACAAAGGAATAATCAGTAGCTTCCCGAGTCACAGATCCTCGACAGTTGTCCCACTGTAGTGAAGCGTAGACCGATGGAGATGGTTCTGGCTGGCAGATAGAAGCAACCACGCCAGTAGACAGGTAGTTCTGTACGGCTGAACTGGACAGCAGGAAATTAGGTCGGGCTCTGGACTGGGGCTGGGACTCAGAACAACAGCTGCTAACACACACATAAATTTCGCCAAGCACAAGAGCTAGGAGCATGTCACACTCACATACAACAATTCCCGGACACAGACAAGAACGAAGAACAGGGAGAAGTAGGCAGCGCAATCAGCGCGAAGACACAGAACAGGTGCGTGCGTGAAGGCGCGAACGCCAGAGGTAACGGGGAACAGCTGAAATCAATGAAAGAAGAACGATAGAGGGGAAAAAATCACCCAAAAAACATGAGTGATCAAACCTGGCTCATGACATGCTCCCTATGGAGGCCTCACTGAGCCATCAGATTTCAACTAAAATATCTTAATTTGTGTTCTGAAGATGAACGAAGGTCTTACGGGTGTGGAACGGCATGAGGGTGAGTAATTAATGACAGAATTTTCATTTTTGGGTGAACTAACCCTTTAAGAGTCCTAGCATGCTGAAAGTCCCAGTGTGCAAGTAAGAAGTGTCCACCAGCGTCTATACAAAAGTTCACAGAAGTGTTAATCCAAATTGTACTGGAAAGGTAAGAATAAAACTCCACAATCCTGCAAATCCTGCAGGCGCCCCTGCATTTGTTAGTGAGAGATTGATTGTTTGCCATGCTGCCTCCTTTATACTGGTGTACTTCCTGAGTCATGGCAGACCCATTCACATTTAAAAGACATAATATATATACAAATACAAATTAGAAGACAAATACATAATATTTTTTATGCCAATTTAACGTTTAAACCACATGTCCAAAATACTGTTAAAACTGCTTTCTTCCATCTCAGAAATATTGCCAGATTGTGTCCAATGCTGTCGTTTACTGTTGCTGAGAGATTGATAAACACTTTTGTGTTTTCCCGTATTGATTACTGTAACGCCTTGTTGGCTAGGGTGTCAAAAGCTACCTTAAACAAATTGCAAATTCGGCTGCTAGAATTCTTACTAGAACTAAGATAAGAGATCATATTACTCCCATTTTGGAGTCTTTGCACTGGCTCCCCATTAGGTTTATGGTAGACTTTAAAATTTTGATGCTTACTTACAAGGCCTTATATCGGTTGGCACCTCAATATTTGACCAAGCTTTTAATTCCCTATACTCCAACCCGTGACCTTCGTTCCTCTGAAACTGGTCTTTTAACTGTTCCCTAAACTCGTTTAAGATTGATGGGAGATAAGGCTTTTTCTTCATTAGCTCCAAAACTTTGGAATTCTTTACCGATTGAGATAAGGCAAGCTAAATCTCTTGGCATTTTTAAATCTCAACTTAAAACTCATTTTTTAGGGTAGCTTTTAGTTGAAAAATTGTAATTTTTCATTGTGCTTATTTTATAGTTTATTTTGTCGCTTTAACTTTAATCTTTATATTGTGTGGTGATTCTTTGTTGTTTTATTTGTTTGTAAAGCGCTTTGATATGTACATTTAAAGGCGCTATAGAAAATAAAAGTTATTATTATTATTATTATACACATTAAAATAGATAAGAGGAATAAAATGGACTAAAAAAAACATGTAAACCAATTAAAATCATTGTAATAAATAGAGCGGTAAAACATGTCTTTTATGTGACAGTGTCACAACTTGTCTCTTCAGAATTCCCCACAGGTGTTCGATTGGGTTCAGATCAGAAGCCACTGAATCACTTTCACCCTGTTCTTCTTAATAAATCCAACAGTGGCCTTAGATGTGTGTTTAGGATCATTGTAATGTTGGAAAAGTGCACGACGACCAAGGGCACGGAGTGATGGTAGCATCTTGTATAAAGCAGTACATCTGTGAATTCATGACGCCATCAATGAAATGCAGCTCCCGACACCAGCAGCACTCATGCAGCCCCACATAAGGACACTGCCACCACCATGTTTCACTGTAGGCACCATGCATTTTTCTTTGTATTCCTACCTTTGCGACGCCATACAGTTTTGAAGCCATCAGTTCCAAAAACATTTATCTTGGTCTCATCACTCCAGAGTATAGAGTCCCAGTAGTCTTCATCTTTGTCAGCATGGGCCCTGGCAAACTCTAGGCAAGCTTTTTTGTGCCTGGGCTTTAGGGGAGGATTCTTTCATGGACGGCACCCATGCATGCCATTCCTCTACAGTGAACGCCGTGAAAAACACGCAGTAATAAACACACAGGCGAATGCGTGTACGGGCCAAAATACTGGCAACCGGACTCAATACGCTTCTATTGATGAAGAAATCTGTTCTCTATTTAATCGCGGTAGACTTAACGCGGTAAACCACACAGGCCAACAAGTTCCTGCTTGTCCGGCAAAAGAAAGAAACATGCTTTCCACCTCGACCTCACATGGACTACCCACAGCATCTCCTCTTTCCACTCGAAAGGGTCCTAGACAGAATAGAACTGAATGCATTTGAATTGCGGTTGCTAAGAATTTTATTTCAATCAGTCCAAGTAAAACTCATAAATATCACAGGTATTAGGTTTGATTTCAGATGTAGTCAATATTAGGCTATATCTTTAAATTTAAGGTAAATAAATTAGGCTTGTTAGGTTTTATTTAAACTTTGAAATGTATACTTTGGATTAGTGAACTGCTGTATTAATGGCATGTATGTATGTATGTATTTATGAGTAAAATAAATTATGAAGTTACACACTGCAACAGTGCAACAGTGCAGTATGGTAAGAGACAAATGTTGACGGATGACTATGAACCACAAAAATAAATAACTGCAGTTTACACTAAATTCATTGTAAACACAGTGCACAATTGTGAAAAAAACAGCATATGCTGGTTAAGTGTGTTTTGAAGCATGGAAGCTGGTTTGATGCTGGTCCTTAGTTGGTCATGAACTGGTTTAAGCTGGTCAGGACCAGCTTAGGACCAGCACTTGACCAGCTTAAACCAGCTCAAACCAGCTAAGGACCAGTATAAACCAGCTTATACCAGCTTCCATGCTTCAAAACACCTGCAACCAGCATATCAATAAAATTAAACCTAATACCTGTGATATTTATGAGTTTTACTATGACTGATTGAAATAAAACTCTTACCAACTGCAATTCAAATGCATTCAGTTCTATTCTTACCTCTTCTGTCTAGGACCCTTTCGAGTGGAAAGAGGAGATGCTATGGGTGGTCCATGTGAGGTTGAGGTGGAAGGCATGTTTCTTTCTTTTACCGGACAAGCAGGAACTTGTTGGCCTGTGTGGTTTACAGCGTTAAGTCTACCGCGATTAAATAGCGAACGGATTTCTTCATCGATAGAAGCGCATTGAGTCCGGTTGCCAGTATTTTGGCCCGTACACGCATTCGCCCGAGTGTTTATTAATTCGTTATTAATGAAAATTGTTGCTACTAGATTTTGCGCAGATTCGCTCATAGTTCAACATCTGAACAATCACAAATGAAAAACACAAGATGGCGCTTTGATGACATCAGTTTTCATTGAATATAAGTTTCAATATATTCTAGTTTCATTCCATATATTCAAGTTTCATTCCATATATTCAGACTTTCATTCAGATTTTCATTCAATATATACAACCGATCATATTATAAATACTATAATTTCCTGAACGGCATGCCATAACATTATATATATATATATATATATATATATATATTACACACACACACACTCACTCACTCACAATTCTAAGCTCTTTGGTAGATCCTATATTACTGAAAATGATTATATGGCTGAATACCTGATTTTACAATATTCTGGTAGTGGGGATTCTGGTGGAGTTTTGTTTGCACAAATAGAGAATATACAGGCAGTTGGTTGTAGTTCTCTTACAAGGAGAGTAGTATAAATGGAGTAAAAGGATGTTCTTCTATTTTGTATTTTGTAGGTTTTTTGAGCAGGCACGAGAACAATCGCAGCTGATGGAGAATGCTGTGTATTTGTTTTTGTTTTTTTTCCTCTTTATTAACTCAATTTCTGTATACAAATTTCTGCACAATGATATCATTCTTCTAAATTACCATCAGTGTTTACAGTATGTCCATTATTATTTTCAGTCTCATATTTTCAAATAGGGCCTACATAATAGCTGTTTTAAACTATAGCTTTAACAAAACAACAAATCCTTATTTAAATGTCACAGTATTGCATATTTACCTTTTTTAGATTTCTTTATAAAGGACAGACTTATACCTTTCTAATAAATTGAAGAAACCTTTGTCTTATTTCTTTTGTTCTCACTCCATAAACTATTGGGTTAAAACAACCTGGAAAAAGTACGTACATTGTGCTCACAAATGCACGACTACTGGGAGAAAAATTATTTCTTATTCTGTATGACAAGAATGCAATCAGGGCAAAAGTCAAAGTAAATGACATAACAATGATGTGAGTAATGCAGGTGTTTATGGCCTTTATTTGGGCCTTACCAGATTTAAACACAGAGGCAAAGATCACAATGTAGGAAGCAGTAATGAGAATGCAATCTGCAGTTGGTATAAGGAAAGCACACAAAAGTCCAACCAAGTTATTAAGATATATCTCCACATGCTAACTGAACCAATGCCATGTGTTCACAAAAACAGTGATCGATCACATTTGTTGAACAAAATGACAATTTTCCAGCCAGAGAGACCATAGTGACTACCAAGAGTCCGTTTCTGATTAATGGCACAACAACAAACTTTAGAAAGTTAGGGATTTCCGTGTATTTGTGATAGTAAAGAGGTTTGCAAATTGCAAAGTAACGGTCCAGTGCCATCCACAAAAGCAAAGTGGACTGAAATGCTCCAACATAATGAATGCAAAACATTTGTATTAAACAACCAACTAGAGATATCCCACTCCAGTTAAATAAAAAGCTAAGAAGCATGTTGGGTACAGAAGATATAGGCAATATCAAGTCTACAACAGCCAATAAACCTATTAGTACATACATTGGAGAATGTAGAGACTTTTGAGATATAATTAAATATATGAGAATAGAATTTGCTGTGATAGACAATAAAAACATCAGAAAGAAAGGGATAAATAAAAAGGGCCTCCATTCCCCTAGGCTGTAAAAACCATTTAACATGAAGTCTGTGAATGAAATATTTGGTGCAGAAAGATTCTTCATGCTGTTCAATCTCTTTACAACAGGGTTTTGATAAAAAAGGATTAAAGCCTAAAGATAACTTAAACATTTTTCCATGTATGTATAGTAGGCTATGCTACATTTGAGAGTGATAAATAAAAAATCACTATTATTGCACACAATCATGTGATTCTGTGATTTCACTTTCACTATATGAATAAAAGCCTCTTTGTTAAACTGTGCTGCTGTGAAGAAAAAAAATCCAGCTGACTTTTACAAGTTAAATGTTCAATGAATGTTTCATCATATAAACAGCAGAAAATTCACAAATAACTGTAGTAAACTAGATGTAAAGTTATACTTATTATTTAGGCCTTTCATGCATTAACATGTGCTCTTCCCATTACACTGATGAACTGAAATCTTTGCTCATTTGTTTAACTATGATAATGCTCGTTCTTACATGTTTGAGTGAAATGAAAGCTTGAAATGAAATCATGGTCTCTAAATACACCAAGCGTGTTCCCATGAGTCTGTAAAATAATTAATTATGTAACAAGATGAAAAAACAAAACAAAAAACGTGTTGTTCAAGGTTTGGATGGTTAGCATTGCCCATTCTAGTGGATGTCACCATATGGGCCCTTTTTGTTTTTTGGCAACTAAAAAATAGCATTCTGACAATATACAGTGGGTACGGAAAAGTATTCAGACCCCCTTAATATTTCCTTGTTATATTGCAGCCATTTGCTAAATCATTTAAGTTCATTTTTTCCCCTATTAATGTACACACAGCACCCCATATTGACAAAAAACAAAAAAAAACACAGAATTGTTGACATTTTTGCAGATTTATTAAAAAGAAAAACTGAAATATCACATGGTCCTAAGTATTCAGACATTTGCTCAGTATTAGTAGAAGCACCCTTTTGATCTAATACAGCCATGAGTCTTTTTGGGAAAGATGCAACAAGTTTTTTACACCTGGATTTGGGGATCCTCTGCCATTCTTCCTTGCAGATCCTCTCCAGTTCTGTCAGGTTGGATGGTAAACGTTGGGGACAGCCATTTTTAGGTCTCTCCAAAGATGCTCAATTGGGTTTAAGTCAGGGCTCTGGCTGGGCCATTCAAGAACAGTCACAGAGTTGTTGTGAAGCCACTCCTTCGTTATTTTAGCTGTGTGTTAGGGTCATTGTCTTGTTGGAAGGTAAACCTTCGGCCCAGTCTGAGGTCCTGAGCACTCTGGAGAAGGTTTTCAGGATATCCCTGTACTTGGCCGCATTCATCTTTCCCTCGATTGCACCAGTCGTCCTGTCCCTGCAGCTGAAAAACACCCCCACAGCATGATGCTGCCACCACCATGCTTCACTGTTGGGACTGTATTGGACAGGTGATGAGCAGTGCCTGGTTTTCTCCACACATACCGCTTAGAATTAAGGCCAAAAAGTTCTATCTTGGTCTCATCAGACCAGAGAATCTTATTTCTCACCATCTTGGAGTCCTTCAGGTGTTTTTAGCAAACTCCATGCGGGCTTTCATGTGTCTTGCACTGAGGAGAGGCTTCCGTCGGGCCACTCTGCCATAAAGCCCCGACTGGTGGAGGGCTGCAGTGATGGTTGACTTTCTACAACTTTCTCCCATCTCCCGACTGCATCTCTGGAGCTCAGCCACAGTGATCTTTGGGTTCTTCTTTACCTCTCTCACCAAGGCTCTTCTCCCCGATAGCTCAGTTTGGCCGGACGGCCAGCTCTAGGAAGGGTTCTGGTCATCCCAAACGTCTTCCATTTAAGGATTATGGAGGCCACTGTGCTCTTAGGAACCTTAAGTGCAGCAGAAATTTTTTTGTAACCTTGGCCAGATCTGTGCCTTGCCACAATTCTGTCTCTGAGCTCTTCAGGCAGTTCCTTTGACCTCATGATTCTCATTTGCTCTGACATGCACTGTGAGCTGTAAGGTCTTATATAGACAGGTGTGTGGCTTTCCTAATCAAGTCCAATCAGTATAATCAAACACAGCTGGACTCAAATGAAGGTGTAGAACCATCTCAAGGATGATCAGAAGAAATGGACAGCACCTGAGTTAAATATATGAGAGTCAGCAAAGGGTCTGAATACTTAGGACCATGTGATATTTCAGTTTTTCTTTTTTAATAAATCTGCAAAAATGTCAACAATTCTGTGTTTTTCTGTCAATATGGGGTGCTGTGGAAAAAATTCCTAACTTTCTAATGAGGAAAAAAAAGAACTTAAATGATTTTAGCAAATGGCTGCAATATAACAAAGAGTGAAAAATTTAAGGGGGTCTGAATACTTTCCGTACCCACTGTACTTTTGCAAGTGATATATAAACAATATTCCATATTTCAAATATTGTATTATATTATAGTAGATTTTCCAAGATTTATTTTATGGTGTAGACATGACATGCAAAAAATGTGCCCCTAGAATTTTCAGTGATGAAAAAGAGTTTCAATATTTTTTAAAGTTTTGTTTTGCTCCAAAGAAATTGGTTCTATATATATATATATATATATATATATATATATATATATCAGTAAGCATGAATAAAAAATATACAGGCAGTTGGTTGTATTTCTCTTACAAGGAGAGTAGTATAAATGGAGTAAAAGGATATTCTTCTATTTTGTAGTTTTTTTTTTTAGCAGGAACGAGAACAATTGCAGCTGATGGAGAATGCTGTGTATTTCTGTTTTTTTCCTTCTTCTTTTTTTCTTTATTAACTCTATTTCTGTTTACAAAAATTCTGCACAATGATGTCATTCTTCTAAATTACCATCAGTGTTTACAGTATGTCCATTATTAACTACATATTTTCAGTCTTATATTTTCAAATAGGGCCTACATAATAGCCGTTTTAAACTATAGCTTTAACAAAACAACAAATCCTTATTTAAATGTCACAGTATTGCATATTTACCTCTTTTAGATTTCTTTATAAAGGACAGACTTATACCTTTCTAATAAACTGAAGAAACCTTTGTCTTATTTCTTTTGTTCTCACTCCATAAACAATTGGGTTAAAACAACTTGGAAAAAGTAAGTACATTGTGCTCACAAATACACGACTACTGGGAGAAAAATTATTTCTTATTCTGTATGACAAGAATGCAATCAAGGCAAAAGTCAAACTACTTGTCATTACAATGATGTGAGTAATGCAGGTGTTTATGGCCTTTATTTGGGCCTTACCAGATTTAAACACAGAGGCAAAAATCACAATGTAGGAAGCAGTAATGATAATGAAATCTGCAGTTGGTATAAGGAAAGCAGTCAAAAGTCCAACCAAGTTATTAATAGATATATCTCCACATGCTAACTGAACCAATGCCATGTGTTCACAAAAACAGTGATCGATAACATTTGTTAAACAAAATGACAATTTTCCAGCCAGAGAGACCATAGTGACATTCAGGAGTCCATTTCTGATTAATGGCACAACAACAAACTTTAGAAAGTTAGGGATTTCCATGTATTTGTGATAGTAAAGAGGTTTGCATATTGCAAAGTAACGGTCCAGTGCCATCCACAAAAGCAAAGTGGACTGAAATGCTCCAACATAATGAATGCAAAACATTTGTATTAAACAACCAACTAGAGATATCCCACTCCAGTTAAATAAAAAGCTAAGAAGCATGTTGGGTACAAAAAATATAGGCAATATCAAGTCTACAACAGCCGTTAAACCTATTAGTACATACATTGGAGAATGTAGAGACTTTTGAGATATAATTAAATATATGAGAATAGAATTTGCTGTGATAGACAATAAAAACATCAGAAAGAAAGGGATAAATAAAAAGGGCCTCCATTCCCCTAGGCTGTAAAAACCATTTAACATGAAGTCTGTGAATGAAATATTTGGTGCAGAAAGATTCTTCATGCTGTTCAATCTCTTTACAAACAGGGTTTTGATAAAAAAGGATTAAAGCCTAAAGATAAACATTTTTCCATGTATTTAAAGTAGGCTATGCTACATTTGAGAGTGATAAATAAAAAATGACTAGTATTACACACAATTATGTGATTCTGTGATTTCACTTTCACTATATGAATAAAAGCCTCTTTGTTAAACTGTGCTGCTATGAAGAAAAAAAAAATCCACCTGACTTTTACAAGTTAAATGTTCAATGAATGTTTCATCATATAAACAGCAGAAAATTCACAAATAACTTTAGTTAACTAGATGTAAAGTTATACTTATTATTTAGGCCTTTCATGCATTAACATGTGCTCTTCCCATTACACTGATGAACTGAAATCTTTGCTCATTTGTTTAACTATGATAATGCTCGTTCTTACATGTTTGAGTGAAATGAAAGCTTGAAATTAAATCATGGTCTCTAAATACACCATGCGTGTTCCCATGAGTCTGTAAAATAATTAATTATGTAACAAGATGAAAAAAAAAAAAAAAAAAAATGTGTTGGTCAAGGTTTGGATGGTTAGCATTGCCCATTCTAGTGGATGTCACCATATGGGCCCTTTTTGTTGTTGGCAACTAAAAAGTAGCATTCTGACAATATACTTTTTGCAAGTGATATATAAACAAATATTCCATACTTCAAATATTGTATTATTTTATTGTAGATTTTATAATATTTCTTTTATGGTGTAGACATGTAAAATATGATGAAAAATGTGCCCCTAGAATTTTCAGTGATGAAAAAGAGTTTCAATATTCATATAAAAGGCATTATTTTAAAGCATTTATTAAATAATACAAAATGGTTTGTTGTTTTGCACATTGTTTTGCACATATTGTGCAAAAAAAAAAAAATCAAAAATCCTTCGTCCCCTTCATACTAAATCATTGTCCCTTGATTTCTTGTCACTGGTGTTATCAACGAAACAACTTGTGGAAAAAGTTGTGGAAAGGCAACATTTCAAAATTCAAATTCAAAATTTGATCAGGCTCTTTAAATGTGCATATGGTGATTTTCTATCTATCCATCCATTTTCCAATCTGTTCATCCTATGGCCGTAGGGATGTTGGAGCCTATCCCAGTGTCTCTGGCCTTTGACAGGGAAACACCATGGGTGAATAGCCAATAAACTTTTTTTCCCTCCTTTCAGTTTTTACAATTAT
This sequence comes from Culter alburnus, assembly GCA_028476615.1. NCBI lineage: Eukaryota > Metazoa > Chordata > Actinopteri > Cypriniformes > Xenocyprididae > Culter > Culter alburnus. Next base: position 203,253 of record JAOTNS010001390.1, read on the forward strand.
TATCATTTTTTAATTTATTATAATTATTATTATAAGGTCTGACTGACATTTAAGAGTCATGGTGATAGAGCTTTCTAAGAGTTCCCCAACTACTGTCATAAGGGGGCAAATTTACACAAAGTTTAATTCATCACTCATTACTGGACTTTGTTTAGCTAGACCTATCTCAAGGGTCCTCTATGTTTTAGTTGCTATAACAAGGGTCAAACTTACAACTTGGCAGTAAACACACTAAGTAGCACTCAAGGGGAGGCTTTAGCTTAGATTGAACCATGAGGTACAGCTGACATCACCAAGGGTCCAATTATCTTATTTTTGTGTTAATTAGACTCTGACCACTTATCACAAGAGATATCATACCTGTGTATTGAAAAAAGGAAAACACCAGGTTTATATTGCATCAGTGGTCAGCTGCTGATTGTTTACTTTTAACTTAAACCATTTTATTTAAAAACACATCAGGTTTAAAAACAAAATGATTGTCTCTAGTCTCTAGTTCACCAAACAACATTACGTATGTTAAACAACATACGTAATGTAACACAGTTTGGTTGAGTGAAAGGCATTTGTTTTTAAAAGTAGTATAATACTGTACATTTAATGCATGACAAGAGGTACACATCTTCCTCCAATGTTACAAAGCTTCATCATGGCAAGCTTGAAAGAAGTAGTTGGATCGCTCTAGACTTCAGGCTAGACAGAAATCTTTTTAATATACAAAGGCACCAAGCAACCACCATTGTCTCAACAGTGAGAATCTTTGAGTTGAGTATGCTGATGACTGCTTGTGGCTCACTCCCCAGAAGACCAGCGAACCATCCTTGCTGCTGCTGCTGTGAAGACTTACAGCAAGCTCTGCCTGTCAGTCAACTCTTCTAATATGGAGGTGATATAGCATGCCAATGGAGGTCCAGCCAACCACCCATTACATCTGCTTTAACCATAAAAAACTAGGCAGCATCCCATCAGAGGACTGCAATTTCAATCACAACCTGATAAAACAAATCTTTGCAACCTTTGGCAATCTCAGACGAAAGGTCTTTCAAAACAAGCACCTTCAACTGCACACCAAAGTTACTATCATTAAAGCCATTTACAGTAGTAAGTTTGACTCTCCTAATCAGCTCTGAAGACTAGGCCACATCCAGACACCACTTCATGTGACTGCAGTGCTTCCAAATAAGATGCCTGAAGCGAAATCTGTGGATCACATGGTGTGACAGTATACTTGCTAGGACAAACTGCAAGACTCTGCTGGGTCGAGCATGTTACCAAGGTGCCTCAAGATCACCTACCATGACAAGTTCTATATGGACAACTTCATGTGGGTCACTGGTCTTCAGGGGGTCAGAAGAAGCAGTATTAAGACCAGCTAAAAACATAACCATTCCACATGGCGACAGCTCTTTCATGTAGGAATAGAGCAGCTAAAATACAAGAGGAACATAATGTAACAGCTAAAAAGACTGAGTGGACATACAGCTATGCCTGCCCTCACCCACACTGACTTTACATGTGCAACATGAAAATTTGTGGATCAAGGATTGGACTCTATAGCTATCAGAGAACACCGTTAATGAGGAGGCATATCATAATCGGATACAATGGACTACCATTGCATTGCTCACTTCTTTAACCTTGAGTGGTGTCTCAGTCCTGATGATTGGCTGATCTTAGCATTCAGGGGTGGCAGAAATTAATTTGCTCAGAAACAACGGGTTTAAGAGTTCTCTGATCCCCAGTTAGAGTGTCTCCATCCTCGACATCAAGATTGATTTGTGTATTATGAGGGTATGGCTCATGGTTGTACGCCTTTAGATCATTCAACATATCCTATATTACTTTTTATATCTTGTCTTGAATATGCCCCAGATGAGATAATTCAACCATAGGTCAGTTCTGTACTGAGGGTACACTGCTTAGTTTTGTAGGCCTTCTGTCCTCATCTTCATCTTTACAATTTGCGGCCGCCATTGCGGTCAGGCGGGATCGAGTGTGGGGGTTGTAAGCAAAGCACGGCAGGATTCGAACAGGAATATTTATTGTTTAATTTCCTTTTACTAGCTCTGATACTGCTATTTGATTTAGTTATGTAATTCTGAGGAATTCTGAGCTTTTAATTTGAGTAGTACAGTTTGGTTGCAGAGACTGAGCATGTTGGACCTCCTCTTGCTATAAAGCTAAGCAAAAGTTAGGCCTCAGTTCACCTTAGCTCCAGCTAGACAGTGAAGCCAAGTGTGTCAGCCCTCTGTTGGCCGCTGTGGTGAGCTTCTTTTAGCCTTGAGTATGGTTTGGCCTCACCCCGATCTGAGGATTGTTTGATTGAGGCCTCTGCTTTGTTGGGCTCTATCTAGACAGTGTCATTAAGTGTGTCAGCCCTCTTTGGACCACTGTGTTCAGCGGTCTTTAATATTGAGTGTAGTTTGGCCACATTTTGATTTGAGGATCATTCTGTTTGGCCTCTGCTCATTTAGACTTTTAGGTTGAGTGTCATTTGGCCTCATCCCTATCTAAGGATCGTTCGATTGAGGCCTCTGCTCTGTTGGGCTCTATGTCGATAGTGTCACTAAGTGTGTTGGCCCTGTGGTGAGCTATCTTTTAGATTAAGTGTAGTTTGGCCTCAGTGCAATCTCTGAGGATCATTCTGCCTAGGCCTCCGCTCATCTGAGCCCCCACCTTGAAAGACTGTCTTTTAGGATTGGCATCCTCTCATTTTAGAGAGTCATTTTACTGAGGCCTCTGCTCACCTGAGCTCCAGTTAAACAGTGACATCAAGTGTTTGGCCCTCTGTGTGGCCACCTTGATAACTGTCTTTTAGTTGAGTTTGGCTGGCTTCCGAAAGTCATTTTGCTGAGGCATCCACTCACTTGAGCTCCAGCTAGACAGGTGTCCGGCCCACTGTGAGGCCATCTTGGTAAACTGTTTCTAAGGTTGAGTAGGGCTGGCCTCTTCTCACTTTTTGAGAGTTGTTCTGCTGAGGCCGCCACTCACTTGAGCTCCAGCTAGACAGTGACATCAAGTGTTCGGCCCCCTTTGAGGCCGCCTTGGTAAACTGTTTCTAAGTCCAGTAAGACAGTGAAATCAAGTGTTCGAACCTCTGTGAAAATGCCCAAACTGTTTTATGTTGAGCTGGTTTGCCTCCTCTCACTATCAAGAGTTGGTTTGGCTGAGGCGTGTTTGGCCCTCTGTGAGGGCGCCTTGGTAAACTTAGAGTAAAATTTGAGTCTGTTTGGCCTCCTGTCGCTATAGGGAGTCCTTCTCCTGAGGCCTCTGCTCATCTGGTCAGACAGCGACATCAAGTGTTTGGCCTTCTGTGAGGCTGCCTTGGTAAACTGTCTTTGAAATTGAAATTGGTCACTGCTCGGTCTCTGGGTTGTGCGATGTCCATGCTTGTGGTTCAGGAGCACCACCTCTGGCTGTGTCTGGCTGACATGCAGGATGCCAACAAGACCCATTGGTAACACTTTATTTTAAGGGTCCAGAATAATGCATTAGTTAAACATTAATTAATGATTAACTTGTTCACAATTAAGCATTAGTTAAGAATGAACACACTAGTAATTAATGATTAACTTTACATTGTAAAAGTCAGAATTATGCATTAGTTGAGCATAAATAAACTAGTAACTAATGATTGACTTGTTCACAATTATTCATTAGTTGAATAATTCACAAGCATGGACACAATAGTAATTAATGATTAACATATAGTAGGGCATATTAGCCATTATTTACAAATTATTAAACATTTGAAAGATACACATTTATGCTATAAATAAACAAAAATAACCTAGTAATTAATGATTAACTGAATGTACAGAAAAGCCTTTTAGTCATTATCTATTTGACTTAATATGCTGTATATTATTTTTGTGTAGTGATGTTATTATATTTCTGTGCCATTTTATTAAGTTAACCGAACAATAAGCTAGTAATTATGCTTAAGTACTGATGTTTTTCAGTTATAAATTGCTAAAATAGTATAATAAAGACAATTTGACCCCCAAAGTGAAAGGTATATCCGCTTATGCCGCTTATTGAGTGATATTCAAGTTTATTGACGGGAATAAGCCAATAATTAAGGCTAAACAGCCATTAATACAGTACTAATAAAGGCAATTTGACCCCCTATTCTAAAGTAAAAGCTAAATCCTCATTAATTATGGCACTTATTGAGAGATATTCAAGTTTATTGACCACAATATGCCAATAATTAAGGCTAAACTGCCACTAATACAGTACTAATAAAGGCAATTTGACCTCTTGTTCTAGAGATTCTAGAGAGGTTCTTATTTACACTATTGGTTTTAATTATTCTGCAACGTGATCACATGAGAATGTATTTTTACGCAGTGTTGTTCTACAACACATACATTTGCTTACGTTTTCATACACTGAAACACACAATATTGACAGCACTAAAAATTATTAAATGTGAATATTTTGCTCTGTTCGTTACGCTAAACAAAACTACACTTTAAAACCTTAAAATGAATAATATATATCTGTAATCATCTAACCATTATTTATCATGTAATACTTATTTTGTTCGCCGTGGGACACAAAAGGCATTTTCTCAGACACAGGACTAGAAAATACACCAAAACGCAACATAAAATCACAAAAGACGTCAAATTAATCAGCTTTAATCCACATCTTTATAATCCATACGACTGCGAGAAACAGAATCTTGAATTCTTTATTCACCGATCTTCATCTCCATCCTCAACAGTGACCGTAAACAAATCCAGCGATCGTTATGAATTCAAAAATTTCTGCCTCAAAAAGCTTGACATGACACGTTTTACGGCAGTGATATCAACGCTCATTGGCTCTCGCCTGCTTCGTCACAGATTGCGACATGCCGTGAAGTGAAGTGAAGTGAAGTGAAGTGAATACCATGGCTGCGTCCGAAAACCTAGGTAGCTGTCTTGCTGCCTCTCTGTTTTTTAAGAGAATGACTTGTACGGCAGCGTTTGTGCATGAAGGTACCTCACGAAATTGATTTCGGATCTACAGCAATATAGCGCGAGCTTTGGTGAGAACTAAACAAATATTTAATTATTACAGTAGTAATTTCTCGATAGAAATGATATCAAAATTGAAATATGTTGGTCAAAATCGTACATTTATACACAAAATGAGCAGCAAACGCAACTTTCGGACGCCATCTTTATTTTTCTAGCTCAATTGTCACAGAATGGAAAGCACAGGATTGTGGGATATCAAAGGCAGCTAAGGAAACATCCATGCTTCCTTCAAAAATCGATCTGAGGAAGGTATCTCATGAGACAGGAAGTGAAGCTAACACTGGATTTGGACGTGCCTTGATGCCTCACTACCTTGAAATGTGTCCTCAGAAGGCAGCATTTTCCAGTTTTTGGACGCAGCCCATTTTTGTGGATTAATAACTTAATTCTGCATGTACCTGATACAAAACTATTATGTATCACCAGATAGGACTGCGACTGCAACACATTGTCATTCGGACTACTATTGGTATCGCTTTTGAAATTTTCTTAAAAAAGAAAATTTTTAATTCATAATTAATTATTTAAGTTACATTTTTCTGACTTATGTTTTTCTTTATAACTACATATTTTTAAGAAATAGTTATGGGTGGGTTTAGAGGTTTGAGTGAATTTAGTGGCTCAAAATATCCTTCTAATTCTATATAGTGTTACTAAAATTGCCTTTTTCCGAAATATTAATGTCCATTACGTTCATTTTATATTCTCTATAAAATGGTTATGTTTGGGTTTAGGGATATAACATTTATCTAAAAAAGATTCGTAAATATTTGAAGTATTTCTGCTGTAAAAGTGTAATATGCTTACGTTTAAATTTTGCCAATACGTCCAAAGTTATGTACTAATACTTATATAACAATGAGACTATTCAATAAGTGCCTTAATTGAGGATATAACTTTTACTTTACAGTATGGGGTAAAATTGTCTCAGTAATGGCCATTTAGTGTTAATTATTGGCTTATTCTCGTCAATAATCTTGAATATAACTCAATAAGTGGCATAATTAATGAGGATTTAGCTTTCACTTTAGAATAGGGGGTCAAATTGCCTTTAATTGTATTGTATTAATGCCATTTTAGCCTTAATTATTGGCTTATTCTGATCAATAAACTTGAATATCACTCAATAAGTGCCATAATTAATGTGGATAAACCTTTCACTTTGGGGGTCAAATTATATTTGTTGTACTATTTTAGCAATTTATAACTGCAAAACCGTCAGTATTTAAGCATAATTACTAGTTTATTGTTTGGTTAACTTAAAAGAATGGCACAGAAATATAATTACATCACTACATAAAATAATATATGGCTTATTAAGTTGTAGATAATGACTAAAAGGCGTTTACTGTACATTCAGTTAATCATTGATTACTAGGTTACTTGTGTTTATTTATAGCATAAATGTGTAATAATGTTTAATGTTTAATAATTTGTAAATAATGGCTAATATGTCCTACTATATGTTAAGTTAATCATTAATTACTATTGTGTCCATGCTTAACTAATGAATAACTGTGAACAAGTAAATCATTAATTACTAGTTTATTTATGCTCAACTAATGCATAATTAAATACCCTTAAAATGTAAAGTTAGTCATTAATTACTAGTATGTTCATTCTTAACTAATGCTTAATTGTGAACAAGTTAATCATTAATTAATGTTTAACTAATGCATTATTCTAGACCCTTAAAATAATGTGTTACCAAAGGTTTTGGAACAGTTTTTTAGCTTGCATCTCAAAGGTATTGCCTCCATGGAATAATCTTTTTTTTCCTGTCAATTATCAATCAGGGTGAGCTTGGTAATTTACAGCAGGATCTACCTGAACATAATGATTCCTTCAGCCTTTTTGCTGATGTTTACCACAGTCAACCCCTCAGAAATCCAGACCTGCAAAAGAGCTTCCAGCGGAGTTCAAAGTTCCGTTACTGTTGCAGCTGACTAGTCCTGCACAGACAGTGACGTGCACAAAGCCATTTGCTGCCCCAGCATCCACATGGACACAATTGGTAGGCCAATGAATCTTTCCCTTATGTTCTAGTTTTGTGTACTGTTATGGATGAAAGTCCTAAAATTATTTGAAATCTCTATAATTTATAGGACACCGCATATTTGTCCAGTGTCATGGCTGTGTGCAGTTCAAGGAAAAGTTTAATCTTTAATGTGAGTGGCCAAGTTATGTCTGCTATCTATAATCCATAATGAAATTATTAGTAGTTTTTTCATCATTCTGCTGACACTTATCTATAGCATTGTCGGACACGGGTGTTTGCGAAGGGTCAATTGGGAATCATGTCCAAACACACGTGCAATGTCGGAAAACAACCTACTAGCAGCAGCTGCCACACTCTTCACTGGTGCTACGCTTACAGACATCGCTGACTGGGCTGGGCTCTTGGAACTTGCAGCTGCCCCAAAAAACATCATACTACAACATACAGGCAAGCTACCTCATTCCGGTGATTGAAGCAGCATACAAAAAAATACATCATAGAAGTGCAACTAATCTGCCAGACTCAGGATGGTGAGGGAGTGCAGCTCTGCGGTGATGGGAGGAGTGACAGCCCAGGCCATTCATGCAAATATACAACCTATTCCTTCATGGATGACTCCTCCAATCAGATAGTTGTTTTTGACCTGGTTCAGGTAAACAAATGGACACAACACTAGAATCAATTTACTAGTGGATCAACGGATCACAAAACTCACGGTTCGGATCATATCACGGTTATTAAGTCAGGAATCGGATCATTTTTCGCATCAGCACAAAAAATAAATAAATAAAATTGGGGGGTGGGGGTAACTTTACATTTATTACTTAGCCCACTTTAACTACTCAGATAACACAGCAGAAAAACTACTAGCCTAACTAATACATTATTAAAGGCACGTGAACAGACTAAAAAGAACAAATACTGTACACCAATTACAAGAATAGATAAAGTTACAAATAAAGTATAAGGTCTAACTGTATTATTTATTTATTTATTACACTGTTCACTGTATAAATTTAATATAGAATAATCTTTGTTAAAGCTGTGTTTTGTTGTTTGATTTACATGACAGACAACAGCAGGTATTTATAGGTTGCTGTCACTTTAAGAGTAAGACCCCATGCACGCACCCATCCGATAGATACACATCCAAATTCTCACCTCGTTCAATTAAGACATAACCGAATGTGTTTATGAGAAAACTTGCCGAGAGGGGTATTTTGACTGACATAATGCGTGTATGTGTCCATCCAAGTGCATTGAGGACGTGAAAGAGAAATCAATTTGGAGTTTGCGAGCTATCTGAAACGCCTCTCTCTCTCTCTCTCTCTTTGTGTGTGCGCGAGCCCCCTATGTGTGTATGTGCGCACCGATAACAGCGTGGCGTGTGATAGCCTACCGAATTAAATCCTCTTTTGCCTCTTCTAATGCTGGAAAGGGTTTTTATATCTATTTAATGTGTAAACTAGCAAGACAAAAGACGTACAAATGATAACCTTTCACACTAGAGGGTATGCATCGACGTCACTTTCCCGCCGAAAATGCGCTCCTTCAGCTGGACTGAGTGGCAAAAGAACCTGCTGCGTGACTGGATTTAATAGGGGAAACTGTGCAAAACACGAGTAAAACGAATTACACTAAAGGTTGGAATTGAATGTGTTCCTTACAACTTGTCAAATAAACCTAATCCATGGATATTGACATGCAGCCAGGAGTCATGTTTCCTGACATTTATATGTGCCTGATTTCGACGGCGGGGAAATACATAAAGCAAATCTGCCTGTGAATATTTTATATAACTACAATATAGGTAGGTTTAAATCCACGTAATCACTTATATCAATGTTATATCGTCATATTGTCCAGCCTTAAAACATATAGTTTTATAGTATAGTTTTGTCAGTGTTTATTTAAAAACACCCAATTATGCAGAATATAAGATGGAAAATATTTAATTGATGAGTTATCAACATAATATATAATAATACAATATATACAGTATGATTTTACCTCTTGGTCGCGTGAGAAAAGTCGTGGCTTTCTTTCACCGCAGTGCCACAGCAACAGCTGTGCTCACAGAAAAGCAAAAGATGCTTGCGATGCTTTGCTTTAAGAAGTTCTGTGGGGCCGTTCACATATTGCGTCTTTTCCGCATGCATGTCAGTTATTTCAAATGCAGTCACGCGGCAAGTGCGCTCATAATGGAAGCAACGCGGTCGCGACGCGCATGCGGTGCGTTTTCCAGGTGCGCATCGAGATGAAAAATTATCAACTTTTCAGAATGCCGCAAGCGCACCACAGGCCATGTGACAAGAACCAACCGATCAGCTATGGCCTTTCCATAACAAAACTGAAATCTCAGCCGAACAACTGTACAGGGTGGTTTTTACATCTCATCTCCATAAATATATCTAGTAGTAAAGGTAATGCAAGGGCTAGAAATAATTTTATCTTTTGCTGAAACTTCCTGATCCTCTTGGAGAGCGCAGTTCATGGTTGCATAGAAACAACCGACGCCACGGGAGCTCAAGCGCTTTGGAAAGAAGGAGAAGCGGTGCGGCCGCACCTTCCACGCGTTTTTAGACGTGATATGTGAACTGTCCCTGGATTCTGAATTCTAAGTTCATGTTAATGTTAACATTTTTTTTCAGTGACATGTTAATGTTTTTTAAATAAATCTAATTTGAATTTCAATTTCATTTTGTTCAAAATATCATGATACGTATCGTATCGTGAACTCAGTATCGCGATACGTACCGTATTGTGACCTGAGCGTATCGTTACACCCCTACTGAAAATCCATGTTTCTCTGCCTGGAGTCCAGCTGTTTCTGTGAATTTCAGCAATCCATTTGCTTTTTTTCTGTTGCTTTCTGCAGTTTTTAAATATATACCTCAGGTTTTGTGTCAAAGCTATTTGTACAGTTGATCACAGACTTCTTTCCCGTTTTGGATGTGTTTTGTGTGTTTTTCGCGACATTCACGCTGAAAACCAATGCTGCCGCTCAGTCTTTTGCCACTTAGCGGGCGTGACCGCAGTCATAACGGTTGACGGTGACTTGCAATTGATTCGCGAATCACATGCGTGCCGAACCGTAGGGCTTGGTCTGTACGGATCATGGATCAACAATGATCCGTTTAACCACTACAATTTACTAAAAAGTTTTGTCTAAAATGTCATAATCTGTAAACTTGTTCCCTCTAGGTGTCCCAGGCCACGAGTTCCATAGCAATGGAACCAATGGGGTTCAGGAAAGTGCTGGAAAGGTTCTTGGATGAAGGCATTGACATCAAAGTGATTACAATGCATAGACATCCATCCATCAAAAAACTGATGAGAGAGGAGTATCCTAACATCATACATTAGTTTGATCCATAGCATGTGGCAAAAGGTTAGTCTATTGGGCAGTAGAGCACAACCTGTAGATACTTGTGGGAATTTATAGGATTTTAACAATATTGATGCCATTGTCGATCCTGCTTTATCGGTTTTATTCTCTATCAATTCTCTTATCGAATCCTTTCAGTAGAGAAGGTAGTCTACACAGGTTTTCAGTATCAACACATGAACCTATAATGTAGCTTACGTTACTACGATGGCCATAATGGCTTATTAGAATAAGGTGAACAATGTAGGACTGTATTGTCTATTTCAGTTCTACTTTCAAAATGACCAATGCCCATATCAATGCCCATCTCAAAAACATGCCGGCATTGAAGGTCAGACGCATAATATTTCAGTGGATTGAAGGAATAGATTTTCAGTTCTACTTGATACCTGGTTCTCTTGTAATTCAGAGATAAAGTTATCACAAATCTTGCACAATAACTCAATGGCATGCAAAAATGTAAGTGTTTTCCAGATACTTTAGAATAAATGTTAGTACAAATGGAGTACAAATGCTAGCATAAAGAGCTGACAAGTGACCAGCAAATAATGAAGAAATGGTTGTCCGTGGACTCCCCTGCCTACAAAGCCCTGGTTGAAATAGTGGTGGATACATGTCTACTGAAAGACCTGGAGCAAATGACACTGTTCAAACACACAGAATCGCTTTGAATCGCTTCAAAAGACACTAATATTGGATTGACCCCAGCCCTAACACAATGTCAGTCCTGCACAGATCATGCACACAAATGTTCATACAGGTTATTGTTTGTTCTCTCATTTTTTTCCTGTTTTACCAGAAACTCACGGTCTTTCATAATGCCCTGCTTAAATACTGTCCAAAGCGTCTAAACTTTCAATATGCAGTGATGCAGGCACACACAATGTGGGCCATTATAGACCACAACGAAAACCACACTACACAGCGAGAACAGGCAACAACAGCAGCTGGTAAGACCTAAAAATATTCCAAAATGCAAAGCTCTCCTATTACCGTACTATTTCTTACCATGACATGTTTGAGATGTCAACCATAGAGATGTAAGCACATGATCGATACATAAACAGTATTACTGAGTAACACAAAACGTCCCCGGTTCTCTGATAACATGAAGTGAGGTATCTCACTATGGGACTGCCTCTGGGCGTGGCCGATCGTGGAAGCACCAATAACACCACGTCTGCCAACCATGGCAGACCAATTGCTGCAGCGATCCGGGAGTCCCACCTCCCTGTATATAAACCGCAGTTACCTGCCATTTCGTCATTCTCCGCATATCTCTTCTCCGTGCAGGACAGGTAAGGAGGGCGATGTTTGTGAGATACCTCACTTCATGTTATCAGACAACCAGGGTTACATCAGTAACCTAATGTTCTCTTTCTAAGATTCATTCAGTATCTCACAGTGGGATATAGACAACTCCCGTATTGCCGATATGTTGACAAAGCAGACTAAGAAAGGCTGTGTAATTATCTGGATCATACCTCCCGACGGAGGTGAAAACAGAATTCCCCGCCCTTCAATAAAATTGCATTATACCAACTGACTACTCACTCCCAGGACTGAGTTGGCCAGAGAAGGTTCTGTCACATCCTGTCTATAGAAACGAGCAAAAGTGTGCGGAGAAGATCAGCTGGCTGCAGCGCAAATTTCTTGAATAGAGATGCCTCTAAACAGAGCCCAGGAAGTAGCCATGCCTGTAGTAGAGTGTGATCGTAGTCCTATTGGGTTCCTATCTGTGCACCAACCCTCAAACACCCTCCATTTGAGATAATATAAAGAACGCATTGAGGCAGCCCTCGCGTTTTGAATTGTCTCAATCACTTTCGGAGGTAACCCAGCTGCATTGAGATTTAGCCTCTCACGGGCCTGGCCCAGGGAGCTAGTTTCTGAGGGGAGGGGTGAAATATTTCCCCCTGTGCTTGTGAGAGGAGATCGCTGCATTCTGGTAACGGCCATGGCTGGTCGTAGAGCAGTTGCGCAATCTCTGCAATCCAAAGTCTCCCCGGCCAGTATGACGCGATCAGAATCATTACATGTTTGTGTTCCCGAATCCTCCGTAGTGTCGGCTCAATCAGGCTCAACGTAGGGAACACACAAAGTAACACGTCTGGCCACTCGTGGGCTAGAGCATCCACAACCAACAGTGCATCGTTGCCGACCAGAGAGAAGAACGGGACATTGCGTCTTCGCACGATGCGAAGAGATCCATGGCGGCCTGGCCGAATCTTTGCCACACCATGAGCATAACTTGGGGGTGGAGTCTCCACTCCCCATACAGAGGATTCCCTCTGGACAGTAAATCTGCTCCCCTGTTCATTATTCCTGGAACATGTGTCGCGTGTAATGACAGGAGGGTCCTGCTGCTCCACATAATCAGGTCTTTCGCTAACAAGTGAACCTTGTGAGAATGCACTCCTCCCTGTCGATTTATGTAGACTATCACCGTTGTATTGTCTGTCCTGACCAATACATGATGATTCTTCAGAAAATGCACAAAATGTCTCAGAGTTAGTAACACTGTCAGTAATGCTAAAAAATTTATGTGCTTCTCTCTCAGTGCAGGAGACCAAACTCCCCTCACTGTTCTGCCCTCGAATACCACCCCCAGCCTGTGAGAGATGCATCTGTTGTCACCACTTTCCTCAATACAACAGGGCCCATAGGACATCCTGTCCTGAGAAAAGACGGGGCTCTCCAATGGCAGAGAGCGCTCATGCATTCTGGTGAGACGCGCACTCTGCGGCTGAGACGGCTCGTGGGGCGAATGCCCTGTGACGCTGTCCAGTTCGGAAAATCCCTCATTCGCAGCAGTCCCAGGGGAACCACTGACACTGTTGAGGCCATCAGACCCAGTAGTCAAAGACACATTCCGAAAGAGATTAAACTCCCTCATTGAAAGAGGGAGAGGCAGCTGAGAAATGTCTTGATGCATTCCTCTGATAGAAACACTTGAAACATCACTGAATTCAATCTGAGACCCAAGTAGACTAGGGATTAGACAACTCTTGGCCTGGTTTATCTTGAAACCTAATCTCTCCAGATGTGTCACTAGTGTGTGTATCGCTCTCTGCTTGCCACTGGGATGGCGCGCAGATGAGCAGATCGTCCAGATATGATGAAACTCTGACTCCTCTGTTCCTTAACAGCGTCAGAGCCGCTTCCACACATTTGGTGAACACCCTGGGCGCTAAAGCAAGGCCAAAGGGAATTTTCATGAACTCGTATGCTGTGCCCTGATAAGCGAACCTCAGATATTTCCTGTGAGCAGGAAAAATATCTACGTGAAAATATGCATCCTGGAGGTCCACTGAGGTGAACCAATCCCCTTGACGAATACTTTGACACAAAGTTCTGAGCGAAAAGCATTTTGAATTTGTATTTTCTGAGGTGTTTGTTGAGGACCCGTAAATCTAAAATGGGACGGAGACCTCCCCCTCATTTGGGAATCACAAAATAACGGGAGTAGAAGCCCATCTGGCTTTCCTCCGTTGGAATCACTCTTATCACTCCTTTTCTCATTAAAGAGGATATTTCTTCCTTTAAAACCTGAGCTGCTTTCCCTTGGGCCACTGAAATTACCACTCCATTGAACACAGGAGGTTTTACAGCAGTTGAAGTCTGTATCCCTCTGTTTATCGTGGTTAAAACCCAGGGATGAACTGAGCATGAGTGCCAGTTCTCCGCCTGAGCAGGGAGTGAGCCCTTCCTGGCTTTGCTCACTAGCGGTACTGTGGCAAACTTTGGTGGTGAAAGGGGGGAATAACGCTTTATTGAAGGAGTTATATTCGTCATTTTTTGTGATTGTTTTAATCTTTTGTGATATTCTTTTATTTTTATCCCATTCTGTGCCCTCAGTCCTTGGCCTGGATGCGACAGAGAAAACTTTATTTGTGATGGGATGCCAGAAACCAAACCTCGTAAGTGGAGGGAGAGACAATTCTTTGGGGGGCGCCAGAGGAACATGGGCCATTTTCCCGCGAATACTGGACTTTGAACTGACCACACAAACACATTGCACATTTAAATTCCTTCTCCGTTTCCCCGCAGGAGGGAGAAAGGAATCGTTTTGAAGGCATGGGACAGAGAAACCCTGAGTGCTGTCTCCAAGCCCTTCTTGTTCCCCTGAGGGGTGGCCGACCGTTGTTTCGCTGCTGCGGCTGCGAAAGACTGTTTCGCTTTCACGAAACCGGGCTTTGACTGAGGGCCCGCGCTTCCCGGCTGTTGTGGTGGAGCAGGATGGGAAGGCTGATATTCAGAATTACATCCTTTACCTGAAGGCCTGAAATTCGGACGGCTCGGGTGATAAGGGCAAGCTGCTGGCTGCTGGCTAAAGTCACATTGCTGACACATAGCTGTTACCATCGCGCTGAACATGGCATTTGGAACAATAGGGGCATCCAAAAACTCTACTCTTTCTTTGTCAGAGAGTCCTGACAAACCCAGCCATAGCGGTCTCTCTCCCACAACCGCCAAACCCATACTCCGACCGCAAATTTGAACTGCTCCGCGGGACGTGCACAGGTTTAACTCTGCAATGACGCATATCTCCTCCTCCTAGAGCGCTGGGTTGGGAGAACTGGAGTCCAGCTGACGCCCCATCTCCTCTAATAACTCCGCTTGATAGGCCGTAAGGAGGAACGTCGCGTTCAAAGCACGGACAGCGAGTGCAGAAGATTTATAAATCTTTTGAAAAACAGAGGCGGCGAAGCACTCTGTTTTCCCTGGCAGCAAGGCCCTGGCTGAAGAGAGCGCTGCCCTGCAACTCGGATGCAAATGATTTGCCACAGATGATTCTACAGGGAGAGGATGCACCATCCCCAAATCCTCCATTCCCTGAACATCTAGCCAAGAAGCCCTTAACAGGAACTCTGTAGGAAAAAGGCTTATCCCAAAACCTTTTCATTTCAGCCACACAAGCTGGGACGGCTGGAATAAACTGTTCACTGGAGGGAGACGTGACGGAAGACTCTTTCCTTCATACAGGTCTCTTTCAGCTCCTTGACCTGCTGGTTGTGATGGCCAGTCGATCGACAGTCTAGCCGTGGCCCTGCGACAGACCTCGAGTAGATCAGTATCCGTCTGCACAGGGGAGGGTGAGCTCTCGACGAACACGACTGCATCGGGGGAAGAATAGCATCTTCATCATCGTCATCCTCGTCCTCGAGGATGGTCGACAATACTTTGTCGTCGTCATCTTCCTCTCCCACTAACAGATCTTCAAACAGCGGGGGAAGGAAGGGTGACACCTTCTCCATCATCTGAGAGCTGGAGACCTGTGGACAATCCATCAGTTCCTCTCTGGGTTGAGCAGAGAGGCATGGGTCCGACTTCCCAGCTACTGCAACGCGAAGCCTTCGCTCCCGGATTTTAAACGAGAACGTCGCACAGTGGGGACAGCCCTTGGGGTTGGACAGCACTGCCTGAGCGTGTTTAGCACCCAAGCAGGAGATGCAGAGACCGTGTGAATCCTTTGCACAAATCCACATTCCGCACACACACAGATGAGGAGGACGGCCTTTTCCTCTGGGGCTCTCTGGCTCTTTTGCAGTGGCCATGAAGCCTGCACTCTCTTCGTACGGTAAGCCCACCACAACGTGACAACTAGTACGGAGCTGTGCTGCGATAGAGAGCTCTTTTCCTACTTTTTTGGTGCGTGGTGAGCCTGCCAAAATAGAAATAGAAAAATAAATAGAAAAAATTAAAGCAGAAAACCCTCCTTGACACATTAGTTATCTTTCTCTAAGTGGCAACTAAGTCACTCAACAAACGTTAGAATATATTGCATTTGGGACGTTACCTTACGGCTCCGTCTATAAACTGTTTAGCAATAATTCCCAAAGTCTGCTGAGAACAGCTTACAAAATCTTCACGGGGAAGAGAGTGAGAATAACGAAATGGCAGGTAGCTGCGGTTTATACACATAGAGGCGGGACTTCCTGATCGCTGCAGCGATTGTTCTGCCATGGTTGGCAGATGTGGTGTTATTGGTGCGTCCGCGATCGGCCATGCCTAGAGGCGGTCCCATAGTGAGATACGGAATGAATGTTAGAAAGAGAACTGGGCTGGTTTAAAAGGCCTCTAATATGTCATGTTCAGCGAGGTCTGCAGCTGGAGAGAGAGGCAGGAGACGTGCGGTGAGTGAGTGGGTTATGCGCAAATAACAAACACCTGTCTCTTGTTTCAGTAATTGGTGTGGAGAGAGTATAAAACACCAGAAGAAGCAGGAGCGAGTGAGAGAGAGAAGGACTACTGGCTGCCACACTCCTGGATTTCTGTCTCAAGTCCAGCAGGGCCTGGTGTTGGTCTTGTTGCATGACCGCGAGGGATGTAATAATCTCCGCAAACGCATGGCGGCTTCCGTCTTCCTTCCCGGCTTTTGGCACCAGTGTAACAGAGTTAATTTGTTAGGAAGGAAGAGGACAGGGTCGGCTTTGACTACTGGCTGCTTTATTGTCAATTTTCAAAACAAAAGGTGTGCAGACCGGCACAAAACAGTCACAAATAAACATCAAATTCACTCCAGTAATGAGCAGACAGAAATCCAGGAGTGTGGCAGCCAGTAGTCCTTCTCTTTCTCACTCGCTCCTGCTTCTCCTGGCGTTTTATACTCTCTCCACGCCAATTACTAAAACAAGAGACAGGTGTTTGTTATTTGCGCTTAACCCACTCACTCACCGCACGTCTCCTGCCTCTCTCTCCCGCTGCAGACCTCGCTGAACCACGGCCCCCTTGCCACAGTCATAAATATCATAACCATTACAGACTAACTCAAAATACCTTGCTGGGTGTATAATTTCGGGCCTCCCAAGACACAATGTTGTCTTTCAAAGACAGTCTAAGTAGTAGATTGCCAGACACATCTATACAAAGACGACACAAACATTCATAAATGGTCTCATGGAAGGAGTGATTGAAAGACGATTGGATCCCACAGTCAAATTCAAAGACCCGTCATCCCATGTCAGAAAACCTCATCTGGCAGCTAAAATCACCTTACAGCCAAAACCCACCAAGGCAGATGACCTAAGAGCTTACATATCAGGGACCCAGCAGTCAAAAATAATAGGGCATACAAAAAAACAAGTTTCCCCCCAAAACATATTTTTTAATGAATCAACGAAAGCGTTTACCAAACTAGAGAAAAATCAAAGTTCACAAAAGAAATCAAAGTAAACTGATTTAGGCCTAATAAAAGAGGTCAACAAAACAAAAATGAACTCAAAAAACTGAACCAACCCAACTAATGAAACCATGAAGACACATTTATACAATTGGCCTAGTCCACATTACACACAAGAGGGGAGACTAAAAAACAATCAAAGTACAATAACAAAATAAACAAACTAGTTAAATGATTGAAATAAAGATTACATATAAATCTTGTAAGGAAAAACTAAACCAAAATACAATTAAAGAAATGAAAAATTAGAAAGAAATGCCAACTTAAACAACTCAATACTCCCTATAATTCATTGGTCCATTGGTACCGGCCAGCGGAACCAAAGAGTGGCAGAAGCAGCACGTCGGTCCTTAAGATGGACGGAACCCACGACAGAAGTTTGGAAATCTCCACTGTTCTACACACAGCCCCTCACCACGGTAACTTAAACTCAAAAGAAACCAATATTAACAAACATATACAGCACAGCAAACTAAATTGTGTGCACTCCATATAGTTAACATGTACTGATATTTAATAAAGTATTCTGAATGAAAAGCAAACCGAGTCTGTGTCTTATTACTAAATATATGGAAAAAATACACAATTCATAAAATAAATAATCGAACGATCAAAGAAAATATTTAAATAATACTTTTTGTGTGTGTGTGTGTGTGTGTGTGTGTGCGCGTTACCGTTCACTGATGTGTGGCCGCATCGTGGGCCATCACACTACACAATCTATCAAGGTTCAAAGGTCCATCAGAGCAGCTGTGATTGTCATCTGTAACTCAGAATGAACACAAACACGCTAGCTCCCCATAGACCTTGTATCTTTCAGAATACACTGGGACTTCCCATCACGTGTGTGTGATATATATGAGCAATATCACATGAGTAGCCGTGCAATATGGCTGATATCAGCAAGGCTGTGTTTCGTCCGTAGGTATTGCGTTTATACAACTGTTCGATGGTTCAACGAAGTATGTAAATAAATAAGAAATAACAACAGAGTGTAAAACCCTCTTTTGTGCAGCACTACTTTCTTCCGCCTCGAACAAACTTTGAGTCCCTCCATTGAAATCATTGTATTTTGTACAATGTACAGTATTATAGAGAGTGTGAGAGAGAGAAAGATAGAGAGAGAGAGAGAGATTGCCTGAGCGAGTATTTCCTGTGTCTGAAATAATTCATTCTTACATATCCATTATAACATCCATATGTCCGCTGGGACAGCGATCTTGTATTTGTCTTTTTTACAGCTATAGTAATTTTATAACAAGCTACCAGGTAAAAACAACTTCCTTTGCAAAAGTTCCTTCAATTTAAAAGTCTGTTGTGACTCACTGGCTGTGTCCGAAAACCTAGGTAGCTGTCTTGCTGCCTCGCTGTCTTATAGAGAATGACTTGTATGGCAGCGTTTGGGCCAGTGTTAATTGGGCAGCCAAATTTAGTCTTAGTCTTTATCTTAAGACGAAAATGCTCCTTAGTCTTAGTCACATTTTAGTCATTTTAGTTCATATTTTAGTCTAGTTTAGTGACGAAAAGTCATCACATTTTTGTCAAGTCTTAGTCATTACTTTTAGTCAAACTACAGTTACCAACATTAATTTTGATAGCTATTTATATGTAGTCTTAGACAAAATAGTCATAATTTTTCCCTTAAGACCAATTCATGTAAGCTTATGAAAATTTGAATCAAGGTAACAGGCTGACATTGCATTCTTAGCAGTAGCACTTGTGCAATTCTACATATCCTCTTTCAGTGGTTCTCAAACTTTCTAGAGTGTCGTACCCCCTGAGGGATTTAACATCCTTCTGTGCACCCTCTCTTTTCCACTTAGACTGCAGTTATACATTTCATTTCCATTAAGGGACAATAACCTTCTTAAATCGATTTTCCAGTGCATTTTTTTACCTTTATAAATACCTTTGTAAAATAAATAATGCCTTAAATATTTTTTTTTTTTAAAAATGCAATAAATACAATGATGATAAAAACGAAGTGATA
Source organism: Culter alburnus (assembly GCA_028476615.1). NCBI lineage: Eukaryota > Metazoa > Chordata > Actinopteri > Cypriniformes > Xenocyprididae > Culter > Culter alburnus. The sequence goes on from JAOTNS010001390.1 coordinate 222,843, forward strand.
CTTTTAAATATTACATTAAAACCACCAGTAGGTGGTGGTAAGTCACTGTTTTTATGAGTGAATCATCGAGTCATTCATTCTTTCAGTATCAAAGCAAGCGGCTGTAGCTATTTATGAATAGATCATTGAATCATTGACAATTCACTCAAAGCTGCAGATTCGTTCACGAAACAGCTTGTGTGCTGCAGTTCTGCTGTGGCTTTCGTTGCAAAATAGAGCAAAAATGACAATACTGTTCAAAATGTACATATTACCCTTTTGTTTGTTGAACTGTATAAAATCAATATTCGGGAAATTATATATTATATTATATTCAGGCAATATTCTTGCTGGTATAATATAATCAACATTAAAAACAGTAACTCGCAGAAGGGTTTTTGTATCGAAGTGAGTTTTAATCTTAATCTACATGTCTATGTTTGTTTTATGTATGTCTATATTGTTCTTCATGCTAGTAAGTGCTAAATCCCCACTTTAACAAAGGTAATGTTATATTGTCGAGAACAGCTCAATGTAGCACGATGCTGGATTGTGTGGGTGGAAATCTGGCAACCGTAAGCATGAAGCTCGTAAAAACAGTCTGTAATGTTTTGTCTCTTTTATTCGACAAAAACAAAAAGTGATATCAAAAGAGTGATTTTGGTCAAGTGTTTAGTCTTTTAGCCACATTTCAGTCTTGTCTTTTTTCGTTTGCACGTGTAGTTTTAGTCACGTTATCGTTAAATGAAATTGGTGTCGTCTGTCATCGTCTCGTCTTAGTCATGAAAAAAAGGTCGTCAACGAACATTTTTCGTCAACGAACATTTTTCGTCATAGTTTCCGTTAACGAAATTAACCATCACATCCCATCACATCCCTCACCAATCCCCCCAACCACACCATTATAAGGAACCGCTATTCTCTTCAAAATATATTATTATTATTATTATTGTTATCATCCACCGGTATCACACCCGGATCTCCCTGCTCCCTAAACATCCAACCTATCCACCACATCACACCACACCACAGCCTACCCTACCCTACCATACCCTACACTTTTCTTCAGCCAATCCTCATATTCAGGCCCTTCGGGAACCACGTGCCCAACCTCTCAATCCAAAATCTTTCCCTCCTCAACCTGTCCTTCTTATTCCACTCCGGGTTGGGCTCCAGCCTACAGACCTTAAAATTCTGTATCCCATGCCTTTTAAAATGCCTTTTTCCTCACCCCGTGCCGGTACCCCAAATCCTTGTGAGGATTGAGTTCTTGGTTTCCCCCACATACCTTTTGCCACACAAGGAACACCTTATGAGGTACATGTAGTTCTTCCGATTAATGGGAAAAGACTGGTTCACCTTATAGACCCCTGTTCGTTCCCCTCTCACCAAGGTGCCCCGTGTCCTCTCCTTGCTCTTCCCGCTGACTGGGCCCAGTTTACTATGCACCAGCATATCACATAGGTTCTTACCCCTCCTAAAAGCTGCCACTATCCTGGGCTAACCTATTAAAATTCCTCCCGATCCCCCAGACCAGGCCTCTGTCAGTCCTAGATAATTGGACCACCAGTGGAAGTATTCTTTTTTGTTGCAAGGTGCGGCCCCCATCCCGCACTACTGCCTCCTCCTTTGCCATGGCCCTCAGGAATTGCCTGGAGTAAACCTCTCCTCCTCAGTGCCCCAAACAATATCTTAACCGCCTCCACCCTATCCCCTTCCCTAGTACAGATCCTCTTGAATCTTAGTAACTGAGCCTTCACTATGCCTTTAAAACGTGCAAATGATGGTGACTGTCCTGGTGAAGCAAAGTGTGTGTCAGTGCTCTTAAAATATACCCTTGAGTCCAGCCGCCGAGAGTCCTGAAACCCGGGCCCTTTAAAAATGGTCGTGTCCAGGAAATTGATCTCATCCTCCCTTTTTTCCCTTCACCTCCAATCATGACTGGGCCTGCTCTTGCATTTCAGGAACACTGACTCTTCCCAGTCCACCATATAAATGTTTGCATACGCAGGGGCTAAACTTTTCCCCATGGCCATGCCCTTCACCTGCAGAAAGTGACGCCCACTGAACCCAAAGTTATTCCTACTAAGGCTTAACTCCAGCAGCCTCAGAATACTCTGACCCGGCGTACCCCTCTCTGGAAATTTGCGTAGACATTTTGTGACCGCCTCCAGTCCCCTCTCAATCTCTATGTTGGTGTACAGGCTTTCCACATCCATAGAGAAGAGACTGGTGCCAGGACCTATTCTTATTCCCTGTATCTTTTCCAGAAAGTCATAAGTGTCTCTAACATAGCTGGCATGTCTAGTGGAGAGCGGACCCAGGTGCTGTTCTCAATTCATTATTACAACCATACTCCCCTTATCTGCCGTCTTAATAATCAATGAGTGGTCTGCCCTGAGCCCCTTCAGAGCCTCCCACTCCCCTCTCGACAAGTTACTATCCTCCCAAACCTCCCTCATACCCTTTATCATTTTTTTATCCTCCTCAATTATCTCCACACCAATTCCTCCACCTGGCATCTCTGCGGCTCCCACTCAGACACACCTGTGAAGGGAACCCTCTGCCCTTCCCCTTCCTCCCCCTCAAAAAATTCAGCCAGCTTCAGCCTCCTATGATACGCTGTAAGGCCCGCCTCCGCCTCCAACCTATTCCAGCTGGTCCCCCCCATACCCTTAGGAATAAAGGACAACCCCCTCTGCAAGACTGCTAACTCCATTTTATTAAAAACTCTAGTTCGGGAGAGGTTCACCACGGTCCCCAAGCTATGGTTGACCGCTTTACCTCTCCTCTAGCAGTTTAAAGCCCTCCCCCAGTGATCCCACATGGCCCGCCCTGTCATCCCAGTCCAGTGGGTAAAATCCTGTTCTGTCTTGAAGTGTTCATAAGGTAAGGCCTCTAGTGCCCTGCCAATGCTGGTGATGTGTACGTTTATGCGATTCAGTGTGCTGAATCAGAAGATGCCTGTTGAACCCAAGTAAAAAAATACACATCTATAATGTACTTAAAGTGCTCTATATTGCACACTAATTTTGTACTTAATATACTAAAAATTCTTTTAATCTTATGAACATCTAATAATGTTATGAACATCTAAAATACATTTAGTTACCACTTATAGTACATTTGAACCAATAGTGTACTACAAGTGGTAACTAAATGTATTTTTTTTTAAATACAGAGATAGTATATTAAAAGCACAATTTAGTTCATATTTCATGCTGTCTCAAAATAGCAAAGTTGAGTATACTTAGATGTTCTTAAGATGATCTTAATATACTAAAAATTCTTCTTTAGTACTTCTTAAGTATAAAATTAGTGCATGACAATAGAGCACTTTAAGAATATTATAGAAATTTACTTTTTTTTTTTTTTCACCTGGGAAGTTTATGCTGGGAATGAAGGTCCGGGCATTCGAAAACGTATTCTCCACCACCCCCAGGGTCTTTTGAACCAGCTTGCCCACTGCTTCTGCTGACGCATAATCCTTGTCATTGATCCCGAACAATAAAATTATAACAACTCCAACTCTTTACAAAAAAGGTTGAGTCATTATCACAAGGGGTTTTGACTATTGTTACCTTTTACTGATTGGACAAGAATGTAAAGCACAGAAAAAACACAACTGCAAACAAAGCAAAGTCCCAAAACAATGCTGTGTTGAAGATATGAGGCAAAGTAAGGCAAAGTATACACTTGTTAGACACATGCAAACATAACACAATCTGTTGACTCTTTTTATAAACCCAAATGAAATAGTCATGTAACGAAAGTTCAGGAGTAGGCTTGTTGCCCAACAGTCCTTCCAAGCAAAAAAAGTAATAATAAAGATGATACTCAACAGTCCTTTTCTGCTTTGGGGTAAGTAGGTAATTTAACCCTCTGGGGTCTGAGGATTTTCGGAGCCCTGGAGAAGTTTTAAATCTGTGTTCACAAGACTTCTGTGTATTGGAGGTTGTAGACTAGAGTTTTTGCTTCAAAATTATGTAAAAATGATCCTGCCTACTTGTTCATATAAAACAATATATTGATTTTGTTTTTGTAAGACACTTTTTGTCAAGAAACACAGTATGTGTGGAGGCGTGAATCATCATGAATAAAGGGTCATTTACACATGAGAAGACAAAAGAATCGCATAATGAGCTGTAATGACTTGCATAATAATGAGGCCTTTCAGTCAGGTAGGCTGTGAAAAAACCCTCTGTGATCATGTCTCAAGCTCATCATGGTGTATATCAAACACACAGAAAAAACAGCAATGCTGTGAAATATTATTACAATTTAAAATAATGGTATTCTATTATATACTTTAAAATATAATGTATTTCTGTGATGCAAAGTGTCTGAACAATTATGTTACCTCTATGGCATTTCATATAGCCTTTTAGCTTAAAAGCATGAACATTTGGAGAAATATTGATGGATTCTCATATGTTTATGTCAATTTTTTATACAGAGGAGTAATATTTATTTAATATTTATTGTCATCACTATGAGCGCTGGTGTTTTCAATTCATACTTGCAGCCGGAGGGCACTCTGTACACATTTAGTCCACAAATAAATCTAAAGAAGAACAGGAAATTCCAGGAACTAACAAAGGCTTTCAGAGGTCAGTAACCATGGTTTTAACAAACAGATAAACACTTTTCAAGACAATAAATACACGATTGAGACGATGTATACATGTATTGCCTCAGAATTTGCGTCTGAATAGCGCTCGTGCCGTGGGCGCGGCCGCATTAGCGGATAATGAGCTGAATCACGGACTTCTGACATGTGTCTCTTTTCATACAGATTACATAAACACAGAATTTTTATTTTCGATTCGACTTACACGATTTAAAACCTGACACTTCAGCGTTTCTTTAGACATAAGTCTCATTTTTTGTGATTAGTATTCACTAAGTTACAGTTCATTTTCTGAGAACTATCAGATTGGACTTTGTTCGGAGGGAGACGAGAGATCACGTATCATGTTAGGTTTCTTTATTTTGCAAAAAGCACAACATTTTGTTTTTACTCTGAGTGTACACAACTAAAAGAATATATTCAACAGATTAAAATGGTGTATAACTCTTAATTGTATGTGCAACATTGATAGAGTATTTTGAGTCTCTTTCACACTGGTAAGAAAAAAAGCGAGGTGGTATCGCCAGCGTGACAAAAAACAGGTTATCCTCCAGCTGTATAAAGTCCCCAGAGTATAGTCCAAAACGTATATCCCAGACCAGAGTTTGCCCATATGAAAAGGCTCCAAAGTCTAATATACAAATGTCTCTTCCCAGAGATCACTTTGGACAATTACATCGAGCCAGGTTAACCAAAAACAAACACAAAAAAACTTCCTTTTTAAAATGGCCGCCATTTCTTCCTTATTGGTTTGCCCACCATAATAAGAGTCCTTAGGAGGCCAACAAAAGTCCCCCTCAAAAAAAATGCATGTGTAAATGTTCAAAATCAACACAAATTAAGAAAAAAAAACTATAAATATACAGACGTAGTACGTATACATAAGCAAAGACTTTTTTGCTTAAGTGAGCGTCATGCAGGGCTTTACTGTGGCAGTGTCACAAAATCACCGCCGTGACACAGTCCGTGGTAGGGGTCCTGTTCCTCAGTATCTCGTAGGCATGGAACCAATGCGCCCTGGGATAGCACTCCACCTGTACCTTATCATCGAAGATTGCTGGCAGCCTTCCCATATTAGAGTCCCCCATAATCAGGACAGGCCATTTGGGCCTGAGGGACCAATTCCTGATATTGTCTCCCCCATGCTCCCATCTCCTGAACATCGGCTCCATTTGCCCCTCATCATCCTGCCCTTTTCTTTTCCTCCTCACATCTTCCTCCTCCCTCCGGGCCACCTGTGGCTGGCTGCTCCCTCCTGCCACCTAATCCACCGTAATCCAAATGACATCACCATCCTTCAACTCCTCTGATCCCACCAACACGATGGTGTCCCGTTCCTTCAACATATCAAATAGAGCAAGGCAAGGTAATTATTCCACAAAACCTCTTTGGCCACAAACTACTAAAACCCCTAAGGCCCTCATCAACCCCTTTATATCTTTCCCTGATCTGCTTCTCCTGTAGCACGTACAACAGTACTCCAACCCTTGCTCCCTGGTTGCGACCAACCTCAAGATTTGGTGATCCTAAATAGGATCAGTATCACACCAGTTTTATTAGAATGCCCATCCCTCTGACCGAGCTCAACTTACAGCCCTACCACCGCCCATATCCACCTTCTTCTGTGTTACGTCCCCTGGATCCTGTGCCTCCCTGGCAACAGTACTTCTCGGAACATGAACCCCTCTAGTTACAGTACCCTTACGTGCCGCTAGAGCCTGCACCTCCTTGGTAACAGTACCTTGTGGCAAGGGGGGCGTGGTTTAGCGAACCCTGCAGCGGGGGAGAGCGTCAAGAGAGGCGCGGTGAGTGAGTGGGTTAAGTGCAAATAACAAACACCTGTCTCTTGTTGCAGTAATTGGCGTGGAGAGAGTATAAAACGCCAGGAGAAACAGGAGCGAGTGAGAGAGAGAAGGACTGCTGGCTGCCACACTCCAGGATTCCTGTGTTTATTTTAGTTGGAGTGATTTTCTTGATTTATGACCGTTTTGTCCCTGTCTGCACACTTTTGGGGCGGCTCTCTATGGAGAATTTGTTACAGGCCCAGGACAAACAGAGCCGGCTGTATAACAGGGGAACCAATTTGCGTAAATTTGCACCGGGAGATAAAGTGCTTGTATTACTCCCAACGTCAAGTTCAAAATTACTTGCAAAGTGGCAAGGACCGTTTGAGGTCACACGGCAAGTGGGAGAGCTCGATTATGAGGTAATACGTTCAGATAGGAGAGGAGCACGTCAAATTTATCACCTCAATCTCCTTAAAAAATGGAATGAGGGAGAATCAGTGATGTTGGCGACGGTGATTAGCGGAGAGGATGATCTTGGACCAGAAGCGAATATAAAAAAAACAATCTCTCGCTCTGGCCCCAGGGGGAGATCACCTCTCGCCCTCCCAACTCATTGATTTGACTACATTACAGGCAGAGTTTGCTGACGTGTTTTCTCCCCTACCTGGTCGTACAAACCTCATTCAGCACCATATCGAGACAGAGCCGGGCGTGGTGGTTCGCAGCCGGCCTTATCGCTTGCCTGAACACAAGAAAAAAGTGGTTCAGGAGGAATTAGGGGCAATGCTTGAAATGGGGGTAATAGAAGAATCCAACAGTAACTGGGCGAGCCCGATAGTTTTGTTCCTAAGACGGACGGCTCAGTGCGGTTCTGTGTGGATTTTCGCAAGGTGAATGCTGTGTCGAAATTCGACGCATATCCAATGCCGCGGGTTGACGAATTGCTTGACCGGCTTGGTTCGGCTCGTTTTTTTTCGACATTGGACTTAACGAAGGGTTATTGGCAGATCCCCTTGTCTCCATTATCCCGAGAAAAAACAGCTTTCACGACGCCGTTTGGATTACACCAATTTGTTACACTTCCTTTCGGGCTGTTCGGGGCACCGGCTACCTTTCAGCGGCTGATGGATAAGGTGTTGCGGCCCCATGGTGCATATGCGGCTGCCTACCTAGATGATATCTGTAACAATGTTCGAGTTTGTAGGAGGGAAGACAACAGGGTCGGCTTTCGTCTGCTGACTGCTCTTTATTTTAAACACAAAAACAAAAGTGTGCAGACAGGGACAAAACGGTCATAAATCAAGAAAATCACTCCAACTAAAATAAACACAGGAATCCTGGAGTGTGGCAGCCAGCAGTCCTTCTCTCTCTCACTCGCTCCTGTTTCTCCTGGCGTTTTATACTCTCTCCACGCCAATTACTGCAACAAGAGACAGGTGTTTGTTATTTGCACTTAACCCACTCACTCACCGCGCCTCTCTTGACGCTCTCCCCCGCTGCAGGGTTCGCTAAACCACGCCCCCCTTGCCACATACCCCCACCGCCCGACTCAGGCCGGGGAGCCATCCGGACTGCAGCCCCCCCCCCCCCATTTCTGGAGAGGAAATCGGCCACAGCCATCTGAACACCCGGCCTGTGGACCACCTTGAACTTAAAAGGCTGTAAAGCTAGATACCAACGAGTGATCCGCGCGTTGGTATCCTTCATGCGGTGGAGCCACTGCAGGGGAGCGTGGTCCGAACAGAGGGTGAATTCCCGTCCCAGGAGATAATAGCGGAGGGTGAGGACAGCCCACCTGATGGCCAAACACTCTTTCTCCACGGTGCTGTACTTAGTCTCTCTCTTAGAGAGCTTACGACTAATGTACAGCACCGGCCGTTCCTCCCCCTCCATCTCCTGGGACAGGACAGCACCCAGCCCCCTGTCCGATGCATCCGTCTGCAACAAAAAAGGGAGAGAGAAATCAGGAGAATGAAGCAACGGCCCACCACACAGAGCAGCCTTTACTTGGGTAAACGCCTGCTGGCACGGCTCCGTCCACTGGACCGTATCTGGTGCTTCCTTTTTAGTAAGATCAGTCAAGGGGCTGGTGAGGTCCGAATAATTAGGCACAAACCTTCTATAATATCCCGCCAGCCCCAAGAACTGTCTCACCTCCTTTTTGGTCTTGGGACGCGGACAGGTCGCAACTGCTGCCGTCTTATCAATTTGAGGACGCACCTGCCCATGTCCCAAGTGAAAACCCAGATACTTTACCTCCACGCGCCCAATCGCACACTTCTTCGGGTTGGCCGTGAGCCCAGCTCCTCTCAGCGACCTCAATACCGCCCTCACATGCTGCATATGCTGCTGCCAATCATTACTAAATATAATGATATTGTGGCAAGGGGGGCGTGGTTTAGCGAACCCTGCAGCGGGGGAGAGCGTCAAGAGAGGCGCGGTGAGTGAGTGGGTTAAGTGCAAATAACAAACACCTGTCTCTTGTTGCAGTAATTGGCATGGAGAGAGTATAAAACGCCAGGAGAAACAGGAGCGAGTGAGAGAGAGAAGAAAAAGAGGGAGAGAGAGAGGCGGATGGCAAAGGTTCGCCGACCCCAGGGCACGCCACCATATGGTCCTCCGCGAGATGGATAGCCGACTCCAGCGACGTGGGGCGGTGGCACTGGACCCACTCGGCCGTTCTTCTAGGAAGCCGAGTGACGAACTGCTCCAGCACCACTCGATCGATGATCTCCTCCACGTCGCTTCCGTCGGCCAGCAACCATTTGCGGCAGGAGTCCCGGAGCTGTTGAGCCAACACGAAGGGTCGGCCGGACTCGCCAAACTCCAGGGAGGGGAAGCGTTGGCGGTGCTGCTCAGGACTCCGGCCGACCCGCTGAATGATGGCTCTCTTCAAATCCTCGAAGACCAGGAGATTCCGCACCGGAAGTTGCTGTGCCGCTACCTGGGACTCCCCGGAGAGCAATGGGACCAGGCGCATCGGCCACTGGTCCCGCGGCCATCCGTGGACCTCGGCCGCTTTCTCAAATAAGTCCAAGAACGCCTCCGGGTCGTCCTCAGGCCCCATCTTGTTGAGCGGGAGATGGGCGGGCACAGCTTGATGGACCGTGGCTTCCGGCCGAACCTCCCGGTCTATCCAGCTCCGGAACCTCTCGCGGTCTTCCTGCTGGGCTTGGAGGACGGCTTGGAACCGCCTCTCCTGGTCATGTCGTAAGTCCAGCAGGGCCTGATGTTGGTCGTGTTGCATGACCGCGAGGGATGTAATCAGCTCTGCAAATGGTGTAGCGGAGGACGCAGTTGTGGCGGCGGCATCCATCTTCCCTCCCGGGTTTTGGCACCAGTGTAACAATGTTCGAGTTTGTAGGAGGGAAGACAACAGGGTCGGCTTTCGTCTGCTGACTGCTCTTTATTTTAAACACAAAAACAAAAGTGTGCAGACAGGGACAAAACGGTCATAAATCAAGAAAATCACTCCAACTAAAATAAACACAGGAATCCTGGAGTGTGGCAGCCAGCAGTCCTTCTCTCTCTCACTCGCTCCTGTTTCTCCTGGCGTTTTATACTCTCTCCACGCCAATTACTGCAACAAGAGACAGGTGTTTGTTATTTGCACTTAACCCACTCACTCACCGCGCCTCTCTTGACGCTCTCCCCCGCTGCAGGGTTCGCTAAACCACGCCCCCCTTGCCACAATACTCTTGGAGCCTGTAACTCCCTGGCACCAGTACCTCCCTGTGCCGTCAGAGCCTATACCTCCCTGGTAACAGTGCCTCTTGGAGCCTGTACCTCCCTGGTACCAGTACCTCCCTGTGCCGTCAGAGCCTATACCTCCCTGGTAACAGTGCCTCTTCTCATCCTGGCCAACTTCGATCCCTGAAAATAAAGGTTATTAATGGTGCTTGCCAAAGGCAAAGCATCATTATTGTTCTCTTGCATACTTATTATTCTTCTTCCACACAAAACTTTGGCGCGTAACTCGTCCTGCACCGTTTGTCATAGACCCATGAATGAGGTGCCAAATAGTGCGGATTATTGTGGAATGGTGTGCTATGACTTTTATAAGTGATCGGGTGTACTATGTTCGCCTGGCAGTCGAAAAATCGGGCGAAAAATCCCATAGACTTTGCGACAAACTTTGACAAGTCATAGCTCTGAGTGAGGATTTTATAGAAACATGTGGGTTAACATGTTTGAAGAGGCTGGCATGCTCTGTCAGACCATACCTCAAAAGGGGGTTTGAGTTGTACCCCTGGGGCGCAAGAGCTGCCCAAATTTGCCCCATAGACATACTATGGTGAAGCCGTGCCCATGAAACAGTGTGTTTTTCCTACTAGGGGAAATTACATAGGGATTTTTTATTGAACATAACTCTGGATCACAATGTCATAGAGACAAGGGGGTGGGCTCATTTCACTCAGATGACCAATCAGTCTCTCAGGATCATTGTGAAGCTATCATGTCACGCCCTAGCAACCATATAGAGCACCATAGCAACAAGTTCCATAGACTTCCATTGAAAAAGATCAAAGGAATATCTTTGGATAGAAGTGTCATAGGAACATGAGGGTGGGCTCGTTTGACTCGGGGCAGCAAATGGCCAATCACGAATCATCTTCAACACTTCATAGCCACACCCTAGCAACCATTTAGAGCACCCTAGCAACCCAAATCCAAAGAGTGATTTCTTCAAATCTGAATAACATAGCAGCATGGGGGTTGGTTTATATCATTCATACTGGCAAACAGCCTTTGGATTATCATCATTGGCAGCTGCCAAGCCACACCCTAGCAACCAAACAGAGTACCCTAGCAACTGTTTTGCAAGATCTATATCTCTGCATCAGAACATCATAGAGACATGGGGGTTGGCTTATATTGGCAAGCAGCCTTTGGTGTGTCATCACTGGCAGATGCCAAGCCACTCCCTAGCAACCAAACAAAGAACCCTAGCAACCGTTTAGCAAGACCTATATCTCTGCATCAGAGTAGACATGGGCGGTTGGCTCTTTTAACTCATGCTAGCAAACTGAACTTCCAACATGCTACACATGCTAGCAGTGAATAGCTACATTCTAATAGTGATTAGCTAAGTGCTAAAGTGGGCTAAGAACATGCCAAGAACTCTATAAAAACTCCATAGTAACCACCTGTGACAACTACCAACCACCTAGTAACATCATAGCAACCACCCAAGTTACCATATCAACTGCCTAGCAACACATTAGCAATCACCCCAAGAACCTTAGCAACTGCCTAGCAACACCCTAGCAACCGAGTGCAGAGTTTTGCCACTGCAAGCAACATTCACATTTTCTTCAGGAAATGTACATTCTAGGTATTATTATTATTATACACATTAAAATAGATAAAATGGGCTAAAAAACATGTAAACCAATTAAAATCATTGTAATAGAGCGGTAAAACATGTCTTTTATGTGACAGTGTCACAACTTGTCTCTTCAGAATTCCCCATAGGTGTTCGATTGGGTTCAGATCAGGAGCCACTGAATCACTTTCATCCTGTTCTTCTTCAGAAATCCAACAGTATCCTTAGATGTGTGTTTAGGATCATTATCATGTTGGAAAAGTGCACGACGACCAAGGGCACGGAGTGATGGTAGCATCTTCAGTATAGGCTTCTTTCGTGTATGGCACCCATGCATGCCATTCCTCTGCAGTGAACGCCATATTGTCACGGGAAATAGTCACCCCAGTTTGGCTTTCTACTTCTTTAGATAACGTCTCGGTTACATATGTAACCCTCGTTTCCTGAAGGAGGGAACGGAGACGTACGTCAGTAGTGACCGACGAATTGGGATATCGCTAGAGAGCCCTATCAGCTTTGAGTGAACGAAAACAGGCCAATGAAATTGACGTGCGATATTTGCATAATGCGCACCGCCTCCGACAGGTGTATATAAATAGGAAGCAGATGCAATCGCACTCTGTTTTTCGCTGAGGAGACAACTGGTGTCTGCACTACAGCGAGGGTACAGAACCTGTGGCGACGGGACGTACGTCTCCGTTCCCTCCTTCAGGGAACGAGGGTTACATACGTAACCGAGACGTTCCCTTTCAGTCGGTCACGTTCGACGTACGTCAGTACTGACCGACGAATTGGGATCCCAAATAAAGCGCCACAATTATGAAACCCCTTCCAGTGCCCAGCGCAAGCTCTAGCCACCCGTCGCACCAACTGGGATGGTAAAGGGGGCGAGCTTACACCAAGAGAGTCTACTGCTGTTACCGAAATACCCACTAAGTAAACTAGACTACACTGGGGAAGCGAACCCGTAGGGGACGCTGTGGAGGCCACAACCTACCCTATGGGGAGGAGTTTACGTGGAGAGTACACATATGGACTGGCCTGTGGGGCAGTACGCATATGGAGTCCCTGGGATGGCTCTACCTGGGTAGGGGGAGACTCATCTGACAGGTGACAGCAGAGCTGGCTCTGCTAAGGGAAAGACACGGACTCACCAAGGGAGTTTTAGACCGTGGACAATTACACACATGGGACCGCTCACGTAGAGGAGTCGCGACATATGGAACCCAGCCAACAGACAACGTCAGAGACGGATGTTGGCCTGGCATCAGACACTCATCAGACGCTCGACAGGGTTCGCCAAGCGGGGAACGTGACTGGAGTCAAACGCGTCAGTTCAACGCGTCTACCGGCTAGTAGAAGCGAGTACACGGGAAGATACCGGCTCTACACGTAGGCTATAGAACCTAGCGAACGTGTTAGATGTCGTCCAGCCCGCAGCTCTACAGATATCTGTCAGCGAGGCGCCGTGAGCCAGCGCCCAGGAAGAGGCCACTCCTCTGGTGGAGTGGGCTCTCAACCCAAGCGGGCAAGGCACGCCCTGGGAGTCGTACGCCAGGGTGATGGCATCCACTATCCAGTGGGCCATCCTCTGCTTGGAGACAGCCTTTCCCTTCTGCTGGCCTCCGTAACAGACAAAGAGCTGGTCTGAGGTCCTGAAGCTTCGCGTTCTGTCTACGTACACATGCAGAGCGCGGACGGGACAGAGCAAAGCTAGGGCTGGGTCTGCCTTCTCCGAAGGCAGCGCTTGCAGGTTCACTACCTGATCTCTGAAGGGAGTGGTAGGAACCTTGGGAACATATCCGGGCCGGGGTCTCAGGATGACGTGAGAGTCACCGGGCCTGAATTCCAGGCACGATTCGTCGACCGAAAATGTGTGCAGGTCCCCTACCCTCTTGAGTGAAGGCAATGCAACCAGGAGGACAGTCTTAAGAGACAGTACTTTTAACTCGACTGATTGCAGAGATTTGAAGGGATGACCCCTGAGAGATGTAAGAACCAGGGAGAGATCCCAAGAGGGTATGGAGGAAGGGTGAGGAGGATTTAATCTCCTCGCCCCCCTCAGGAACCTGATGATCAGATCGTGCTTCCCCAGGGACTTGCCATCAACTGCATGGTGATGTGCGGCGATAGCGGCAACATACACCTTGAGGGTGGAGGGAGACAGCCTTCGCTCCAAGCCCTCTTGCAGAAAGGAAAGCACAGATCTGACCGAGCCTGATCGGGGGTCCTCTCGGTGAGAGGAGTACCATTCAACGAATAGGTTCCACTTCAACGCATAGAGGCTCCTCGAGGATGGAGCTGTAGCGGAAGTGATGGTGTCTATGACCGCTTGCGGGAGATCACTCAGAACTTCTGCATCCCATCCAGGGACCACACGTGGAGGTTCCACAGGTCGGGACGCAGGTGCCATAGGGTGCCCCATCTCTGAGTAAGGAGGTCCTTCCTCAGAGGAATCGGCCAGGGAGGGGCTGTCGTGAGGAGCATTAGGTCCGAAAACCAGGTCCGAGTGGGCCAGTATGGAGCCACTAACAAGACCTGCTCCTCGTCCTCCCTGACCTTGCACAGGAGCTGTGCGAGAAGGCTCACTGGGGGAAACGTATATTTGCGTAGACCCCAGGGCCAGCTGTGTGCCAGGGCATCCATGCCGAGCGTGCCGCCGGTCAGGGAATAGAACCATTGGCAGTGGGCAGTTTCTGGGGAGGAAAACAGATCTATCTGGGCCTCGCCGAAGTGCTGCCAGATCAGCTGGACCGCCTGGGGATGGAGCCGCCACTCGCCCGCAAGTGGAGGCTGCCGTGAGAGCTCGTCGGCTGCACGGTTGAGCACACCTGGGACATGAATGGCACGAAGCAACCTCAGATGCTTCTGACTCCATAGCAAGAGATGGCGGGCGAGTTGCGACATGCGACGGGAGCGTAGACCACCCTGATGGTTGATGGGACACCCTGATGGTCACGGGGACACGGAGCGTACCGCGCTGCCACGCCCATCTTGGGACCCGGCCGCGGAGCCAGTGTTGAAGCGGCCTCATATGGAGCAATCCGAGCGGTGTGACCGCGGCTGCAGATGCCATATGCCCCAGGAGCCTCTGAAAGTCGGCTGGAGGGACCAGCTCGATTGCATCCTTCGCCAGGAGGACAGCAATCTCCGCCCGGAGAACAGGTGCGTTGTCCAGTGACACCTGAGTGTAGTGGACACCCCTGAAGACCGGGGGATGCTGGGCGAACTGAATCGCATAACTGAGTCTCTGATAGTACGAATGAGCCAGCGGGACGGGCTGGAAAGCGCTGTCCATGCTTCCAGACACCAAGCCAGCGGGACCAAAGGCATCCCACTATGTGAAGTCTGAAAGCTGAAGAGACCAACTGTTGGCTCCGAAGCGAAAGACAGAGTGCGACTGTATCTGCTTCCTATTTATATACACCCGTCGGAGGCGGTGCGCATTATGCAAATATAGCACGCCAATTTCATTGGCCTGTTTTAGTTCACTCGAAGCTGATAGGGCTCTCTAGCGATATCCCAATACCCCCTGAAAGGGAACTGCAGTGAACTTGCATGCTGATTTTCTTCAACCCTTCTCATCAGAAGACACTCCTGTCGAGGTGTTAACTTCTGTGGACGACCTGGACGTCTCTGTGAGATGGTTGCAGTTCCATCTTTTTAAAATGTTTGTACCACTTTTGCTACAGTATTCTGACTGATAAGTAAAGCTTTGCTTATCTTCACCTTTCTGGTGTAAAGAAATTATTTTCTTTCTCAGGTCTTGTGACATTTCTCTTCCATTTGGTGCCATTGCTGACAGCATGAAATGGGAAGGGGTTTTAACATCCTTTTATAGTCAAATGTCTGCTGGACACCTGTGTAATGAATAATTAGACTCACCTGTGGTTGAATTCTTGTTAAATTAGACATTTGTAGTCTAAAATTTAGCTTTGCTCCAGAGACTTTCAGTGGGGTGTACTCATTTTTGCATCACCCTAATTTGAGTAGAACTGAAAAATTTTGTTCTCTAAGTTATATTATTAATCTTACTTTCATGTTATAAGTAAAACAGATGTTATATAAAACTTAGTCTTGTCAACATTTTGGAACTTGTTTTTGTGTTCATTGAGATTGTTTAAAATGTTACTTTTCAAAGGAGGTGTACTCATTTAAGCTGAGCACTGTATGCTTTGTTGATTGTGAGCTGTATGAACCCAACTATCTAATTGTGATAGAATCATTTAAGTCTTGATCGTCTATTTACTTATTTGTGATTTATTTCATGAGCTGGGGTCCCACGTGTGGAATGATCTCTCGTCTTCCTGTGGTGGTGGTACTTTTTTGTCTTGTGCCGTGTGACACTGGAGTTTTTGGTTGACCTAAATGCACAATGGTGTGTATGGAAGTGTGCTTTTGGATAAATCATTTTGGTGATAACTCCTACGTGGGGAGCCTTAGCCCTGTGGGTTGCTATTGTTTGTTTATTGTGTTTGTTTGTATTTTTGTGAGTTATGTAAACTTTCCAGGGCCACCACTAGCTAGAGTGGGTGCCAATGAGCACTCCAACACTGCATTTGAGTTTATGAGTTAAATTATATTTAAACATCTAAGCACAAGCATAAAATAGAATAGAATTTTTGAAATGTTATCAGAAAAATATTATTAAAAAT
This sequence comes from Culter alburnus, assembly GCA_028476615.1. Taxonomy (NCBI): domain Eukaryota; kingdom Metazoa; phylum Chordata; class Actinopteri; order Cypriniformes; family Xenocyprididae; genus Culter; species Culter alburnus. The sequence continues at coordinate 239,220 of JAOTNS010001390.1, forward strand.
CCAAAAATGTAGTGTTTAACTCCCTCGGGTCGGCGGTCACTGGCGTGATCACCGCGTTTTTTTTCTAACCAGTGTGAAAGAGACTCAAAATACTCCGTCAATGTTGCACATACAATTAAGAGCTATACACCATTTTAATCTGTGGAATATCTTCTTTTATTTGTGTACACTCAGAGTAAAAACAAAATGTTGTGCTTTTTGTAAAATAAAGAAAACTAACATGATGCGTGATCTCTCGTCTCCCTCTGAACGAAGTCCAATCTGATAGTTGTCAGAAAATGAACTGTAACTTAGTGAATACTAATCACAAAAAAATTAGACTTGTGTCTAAAGAAACGTTGAAATGTCAGGTTTTAAATCGTGTAAGTCAAATCGAAAACAAACCTTCTGTGTTTATGTAATCTGTATGAAAAGAGAGCCATGTCAGAAGTCCTTGATTCAGCTCATTATCCGCTAATGCGGCCACGCCCACGGAGTCAGCGCTATTCAGAGGCAAATTCAGTCAATACATGCATTCATCGTCGTCTCAATCGTGTATTTATTGTCTTGAAAAGTGTTTTGAATAGCCATAGTTAGCGATCTCTGGCCTCTGTTAGTTCAGTTATTTCCTGGATTGCCTATTCTTCTTTAGCATTGGCATTTGTGGACTAAAAGTGCACAGAGCGCCCTCCGGCTGCAAGTATGAATTGTAAACACAGTATCCAGCGTTCACAGTGATGACAATAAATAATGAAATAGTCCTCTGTATAGAAAATTGACATAAACATGAGAATCCATCAATATTTCTCCAAATGTGCATGCTTTTAAGCTAAAAGCCTATATGAAATGCCATAGAGGTAACATAACTGTTCAGACACTTTGTATCATAGAAATGCATTATATTTTAATAATAGAATACCATTATTTTAAATTGTAATAATATTTCAGTATTGCTGTTTTTCTGTATGTTTGATTTACATTATGATGAGCTTGAGACATGATCAACAGAGGGTTTTTTCACAGCCTATCTGACTGAAAGGCCTCATTATTTATGCAGGTCATTAGAGCTCTTTATGTGATTCTTTTGTCTTCTCAGGTGAGAATCACCCATTATTCATGATTATTCACGCCTCCATGCATACTGTGTTTCTTGACCAAAGATGTTTTAAAATTTAAATCTCTCTATTGTTTTATATGAAGGAGTAGGAATGATAATTTTTACATAATTTGAAGCAAAAACTCTAGTCTACAACCTCCAATACCCAGAAGTCTTGTGAACACAGATTTAATATATATTTTTTGGCTTTATTTCAGTGACTTAAGTTTTTTGTTTTTTCAATAACCACGCATAAACGTTATTCCTTCAAAAATACAAACATGTACATACATGTTCCTTACATATTATTGTAGCCTAGTTTGTGCTGAATACAGTGTAATGACACTTTTTCCATTAATATGTTTATGAACAACTGAAAAAAGCACAAATGTCAGGGCATGTCAAAACTTCTCCAGGCCCCAAATCAGCCTCAGACCCCTGAGGGTTAATGAAATTATATATTTAAAAAAAAAAAAATAATGACAGAGGGCATTAGCGAAATAACACATTAGGAAATTTTGGATAATGATTGCCATGGCCAGTGCTTTGCTAGAAAGCACATTCTGATATATTAATAATAATAATAAAAAACATAAGTGTAAGTCATGTTATTTCTTTCTTTTCCTCAATACATTGTTGTCTCCCTCTCCTGGTAGCAATCAGTACTGCTGGAGAAGTAAATAATTTGTTTGCTCCATAGAAATTCTTATATATATATATATATATAGAATTTATATACACACATCAGTAAGCACGAATAGAACATATATAGGCAATTGGTTGTATTTCTCTTACAAGGAGAGTAGTATAAATGGAGTAAAAGGATGTTCTTCTATTTTGTAGGTTTTTTTTGAGCAGGCACGAGAACAATTGTAGCTGATGGAGAATGCTGTGTATTTATTCATTTATTTATTTATTTATTTTTGCTTTATTAACTCCATTTGTGTACAAAAATTGTGCACAATGATATCATTCTTCTAAATTACCATCATTGTTTACATATGTCCATTATTAACATATTTTCAGTCTCATATTTTCAAATAGGGCCTACATAATAAGCGTTTTAAACTATAGCTTTAACAAAACAACAAATCCTTATTTAAATGTCACAGTATTGCATATTTATCTCTTTTAGATTTCTGTACAAAGGACAGACTTATATCTTTCTAATAAACTGAAGAAACCTTTGTCTTATTTCTTTTGTTCTCACTCCATAAATAATTGGGTTAAAACAACTTGGAAAAAGTAAGTACATTGCGCTCACAAATACACGACTATTGGGAGAAAAATTATTATTTCTTGTTCTGTATGACAAGAATGCAATCAGGGCAAAAATCAAAGTAAATAACATAACAATGATGTGAGTAATGCAGGTGTTTATGGCCTTTATTTGGGCCTTACCAGATTTAAACACAGAGGCAAAAATCACAATGTAGGAAGCAGTAATGATAATAAAATCTGTAGTTGGTATAAGGAAAGTAGACAAAAGTCCAACCAAGTTATTAACTGATATATCTCCACATGCTAACTGAACCAATGCCATGTGCTCACAAAAACAGTGATCGATAACATTTGTTGAACAAAATGACAATTTTCCAGCCAGAGAGACTATGGTGACATTCAGGAGTCCATTTCTGATTAATGGCACAACAACAAACTTTAGAAAGTTAGGGATTTCCATGTATTTGTGATAGTAAAGAGGTTTGCAAATTGCAAAGTAACGGTCCAGTGCCATCCACAAAAGCAAAGTAGATTGAAATGATCCAACATAATGAATGAAAAACATTTGTATTAAACAACCAACTAGAGATATCCCACTCCAGTTAAATAACAAGCTAAGAAGCATGCTGGGTACAGAAGATATAGGCCCGATCAAGTCTAACACTGCCATAACACCTATTAGTACATACATAGGAGAATGCAGAGACTTTTGAGATATAATTAAATATATGAGAATAGAATTTGCTGTGATAGCCAATAAAAACATCAGAAAGAAAGGGATAAATAAAAAGGGCCTCCATTCCCCTAGGCTGTAAAAACCATTTAATATGAAGTCTGTGAATGAAATATTTGGTGCAGAAAGATTCTTCATGCTGTTCAATCCCTTTACAAACAGGGTTTTGATAAAAAAGGATTAAAGCCTAAAGATAACAAACATTTTTCCATGTATGTATAGTAGGCTATGCTACATTTGAGAGTGATAAATAAAAAATGACTAGTATTGCACACAATCATGTGATTCTGTGATTTCACTTTCACTATATGAATAAAAGCCTCTTTGTTAAACTGTGCTGCTGTGAAGAAAAAAAATCCAGCTGACTTTTACAAGTTAAATGTTCAATGAATGTTTCATCATATAAACAGCAAAAAATTCACAAGTAACTGTAGTAAACTAGATGTAAAGTTATACTTAATATTTAGGCCTTTCATGCATTAACATGTGCTCTTCCCATTACATTGATGAACTGAAATCTTTGCTCATTTGTTTAACTATGATAATGCTCGTTCTTACATGTTTGAGTGAAATGAAATCTTGAAATGAAATCATGGTCTCTAAATACACCAAGCGTGTTCCCATGAGTCTGTAAAATAATTAACTATGTAACAAGATAAAAAAAAAAAAAACGTGTTGTTCAAGGTTTGGATGGTTAGCATTGCCCATTCAAGTGGATGTCACCATATGGGCCCTTTTTGTTTTTTGGCAACTAAAAAATGGTTTCTTTTAGAGGTGTATATATATATATATATATATATATATATATATATATATATATATATCAGTAAGCACGAATAGAAAATATACAGGCAGTTGGTTGTATTCTCTTACAAGGAGAGTAGTATAAATGGAGTAAAAGGATGTTCTTCTATTTTGTATTTTGTAGGTTTTTTTTGAGCAGGAACGAGAACAATTGTAGCTAATGGAGAATGCTGTATATTATTGTTTTTTTCTTCTTTTTTTTTTCTTTATTAACTCAATTTCTGTATACAAAAATTGTGCACAATGATATCATTCTTCTTAATTACCATCAGTGTTTACAGTATGTCCATTATTAACATATTTTCAGTCTCATATTTTCAAATAGGGCCTACATAATAGCCATTTTAAACTATAGCTTTAACAAAACAACAAATCGTCTCGGGTTACTTATGTAACCCTTGTTCCCTGAGTAAGGGAACGAGACGCTACGTCAATGACGTGATGGGAACCCTCTGTATGATGTGTTCGTGAAGCACCTCTGTATCCAACCAATGAGGAAACGAGACGTCAGAGGCGGGTGATGTCACGGACCAGGAAACTATAAAGCATACCCAGAACAAAGAACGCTAGCTTCTGGAATATGTCTGACAAGACGCTCACAGGTATGCAGGGGGTATGGCAACGTGACGTAGCGTCTCGTTCCGTTATTTAGGGAACAAGGGTTACATCAGTAACCTAATAAATGTAAAACCTAATAAATGTGTGCTGGGATGACCATCCAGCAGAACCACATATGTCATTAATGGATACTCCTGACATTAAGGCCTTTGAGGCCGCAATACCCCTAGTAGAGTGGACACAGACAGCTAATGGAGATGGCTGTCCGGCCGCCTCATAAGCAAGTGAGATAGCCTCAACCACCCACTTGCTCATTCTCTGGTTAGATGCTGGGCCTCCTTTCTTATGAGACCCGTAACACACAAACAATTGATCTGTTTTGCCCCACAGGGCAGCTCTGTGGACATATGTATCTAAAGCCCTCACTGGGCAGAGCAGATTGAGTTTCTCCTGATCCGAAGTTGTAAATGGAGGAAGATAGAAGGCCTGAAGTATGATGGGACCTGGGACGTTGGTGGGGACCTTAGGCATATAGCCTGGTCTAATGTGCAGGAACGCTTTGACCATTCCAGGTGCGAATTCCAAACACAAAGAAGCAACTGAAAGTGCTTGAAGATCTCCTATTCTTTTAAGAGATGAAATAGCCAGTAGAAATATGGTCTTTAAGGGTGAGGAATTTCTCTGAAACTTCCTCTAGTGGTTCGAAGGGAGCCTCAGCTAACCCTTCTAATACCACGGCCAAGTCCCAGGCCGGAGTCCTTGTACGTACTGAAGGCCTCGGCCTCAGAGTACCACGGAGGAAGCGTATAAAAAGGGGGTCTCGACCTACCGAGAAATCCCCCAGAGGGCCATGGCCGAAATGGCCGCATACACTTCCTCGTGGAGGGAGCTCTGGAGTGGAGTATGGTCTCCACAACCTCAGTTGGGAGAGCAGCATCTATGAGCTGGCCCCCTCCCATTTGACTCGGAACCACACACTCATTGAGCCTCAGCCCAAGCTTCTTCATGTGCGACAGAACAACATCTCAATGTTGAACTGCCAACTGTTCTGTTTGAGCTAGTATCAACCAGTCGTCGATATAGTTCAGTACGCGGATGCCCTGGAGTCTCAACGGAGCCAGAGCTGCATCCACGCACTTCGTGAACATGCGGGGTGATAGAGATAGGCCGAAGGGAAGAACCCGGTACAGGTAAGCTTTGCCCCGAAAGCAAACCTGAGGAACTTCCTGTGTTGAGGATGGATGGATACATGAAAGTAAGCATCTTTCAGGTCTATCACAACAAACCAGTCCTCGGAGCTGATCTGTGGGATAACCCTCCATCCTTCTTTGGAACAATGAAGTATAGGTTGTAAAACCCTGACAGCTTGCTGGGAGGAGAACCCCTTCTATAGCTCCTTTTTGCAAGAGCGTCATAACCTCCTGTTCCATTACCAGAAACTGCTTGGGGGCCACCACTGTGGGAAGGACCCCATTAAACTGAGGCGGGCGAGACCCGAATTTGTAACCCTTTTCTATTGTGAGCAGCACCCATTTTGAAATATTTGGGAGAAGTTTCCATTCTGCTTTATTTACTAAGGGAACCAGTCTCTCGAGACTGGCCTCTGGTGTTTTTTGAGCACTTGACTCGGCGCCCTGAAGCGGCGAACCGGCGAACCGGCAAGGAACAGCCAAATCAAGTGATGACCAGCCCTCCTCGGAGGGTCGATGGAGACCGCTGCGCCTTGAAGGGCGCCAAAGAGGGATGGGTACCAAGTATTTTAATACCCAACCCTCTCTGGAGGGGGCTGCCCTCCGATGTCCCGCGCCACTGGCATCAGGACCTCTTTGAAGCCTTCTTGGTGATAATTACAGTCCGCAGATCTGTGTTACCCCACAAAGACTTCAGCTGTGTTGCCTGTCCCTGTCCCCAAGCTTTCTGCGGGGGACCAAGGGTGGCGACACTTTCTTTGGATGAACGGTCAGACCAGTGCCCTGAAATGGCGAACCGGCAGGGAACATCTGAACTGACCGCTCTACAATCCTCCTCTTTCTTGGAGGAACACTGGAAACCACTGCGCCCTGAAGCACACGAGGTGGCAGGGTTGGCAGAACGGTCTCCTTTATTTTCTTTTAAATTCCTCAGAATTTAATGTATTCAATATTTCATTTAATCCTCAAATTAAATGCAGCCAGTTCTTATATAAATATATATTTTTTGAACAGACTGAATATATTTAGAATACAAAAAAGAATTATAGCTCGTAATAATTCGCAAGGTATTTTAGGGAAAGAGAGAAAGGGAACTCCCGTCTACTCAGATCCCTTAATATATAAATATATATATACATGTATATATACATACACACACACACATGCATAATTACGGACACGTGATATATGCGCAGCCTTGGCAAACGCAAGACCCGAGCCGTATATATATTTTTCCAGAAATAATCTACGCGCTGCCTCGGCAACGCGAGATCCGAGCCATATATTCTTTAATGAAAATTCAATCTTTGCTGATTGATCCGAGCTTTGCGTTAGACTTTTATTCCCTTGAGAATAAAAGCCAACAGAAGTGGAGCTACAAAACTCCCGCTAGTGCATACTTTTCTTCGGGACATTTTTATGAATGAACACTGTCACTGTCAGTTGTGAGCTGACGTGCATGCTCCACTCCCAGCAAACGACACATAAATCGTGTGTATCCCAACTCGCTTTGTAGTGTAGCACAGGGGAAAACGCGATTCAAACTGCTGTTCTATTGATTTGTTATAAACGTGTGATTTTGAAACACGATATGTGTGTGACTGTGAGGTGGCGATCCTCAGATCGATATCACAATATCCACCTCCTCAGAGCTGGACATGTGAGTATCGGTGCCTCAACCCGGGGAAGAAACCGCAGAGCGTGCTTCCACCTGGGAGACGGCACTGAACCTGGCAGGTGAGGGCAGAGAAAGGGCGGCGCCCGTCTCTAACTCCTCTGTCAGATCCATTTGTGAACCCTACGAATGGAGCCTCCGCCCTGCCTCAGCAGAAGCGGGACCCGATCCGCAGGAACACTGGAGCACAGTGTCCTGAGAGTGAGTTTTTACAGTGCACACAGACGGCTCCCTCGAGAGCTGCCTGGGTATACTCAACTCCCATTTCACTGCTGTTTTTCGCCATAATACGTGTCTTTTTTTATATATAATATATGGATTGGTGTGAGATACTCTTGTCCTCAGACGAAGAGATCGTGACTTGTTTATATGTGATAAGACAAACAACACCAAATAAGACACACAAGATACAGAGAGCGCTTGCTGAAGACAACAGAAGCTAGCGTTCTTTGTTCTGGGTATGCTTTATAGTTTCCTGGTCCGTGACGTCACCCCCTCTGACGTCTCGTTTCCTCATTGGTTGGATACAGAGGTGCTTCACGAACACATCATACAGAGGGTTCCCATCATGTCATTGACGTAGCGTCGATAGTTCCCACGAAAGGGAACCTTATTTAAATGTCACAGTATTGCATATTTACCTCTTTTAGATTTCTTTACAAAGGACAGACTTATACCTTTCTAATAAACTGAATAAACCTTTGTCTTATTTCTTTTGTTCTCACTCCATAAATAATTGGGTTAAAACAACTTGGAAAAAGTACATACATTGTGCTTACAAATACATGACTACTGGGAGAAAAATTATTTCTTATTCTGTATGTCATAAATGCAATCAGGGCAAAAGTCAAAGTAAATGACATAACAATGATGTGAGTAATGTAGGTGTTTATGGCCTTTATTTGGGCCTTACCAGATTTAAACACAGAGGCAAAAATCACAATGTAGGAAGCAGTAATGAGAATGCAATCTGCAGTTGGTATAAGGAAAGCAGACAAAAGTCCAACCATGTTATTAATAGATATATCTCCACATGCTAACTGAACCAATGCCATGTGTTCACAAAAACAGTGATCGATAACATTTGTTGAACAAAATGACAATTTTCCAGCCAGAGTGACCATGGTGACATTCAGGAGTCCATTTCTGATTAATGGCACAACAACAAACTTTAGAAAGTTAGGGATTTCCATGTATTTATGATAGTAAAGAGGTTTGCAAATTGCAAAGTAACGGTCCAGTGCCATCCACAAAAGCAAAGTAGATTGAAATGGTCCAACATAATGAATGAAAAACATTTGTATTAAACAACCAACTAGAGATATCCCACTCCAGTTAAATAAAAAGCTAAGAAGCATGTTGGGTACAGAAGATATAGGCAATATCAAGTCTACAACAGCCAATAAACCTATTAGTACATACATAGGAGAATGCAGAGCTTTTTGAGATATAATTAAATATATGAGAATAGAATTTGCTGTGATAGACAATAAAAACAACAGGGTTTTGATAAAAAAGGATTAAAGGCTAAAGATAACAAACATTTTTCCATGTATGTCTAGTGCTATGCTACATTTGAGAGTGATAAATAAAAAAATTATTATTATTGCACACAATCATGTGATTCTGTGATTTCACTTTCACTATATGAATAAAAGCCTCTTTGTTATACTGTGCTGCTGTGAAGAAAAAAAAAATCCAGCTGACTTTTACAAGTTAAATGTTCAATGAATGTTTCATCATATTAAACAGCAGATATTAACTGTAGTTAACTAGATGTAAAGTTATACTTATTATTTAGGCCTTTCATGCATTAACATGTGCTCTTCCCATTACACTGATGAACTGAAATCTTTGCTCATTTGTTTAACTACGATAATGCTCGTTCTTACATGTTTGAGTGAAATGAAAGCTTGAAATAAAATCATGGTCTCTAAATACACCATGCGTGTTCCCATGAGTCTGTAAATTATTTAATTATGTAACAAGATGAAAAAAACAAAACAAAACCAACGTGTAGTCTAAGGTTTGGATGGTTAGCATTGCCCATTCTAGTGGAGGTCATTATATGGGCCCTTTTTGTTGTTGGCAACTAAAAAGTAGCATTCCGTCAATATACAAACCCGATTCCAAAAAAGTTGGGACACTGTACAAATTGTGAATAAAATAGGAATGCAATAATTTACAAATCTCATAAAATTATATTTTATTCACAATAGAATATAGATAACATCTCAAAATGTTGAAAGTGAGACATTTTGAAATGTCATGCCAAATATTGGCTCATTTTGGATTTCATTAGAGCTACACATTCCAAAAAAGTTGGGACAGGTAAGAGGCCGAAAAAGTTAAATGTACAAATAAGGAACAGCTGGAGGACCAATTTGCAACTTATTAGGTCAATTGGCAACAAGATTGGGTATAAAAAGAGCCTCTCAGAGTGGCAGTGTCTCTCAAAAGTCAAGATGTGCAGAGGATCACCAATTCCCCCAATGCTGTGGCAAAAAAATAGTGGAGCAATATCAGAAAGGAGTTTCTCAGAGAAAAATTGCAAAGAGTTTGAAGTTATCATCATCTACAGTGCATAATATCATCCAAAGATTCAGAGAATCTGGAACAATCTCTGTGCGTAAGGGTCAAGGCCGGAAAACCATACTGGATGCCCGTGATCTTCGGGCTCTTAGATGGCACTGCATCACATACAGGAATGCTACTGTAATGGAAATCACAACATGGGCTCAGGAATACTTCCAGAAAACATTGTCGGTGAACACAATCCACCGTGCCATTCGCCGTTGCCGGCTAAAACTCTATAGTTAAAAAAAAAAGCCATATCTAAACATGATCCAGAAGTGCAGGCATTTTCTCTGGGCCAAGGCTCATTTAAAATGGACTGTGGCAAAGTGGAAAACTATTCTGTGGTCAGACGAATCAAAATTTGAAGTTCTTTTTGGAAAACTGGGACGCCATGTCATCTGGACTAAAGAGGACAAGGACGACCCAAGATGTTATCAGCGCTCAGTTCAGAAGCCTGCATCTCTGATGGTATGGGGTTGCATGAGTGCGTGTGGCATGGGCAGCTTACACATCTGGAAAGGCACCATCAATGCTGAAAGGTTTGTACTTTTTGCAGGTGACATATAAACAAATATTCTATATTTCAAATATAAATCATTGTCCCTTGATTTCTTGTCACTGGTGTTATCAGTTAAACAACTTGTAGAAAAAGTTATGGAAAGGCAACATTTCAAAATTAAAATTCAAAATTTGATCAGGCTCTTTAAATGTGCATATGGTGATTTTCCATCTATCCATCCATTTTCCAATCTGTTTGTCCTATGTAGGGCCGTAGGGATGTTGGAGCCTATCCCAGCGTCTCTGGCCTTTGACAGGGAAACACCATGGGTGAATAGCCAATAAACTTTTTTTTTCTCCTTTCATTTTTTACAATTGTTATCATTTTTTAATTTATTATAATTATTATTATAAGGTCTAACTGACATTTAAGAGTCATAGAGCTTTCTAGGAGTTCCCTAACTACTGTCATAAGGGGGCAAGGTTACACAAAGTTTAATTCATCACTCATTACTGGACTTTGTTTAGCTAGACCTATCTCAAGGGTCCTCTGTTTTTGTTACTATAACAAGGGTCAAACTTACAACTTGGCAGTAAACACACTAAGTAGCACTCAAGGGGAGGCTTAAGGTTAGATTGAACCATGAGGTACAGTTGACATCACCAAGGGTCCAATTATCTTATTTTTGTGTTAATTAGACTCTGACCACTTATCACAAGAGATATCATACCTGTGTATTGACAAAAGGAAAACACCAGGTTTATATTGCATCAGTGGTCAGCTGCTGATTGTTTACTTTTAACTTGATCCATTTTATTTAACAACACATCAGGTTAAACAATGTTGATTACAACATTGACAATCATTTTAAGTCTCTAGTTCACCAAAAAATAAACAACATGCGTAATATAACAGTTTGGTTGAGTGAAAGGCATTCGTTTTTAAAAGTAGTATAATACTGTACATTCAATGCATGACAAGAGTCTGTGTTGGTACACATCTTCCTCCAATGTGTTACAAAGCTTCATCATGGCAGCTTGAAAGAAGTAGTTGAATCGCTCTAGACTTCAGGCTATCCTTGCTGCTGCTGTGAAGACTTACAGCAGACTCTGCCTGTCAGTCAACTCTTGTAATATGGAGGTGATATAGCATGCCAATGGAGGTCCAGCCAACCACCCATTACGTCTGCTTTAACCATAAAAACTAGGCAGCATCCCATCAGAGGACTGCAATGTCAATCACAACCTGATAAAACAAATCTTTGCAACCTTTGGCAATCTCAGACGAAAGGTCTTTCAAAACAAGCACCGTCAACTGCACTCCAAAGTTACTATCATTAAAGCCATTTGCAGTAGTAATTGTGACTCTCGTAATCAGCTCTGAAGACTAGGCCACATCCAGACACCACTTCATGTGACTGCAGTGCTTCCAAATAAGATGCCTGAAGCAAAATCTGTGGATCACATGGTGTGACAGTATACTTGCTAGGACAAACTGCAAGACTCTGCTGGGTCAAGCATGTTACCAAGGTGCCTCAAGATAACCTACCATGACAAGTTCTATATGGACAACTTCATGTGGGTCACTGGTCTTCAGGGGGTCAGAAGAAGCAGTATTAAGACCAGTTAAAAACATAACCGTTCCACATAGCGACAGCTCTTTCATGTAGGAATAGAGCAGCTACAATATGAGAGGAACATAATGTAACAGCTAAAAAGACTGAGGAGATATACAGCTATGCCTGCCCTCACCCACACTGACTTTACATGTGCAACATGAAAATTTGTGGATCAAGGATTGGACTCTATAGCTATCAGAGAACACAGTTAACGATGAGGAATATCATAATCGGATACAATGGACTACCATTGCATTGCTCATTTCTTTAACCTTGAGTGGTGTCTCAGTCCTGATGATTGGCTGATCTTAGCACATTCAAGGGTGGCAAAAATTCATTTGCTCAGAAACAATGGGTTTAAGAGTTCTCTGATCCCCAGTTAGAGTGTCTCCATCCTCGACATCAAGATTGATTTGTGTATTATGAGGGTATGGCTCATGGTTGTACACCTTTAGATCATTCAACATATCTTTCGTGTACAAGTACGAGAGAGCACTCCCTCCCCAACACCGCGATGGCCTGATTTCACCATTTCTGCACTGCACGCAGACTTCCATAGGCGGACAGATTTGACCATCCCCGGGGATGGGCCATCTTTTCCGGGCTGGGGCGGCGGGTTGGGGAAGCGTGGAGCTTATTAGTTTCTATATCTTGTCTTGAATATGCCCCAGATGAGAGAATTCAACCATAGCTCAGTTCTGTACTGAAGGTACACCACTTAGTTTTGTAGTCCTTCTGTCCTCATCCTTTTCAGTCTGAAAGAATGAACATCTTTACAATTTGCGGCCGCCATTGCGGTTAGGTGGGATTGAGTGTGGGGGTTGTAGGCAAAGCACGGCAGGATTTGAACAGAAATATTTATTGTTTAATTTCCTTTTGCTAGCTCTGGTACTGCTATTTGATTTAGTTATGTAATTGTTACACTTTTAAGAAGGATGCAATGTCTGTTCTTGGGGCAACACATTTATTTCTGTTAAAAAACATGAAAAAAGACGACACACATCATGAATACTATTTCTATTCTATCAGCATCAGGTACCTTAACAGAGTATCATTAACAATAATATGTCTGATTGTGAAAATGTCTACACAGATACATGGCAATCAGGCGGCAGTCCAGACAGGCTGAGCGCAAGTGGAAGAAGGACAAGTTACATGTATCACTGGGTATATTGAGGGACAGTCTCACTGAGTATCAAAATGCTGTTAAAGCAGCTAAATGTCAGTATTTGTCAAATGTTATTTCCACCAGCTGTAATCACCCGAGAGTGCTATTTAGTACAATTCCTATGTTCTGCAGCATGTGACAAAGTCAACCTGTGATGATTTTCTCCATTATTTTGTTGACAAAGTAGCCTCTGTTAAACAGAGCATTAACAATATGTCTAACAGTTTTGACTTGTGCTCTTCTTCTGTACTCTCTGTGTTTAATGTGTTTGAGCCAGTGTCACTGTCTCTCCTCGCTGAGGTGGTCCAGAGGTTGAGACCGACTAACTGTCCTATGGACATTATGTATTTCCTCTCATTCATAAACAGCTGTCTCAGCTCAGGTTCTGTACCAACTGCATTCAAGCACACTGTGGTCAGACCTCTTCTAAAAAAAACCCAACCTTGATCCTGCTGTCCTGTCAAATTTTAGACCTGTGTCCCATTTGTCTTTCCTGTCCAAGGTTTTGGAAAAAATAGTCTTCATTCAGTTAAACTCTTTTCTAGAAAACAATCAAATCTTTGAAAAATTCCAGTCTGGCTTCAGAACACGACACAGCACCGAATCCGCTCTGCTGAAAGTACAGAACGATATTCTCTTGTCCCTCGATGCAAAAAAGCCTGTGCTGCTGGTAATGTTGGACCTTACTGCAGCGTTTGACACCGTGGACCATTCAGTCCTTCTGAGACATCTGGCCCAACAAGTTGGCCTTCAGGGAACTGTGCTGCAGTGGTTTAGGTCATATTTAACAGATAGGACATTCTCCGTTATGAATGATGACCTCTCCTCCTCTTCAGCCCCTATGACCTCTGGTGTGCCACAGGAGCCGCGTTGCCAAAGGCGGGCATGCTAGTGCGTGCCAGGGCCGGTCGCGTTTCCACTGTCACTTCCGGGGCTTGATCGTGCCTCTTCGGTGCTTCCTCTGTGCCAAAGGCATGGGTTTTTCAGCCAAAGCGGGCCAGCTGGGGCTTGAGGCGCGGTCGAGGTGAAAGGCGGAGCTAATTGTTGTCAGGTGATGGTCTACACGCTGAAATGGGTTGGGTTGTGTGACGTTTTGATCAAAAGAGGTGTGTTTAAGGGCGGTTTTTAGATCAGCGCTGCGGAGCTAGCGGACCGACAGTGGAAACGCAACTTAATTTTGGCCTCGGTGCCTAAGGTCTGTGGCCATAGGCCCAGCCCGGCACGCTGTTAGCCCTGGCTCGCACTGGCCCGACAGTGGAAAAGCGGCTAGGGATCCATTTTGGGCCCTGTTCTATTCTTCTGTACATGCTGCCTTTAGATTCAATTATTTCAAGTCACAATGTGTCCTTCCATCTGTATGCAGATGACTTACAAATCTATCTGCCGGTTGTCCCCAATTCTTCTGACAGTCTTGAATCCATAAACAGATGTTTAGATGACATCAAATTGTGGCTGTCTCAGAACTTTCTCTGTGTGAATGAGGACAAAACAGAATGCTGCCCAGCGTTTCAGCTCCTGGTCTTGTTGCGTTGACCCCCCATTTTAACCACGTTGTGAAAAATTTGGGGGTGAAATTAGACAGCAGTCTAAAATTTGATAAGCAAATTGATTCTGTGGTCAGGGCAAGCTTCTTTCAGCTCCGCCTCCTTGCAAAGGTTAAACCTTCTTGAGCCGTTGTGACCTGGAGAAAGCTATCCATGCTTTTGTTAGTTCCCGCATAGACTACTGTAATGCACTCTATGTGGGAGTTAACCAAGCTGATCTTCACCGTTTGCAGCTTGTGCAAAATACTGCGGCCCGTCTGCTCACTAACAGTCGGAAACACGAGCACATCACACCAGTCCTATACTCCCTGCATGGCTCCCTGTCCAGTTCAGAATTCATTTTAAAATTTTGACATTTGTTTTTAATGCAGTCAATGGCCTTGCACCTTCCTATTTGTGTGAGATTTTGAGCCCTCACCGACCCAGCAGAGCTCTACGATCTGATGGGCAACATCTGCTGGAGGTCCCCCAGTCCTGGTGCAAACAGTGGGGCGACCATTCTTTTGCAGTGGCCGGTCCAAAACTCTGGAACTCTCTGCCCATTGACTTACGTTCCATCACTGACCTGCCTTTGTTCAAATCCAAACTTAAAACCCACTTATTTAGAATAGCTTAGTAGAACACTTAGTGGCCCTGTGACACTTCTCTTTATCTTAATGTTGGAATGTGCTCTGCTGACCCATTTGTACTTTTATTATTATTTGTTATTATCATTATTATTTTTTATCTTGTTTTTAATGTTGTACAGCACTTTGGTTCAGCTTTGGTTGTTGGAAGGTGCTATAGAAATAAAGTTTGATTGATTGATTGATTGATTGATTGATGGAATGGACATATTACTCTTTATACCACAGTCAATTCTCAAGAAATACCTGCTCTAAATCCATAAAAATTGTGACTAAATAGATCTGAAGGTGTTCGGTGCTCACTCTCACAAAGTATTAAGGAAAAGTTTGTTGAATAACATCACTGAAGTATCATAAACTTCTTTTAAATGAATACAAGCGGGTAATGCATAAATTCAAACATAACTATGAAAATAACTTTTTAGCATTTATCCCCATTACTTCAGCATACTCTTTTTAATCACTGTTTTTAATCTTCAATGAAATATGCTAATAAAATGACTTTATCTCATGAATTAGATTTTAACCAAATAACAGTTACTATGTTTTCAATAACAATCTCACAAAATGATTAATAATTTTACCACTGAATCTTACTGGAATTCTTATTAACAGTACATCCTGAATGCGCTTTTAAATGTAATGGCTGATAGAGTGACACTAAATGAAGTTTTATCATGTTAATGTGTGCTTTCTTAACTCAGGCTGCACGTCACTACACACAACAAATCAATGTTCATACACGTCTATTTTAGTTCATCATGACTCGTTTGCATCTCTATCTCAACTATATGTATTTTTAGAGATTTACTTCTCACTTTGATCATTCTGAATGTTACTAGTCTTTCTTAGAATTGATAACCCGCTCATACCATTTTAGGAACGACACTCTTAATCACGGTTAAAGTCAATATTTCTTAATGATTCATGTGACTGATGATTCATCAGTCTAGACTCAGGGCTGCAGAGAGGAAGTGGCACAAATCTAAAGATCCTACCTTAGCTTATATCAGTCACTCCTTTCTTCTTTCTCTACTAATGTCTCCAATGCTAAAACCACATACTATCACACTAAAATTAACAATTCGACTGACTCCCGCACACTTTTCAAAACCTTCTCTTCTTTTCTTTGCCCTCCTCCCCTCCCTCCCACATCAGCTCTTACAGCTGATGACTTTGCCACATTCTTCACACACAAAATAACAACCATCAGCGGCCGATTCTCCACACCACACACTGACAATAACATCTTAATGGAAACCACAGAAATTCTCCCCTTCTTCTCCATGCTTTCTGAGGCAGACGTTTCAAAACTCATCCTTTCCCATCACCCTACTACCTGTCCGCTAGACCCTATCCCCACTCATCTTCTTCAGGCCATCTCCTCCTCAATTCTACCTGCACTCACTCACATTATTAATTCTTCCCTTTCACACTGGAACATTTCCCACAGCCTTTAAGCAAGCTAGGATTACCCCACTGCTTAAAAAACCCACTCTGAATCCAGCACTTTTAGAAAACTACAGACCAGTATCCCTTCTTCCTTTCATTGCTAAGACACTTGAGAGAGTTGTATTCAACCAACTGTCTACTTATCTCACACAGAACAACCTCCTGGACAACCACCAGTCTGGTTTCAAGAGTGGCCACTCAACTGAGACTGCCTTGCTCTCAGTCACTGAAGCCCTGAGACTGGCACGAGCGACTTCAAAATCATCAGTACTCATCTTGCTGGATCTGTCTGCTACTTTTGACACAGTTAACCACCAGATCCTCCTGTCAACACTCATGTCAAAGGGCATCTCAGGAACCGCACTCCAGTGGTTCAAGTCTTACCTCTCAGGTAGGTCCTTCAGGGTATCTTGGAGAGGTGAGGTGTCCAAGTCACATCATCTTGCTACTGGGGTACCTCAGGGCTCTGTACTTGGACCACTTCTCTTCTCCATCTACATGTCATCACTAGGATCTGTCATTCAGGATCATGGTTTCTCCTATTACTGTTATGCTGATGATACACAATTCTACCTCTCATTCCAACCAGATGATTCGATGGTTGCTGGTCGCATCGCAGCCTGCCTGACAGCCATTTCTGCCTGGATGAAGGACCACCACCTTCAACTCAACCTTGCAAAGACGAAACTGCTTGTGGTCGGTGCCAACCCAACACTTCATCATAACCTTTCAATTCAACTTGGGTCGTCAACCATTACTCCTTCCAGGACAGATGATGGATGATTGTTTAAGCTTCACAGATCATGTTGCGACAACGGCCCGGTCCTGCAGATTTGTACAACATCAGGAAGATTAGACCCTTCCTATCGGAGCATTCCACACAAATTCTTGTCCAAGCTCTTGTTCTATCCAGATTGGACTACTGTAATGCTCTCTTGGCTGGCCTTCCAGCATGCGCTGTCAAGCCTCTACAACTGATCCAGAATGCTGCAGCAAGACTGGTCTTCAATGAACTGAAGAGAGCGCACGTCACTCCTCTCTTCATCAGTCTGCATTGGCTGCCAGTAGCTGCTCGCATCCAATTCAAGGCTCTGATGTTTGCCTACAGAACGACCGCTGGCTCTGCCCCACTATATCTTAACTCACTACTTCAGACTTATGCGCCCTCCAGAAACTTGCGTTCTGCAAGTGAACGGCGCCTTGTGGTGCCATCACAAAGGGGCACAAAATCACTCTCACGGACCTTCTCCGGGTCTGTTCCCAGCTGGTGGAATGACCTACCACGCTCTATCCGAGCAGCAGAGTCTCTAGCCATTTTCAAAAAAATGCTAAAGATGTATCTTTTTCGTCAGCACTTGACCCAGTAATAGTAGCACTTACCCTGTTGTTCTCATGTTGTTTTGATTGATTCTACTATTCTCATTTGTAAGTCGCTTTGGATAAAAGCGTCTGCTAAATGACTAAATGTAAATGTAATCATTAGTTTTGTCCTGCTAATTATTATTTTATACCCATAAAAATAATTAGAAACTGCCAGATAACGATCACCTGCTTTTCCTCGTCATGGCTAACGTTAGGTGTGTTATCTTAACTAATAACATTTATTAATTAGTTTATGAAGCCCACATTTAATGTTATTCTGTCAGATCCTGTAGGCCGTCAGTACAGTTTTCTGCTGAACAACTCATTTTGTTGGTGTGAAATAACACAGAAATTGAAAATTAATATTTAGTTATATATCTTCAATCTCCCCTCGAAGCTCCAACAGTTCTCAGAGAAGCTGTCAATCATGACGACACGCCCCGTTTCTATCATAAATTGCTAGCTAAAATCAAACTCATCACAAAAACAAACAATTGAATATATATCAGCGTGATAACAACTACCTTAAATGACCAAACTTTCAGAAAATTTTATTTAAAGCATATTATATTTTTATGTTTTGACTCAAGTCTCGTTCATTTGCATTGAGAGAACGGGTTCCCTTTCAGTCGGTCACGTTCAACGTACGTCAGTAGTGACCGACGTGTTGGGTCTTCGGGTCAACACGTCAGTAGTGACCGACGTGTTGGGTCTTCGGGTCAACTGGGACAAGAGCAAACTCGCCCCCGGGCAGAGGATCTCTTATCTCGTTATGGAACTGGACTCGGTCGCCCAGACAGCGCGCCTCACAGAGGAGCGCATCCAGTCAGTGTTGAACTGCCTGAGTACGCTCAAGCGCAGGACAGCGGCCCCACTGAAACTCTTTCAGAGGCTCCTGGGGCATATGGC
This sequence comes from Culter alburnus, assembly GCA_028476615.1. Classification (NCBI taxonomy): domain Eukaryota; kingdom Metazoa; phylum Chordata; class Actinopteri; order Cypriniformes; family Xenocyprididae; genus Culter; species Culter alburnus. The sequence goes on from JAOTNS010001390.1 coordinate 258,231, forward strand.
ATCTGCAGCCGCAGTCACGCCACTCAGATTGCTTCATATGAGGCCGCTTTAACACTGGCTCCACGGCCGGGTCCCGAGATGGGTGTGGCAGCATAGTACGTTCCGTGTCCCCGTGACACCAAACTGCCATTGCACTCTCACCAAGTGGTCAGACCCTTCGTTCCTGCAGGCTGGAGTTTCCCTCGAACAAGTGTCCAGGCATGCTGTGGTCCACACAGATGGACCACAGCATAACAGGGTGCCATGTACAACGGGCATGCAGTGTCGGGTCTGTGGACGGGCCTCAACTGCATTGGCATATCAATTGCCTCGAGTTGCTAGCAGTACATCTTGCACTGGGCCGCTTCCAGAAGCTGTTGACAGACAGGCACGTATTGGTCTGCTCAGGATGGTCTACACTCCCGCCACATGTCGCAACTCGCCCGCCATCTCTCGCAAGCAGTTGTAGACATTATCACTTCCGCTAGAGCTCCTTCTATGAGGAACCTCTATGTGTTGAAGTGGAAACTGTTCATTGAATGGTGTTCCTCTCACCGAGAGGACCCCTGATCATGTTTGATCAGATCTGTGCTCTCCTTCCTGCAAGAGGGCTTGGAGCAAAGGCTGTCTCCCTCCACCCTCAAGGTGTATGTTGCCGCTATTGCCACACATCACGACGCAGTCGATGGTAAGTCTTTGGGGAAACACGATCTGATCGTTAGGTTCCTGAGGGGGGCGAGGAGACTAAATCTGCCTCATCCTCCCTCTATACCCTCTTGGGATCTCACCCTGGTACTTACATCTCTCTGGGGTCATCCCTTCAAGCCTTTGCAATCAGCTGAGTTAAAAGTACTGTCCCTTAAGATCGTCTTCCTGGTTGCATTGGCCTCGCTCAAGAGGGTAGGGGACCTGCACGCATTTTCGGTCGATGAATCGTGCCTGGAATTCAGGCCCCGTGACTCTCACGTTATCCTGAGACCCCGGCCTGGATATGTGCCCAAGGTTCCTACCACTTCCTTCAGAGATCAGGTAGTGAACCTGCAAGCGCTGCCTTCAGAGGAGGCAGACCAAGCCCTTGCTTTGCTCTGTCCCGTCCGTGCTCTGCGCCTGTACGTGGACAGAACGTGAAGCTTTAGGACCTCAGATCAGCTCTTTGTCTGTAACGGAGGCCAGCAGAAGGGAAAGGCTGTCTCCAAGCAGAGGATGGCCCACTGGATAGTGGATGCCATCGCCCTGGCATATGATTCCCAGGGCGTGCCTTGCCCGCTCGGTTGAGAGCCCACTCCACCAGAGGAGTGGCCTCTTCCTGGGCGCTGACGCACGGCGCCTCGCTGACAGATATCTGTAGAGCTCGGGCTGGGCAACACCTAACACGTTTGCTAAATTCTATAGCCTTTGTGTAGAACTGGTATCTTCCCGTATACTCGCTTCCACCAGCCGGTAGACGCGAAGAGCCCGTTCTAATTGTCGGCTTACAATGCTATTCCCACCCCCTGGGCCGGATATGTGCATTCTTACTCCAGTCAAGTTCCCAGCTTGGCGAACCCTGTCGAGTTCCTCCGCATCCCCTTTACGCTCAGACATTGTGGAGTGTCTGATGCCAGGCCAAACGTCCGTCACCGACGTTGATGTTTGGCTGGGTGCCATATGTCGCAACCCCTCCACGTGAGTGGTCCCATTTGTGTATTGTCCACGGTCAAATCCCCACAGTGAGCCCGTGCCTTTCCCTTAGCAGAGCCAGCTCTGATGTCACCTGTCAGATGAGTCTCCCCCTATGCTCAGGTGGAGCTGTCCCAGAGACTCCATATGCGTACTGCCCACGGCCAGTCCATATGTGTATTCTCCACGTAAATTCCTCCCCTGCTTGGTAGGTAGTGGTCTCCACAGCATCCCCTATGGGTTCGCTTCCCCAGTGTTGTCTAGTTTACTTAGTGGGTATTTTGGAACAGCAGTAGACTCTCGGTGTAAGCTTGCCCCCTTCTCCGCCCCACTGGTGCGCCGGGTGGCTAGAGCTTACGCTGGGCGCTGGAAGGAGTCCATAACTGTGGCGCTTTATTTGGGATTAAAATTTGTTGGTCACTACTGACATACGTCGAACGTGACCAACTGAAAGAGAACGTCTCGGTTATGTATGTAACCCTCGTTCCCTGAAGGAGGGAACGGAGACGTACATCCCGTCGACACAGTTTCTGTACCCTCGCTGCAGTGCAGACTAGGTTGTCTCCTCAGCGAAAAACAGAAAAAAAAAGAAAAAAAAAAGAAAAAGAAAAACAGAGTGCGATTGCATCTGCTTCCTATTTATATCCACCTGACGGAGGCAGTGCGCATTATGCAAATATCGCACGCCAATTCCATTGGCTTGTTTTAGTTCACTCGAAGCTGAAGGGCTCTCTAGCAATATCCCAATTCATCAGTCACTACTGACGTACGTCTCCGTTCCCTCCTTCAGGGAACGAGGGTGTTACGTTCACGTATGTTTTTGTATTTTGTTTTGTTTTTTCCCTCCCTCTTTTGTTACCTATCTGTCGAGTTCTAGGTTGATCCTATTGGACGGTAAAGCAGTGATCATCCTGGTGACGTCATGACGCGTTGACGTCCTAACCAGCGTTTTGCCAATCTGCGGGTGGCTGATCATTTAAAAAGCGTTGGCGGCGTTCCACCTGCAGTGAGCGTTTGGGCTCGGACCTCACTCACGTCGAGCCAGAGCCAGCCATACCTTGTGTCTGCGAACTGTTCATTTAGTCTGTGGTTTATTGAGACGACATCTGTGCGTTGTTTGTTTCTGTGTAATAGTTAATCTGATTGAGCGTGAAACAAGTTCTTGTGTAAAATGTTCGTGTCCATTCGAATTCTGGCGTGAAGTCAAATGGTTGACAGATAATGAATCCTTTTGCTGCGGACAGCTCAGTGCTAATATCAACCTCACTGACAATTGTTAATTCCGTATAGTGCGTGACGGCTCGACTTGGTAGCTAGCAATTAATGTTAGTTAGTACGTGGGTGCTCGCCACCATTGTATTTTCTTGTTTATTTATTTAGTGGAGTTTAGTTAAGACGCCGTGCCGAAGTTTTCGGTTTTGTTTCTACATTTTATTTTCGGTAGTTAATTTAGGGGCGTGGGCGCTAGTTAGTGGGTTTTGTTATGATTATTTCTTTTGTTTGGCGACATCCTCGTTTTTTTTTTCTTCCTTTTATTGAGTTCATGTTTTCCTTGTATTGTCTAAATTCTCACCGTGTTAATAAACATCGGGTTATAATTGCATCCTTTGTTGTTTGGTTTGTTCTTCCCCACACTGCAACAGCTGCATCTCACCTAAATGTTGCGTTCATTCCAATTAACATCTTTAAGCACGTAACAGAGGGTTACATACGTAACCAAGAAGAGGAGAAAAGAATGGGAAGTTGTGCAGATTGTGGCACTCAAGATCCGATCACTCAAACTACTTCAGGAGGAGGTCTGGGACACATTCCAGTCAAAACTGAACAGGTCTAAATGCATCTGGTTGTTGAAACCACATATGTAAATTTAACTCCTCCCAAAAATACTAAAAAATAAACGTGTGAGAGCGTGTTATAGGTTAAATAATTCTATAGCCAGATATGACAGCGCTACTGCAGCACGCTTCGCCGATGAGCAGCTTTCTATTCAGCAACACTATGCGCAAACTGCTGCAAATCAAAACGAAAGTAAGTCGCAGGCGCTTAAAACACAATCATCTTCATTAAAAGTAGTCTCTCCTATTGCGGTCTTGATTTGAAATTAGCTGACGATCAATAAAATGCAGCTCATTTGTTGCTTTCGGTGACGTGAACTCCATGATATCTGCATATAGCGCGGGAATTGAAGATCGGATATTTTGCGGAGGCCAAGTGTAAATGCAAGTGTAAATGCAATCGCTTTTATAAACCAGATAGCTATCTGATCAGAGAAATGAAGTGACCAGGTGTAATATTCTCTCCACTTAAGCCCTGATGCCTTTGATTATTTTTCATATGTATACTTTGGTGCAACAGTAATCTATTAATACATACAAGTCTTAATATCCATGGGGTTCCTTTTAAAACACGATCAGCCTTTTCAATTTGAGCCAGAGCGCAAAATTAGTGAGGCGAAGACATGCAATGACTCTGTGGCTATTCAAACTACTGTTGTATGGTATGTAAAAATCATCTGATATGTCACCTGAATGTATACACACAGTTAAACATGCTGAGAAGATGCTACTCTTTTATGCGATCACAGATATCTCGTGCATCACAGCGCATGCAAACATTGAGGCAGTCTGTCTCAATCCAGATGTGTTATAAGCGTACCTCATCAGTCTCCACGACAGGCACGGCATTTGGTTAAAGCACACACTTATATCCATTGCCAACTGTAAGCTTTTACAGCTGTGGTGTACTAAAAGCCTCAAAGGCACCAGGGCTAAAGTGAAGAGAACAAAAACGCGGATCTTTTGGAAGTTTTATTCGTCCACATTCTTCTCAATTTCCCATTCTTTTATCCTCTTCTTTTTGCTAGTAAAGCAGTAAGACTTACATCGCTTCTCTTGTAGCTCATCGACTGTAAATTACAACCAAAAGCTACACTATGTGACATTGTATATTATATTCTGAGTTGTGTTGCGGTAAAGATAGCCATAGAGTAATGTAAGTAGCTGACAGAGTGAAACCATCTGACGTCATTGACATAGAACGCAAACAAAATGGCGCCGCCCATTGTCCAAATATGTTATGGATTTTTTAATTTAATTTTTTTAGTTTCCTCCTACTACATATTTCAGTAAGAGACATCATTTACGTTATATTAAGCCATACAAGTCTTAACACCAGGGGATCCCTTTAAAGCTCATAGTTTTCTATTGACATTCTTAAACATTCCGAGGTTTGATATTTTCTGATAAAGACTGTTGTCAATAACAACGAAGCTGTATAACAAACTGCTGTATAAAAAACTGCTGTATCACAAACCATGACTCACTGGCGCCATCTTGCGTCCACGTAGTGACTGTATTGAAAATGACTTCTCGTGTTGGACGCCAGGACAACTGTTTTGTACATTGTAATGGAGTATAAAGTAACACGCTGGATGTACATTAACCCTTACATCATAGGACCTTAATTTCAAATAAAACAGATGATAGAAAGATCATATTATTTTGTCTATATAATACAATCAAGGATAAAAAATAGGATGTGATTATTGTTTTTTTTGTTTTTGTTTTTTTAATGACTCGAGACTCGAAAAGGACTTGTGACAAAAGACTCCAGACTTGACTCAGACTCCAGTGATAAAGACTTCAGACTTGACCGGGACTCCAGATAAAATACTTGTAAACATCTCTGCTCAGGACTACATAATTCTGAGGAATTATGAGCTTTTAATTTGAGTAGTACAGTTTGGTTGCAGAGACTGAGCATGTTGGACCTCCTCTTGCTATAAAGCTAAGCAAAAGTTAGGCCTCAGTTCACCTTAGCTCCAGCTAGACAGTGAAGCCAAGTGTGTTAGCGCTCTGTTGGCCGCTGTGGTGAGCTTCTTTTAGCCTTGAGTATGGTTTGGCCTCACCCCGATCTGAGGATTGTTTGATCGAGGCCTCTGTGTGCTTGGGCTCTATCTAGACAGTGTCATTAAGTGTGTCAGCCCTCTTTGGTCCACTGTGTTCAGCTGTCTTTAATACTGAGTGTAGGTTGGCCACATTTCGATTTGAGGATCGTTCTGTTTGGCCTCTGCTCATCGGAGCCCCCCACATTGAAAGACTTTTAGGTTGAGTGTCATTTGGCCTCATCCCTATCTAAGGATCGTTCGATTGAGGCCTCCGCTCTGTTGGGCTCTATGTAGACAGTGTCACTAAGTGTGTTGGCCCTGTGGTGAGCTATCTTTTAGATTAAGTGTAGTTTGGCCTCTCTGAGGATCATTCTGCCTAGGCCTCCGCTCATCTGAGCCCCCACCTTGAAAGACTGTCTTTTAGGATTGGCATAATCTCATTTTAGAGAGTCATTTTACTGAGGCCTCTGCTCACCTGAGCTCCAGTTAAACAGTGACATCAAGTGTTTGGCCCTCTGTGTGGCCACCTTGATAACTGTCTTTTAGTTGAGTTTGGCTGGCTTCCGAAAGTCATTCTGCTGAGGCATCCACTCACTTGAGCTCCAGCTAGACAGGTGTCCGGCCCACTGTGAGGCCATCTTGGTAAACTGTTTCTAAGGTTGAGTAGGGCTGGCCTCTTCTCACTTTTTGAGAGTTGTTCTGCTGAGGCCGCCACTCACTTGAGCTCCAGCTAGACAGTGACATCAAGTGTTCGGCCCCCTTTGAGGCCACCTTGGTAAACTGTTTCTAAGTCCAGTTAGACAGTGAAATCAAGTGTTCGACCCTCTGTGAAAATGCCCAAACTGTTTTATGTTGAGCTGGTTGGCCACCTCTCACTATCAATAGTTGTTTGGTTGAGGCCTCTGCTCACCTGAGCTCCAGTTAGATGGTGACATGAGTGTTCGGCCCTCTGTGAGGCTGCCTTGGTAAACTGTCTTTGGATTTGAGTGTGTTTGCCCTCCTGTTGCTATAGGGAGTCCTTCTCCTGAGGCCTCTGCTCATCTGGTCAGACAGCGACATCAAGTGTTTGGCCTTCTATGAGGCTGCCTTTGAATTTGAAATTGGTCACTGCTCAGTCTCTGGGTTGTGCGATGTCCACGCTTGTGGTCCAGGAGCATCATCTCTGGCTGTGTCTGGCCGACATGCAGGATGGTGACAAGATCCATTAACACTTTATTTTAAGGGTCCAGAATAATGCATTAGTTAAGCATTAATTAATGATTAACCTGTTCACAATTAAGCATTAGTTAAGAATGAACACTAGTAATTAATGATTAACTTTACATTTTATGGGTCCTGAATTATGCATTAGTTGAGCATAAATAAACTAGTAATTAATGATTTACTTGTTCATTCTTTAGTTAAGCATGGACAGTAGTAATTAATGAATTAACATATAGTAGGGCATATTAGCCATTATTTACAAATTATTAAACATATGAAAGATGCACATTTATGCTATAAATAAACAAAAATATCCTAGTAATTAATGATTAACTGAATGTACAGTAAATGCCTTTTAGTCATTATCTACTTGACTTAATATGCCGTATATTATTTTTGTGTAGTGATGTTATTATATTTCTGTGCCATTTTATTAAGTTAACCGACAGTTTTGTAGTTATAAATTGCTAAAATAGTATAATAAAGACAATTTGACCCCCAAAGTAAAAGGTATATCCACATTAATTATGGCACTTATTGAGTGATATTCAAGTTTATTGAGCAGAATAAGCAAATAATTAAGGCTAAACTGCCACTAATACAGTACTAATAAAGGCAATTTGACCCCCTATTCTAAAGCAAAAGCTAAATCCTCATTAATTTTGGCACTTATTGAGAGATATTCAAGTTTATTGACCAGAATATGCCAAAAATTATGGCCAAACTGCCACTAATACAGTACTAATAAAGGCAATTTGATCCCTTCTTATTCTAGAGATATCTGTAATCATCTAACCATTATTTATCATTTAATACTTATTTTGTTCGCCATAGGACAGAAAAGGTGTTTTCTCAGACACAGGACTAGAAAATACACCAAAACGCAACATAAATTGACAAAAGACGTCAGTTTAATCCACATCTTTATAATCCATACGACTGCGAGGAACAGATCCAAATTGAATTCTTTATCCACCGATCTTCATCTCCATCCTCAACAGTGACCATAAACAAATCCAGCAATCGTTATGAATTCAAAAATTGCCGCCTCGAAAAGCTTGACACGACACGTTTTACGGCAGTGATGTCAACGCTCATTGGCTGTGTCCGAAATCACCCCCTATTTGAGGGGACAGCCATTTGTAGTGGTATCCGAAACCATAGTGGATGTTACTGAGTGCACTCATTCAATCCCACAATGTATCGCAATAAAGAGTGTACAACCGATGTACATTTAACATTTAGAGAATAGGCTTGTTCGAGATGCATCATCACTGCGCAGACTGATCAAGCGTATGGCATCAAAGTACCGCGAGAGCGATTCAAAAGCATAAGGAGTCGTATGCTCTCCAATCGCTCTTGCGGTACTTTGATGTCATATGCTGATCAGTCTGCGCAGTGCCGATGCATCTCGAACAAGCCCCCATACCCCATTCACTATTCCCTACATTAGTCCACTTATATAGTCGACTTGAAGGAGTGAATGAGTAATTAAGTAAATCATTAATTACTAGTTTATTTACGCTCAACTAATGCATAATTAAAATGTACCCTTAAAATGTAAAGTTAATCATTAAAGGTGCTCTAAGCGATCCTGGGTGGAGTAACTTTCTGTTGACGTTCAAAGTGTTGTCAAACAAAACAGAGGCTAGCTAGACCCTCCCTCCTCCCCCTCCTCGCCCTCCCCTCCGTGCTTCCTGAAACAGTCATGAACGTGCATTTAAAATCATTCCTGTCGGTTATTGGCTGGAGCATATTTATTATGTTTCGTGGTCCAGGCTGCACCAAGTAGTTTTTGTTGCCATTTTCGGAGCTTGTGGCGACTACAGAGACCGCTTTTTTTTTTACAGTGTTTTCAGGGGACAGGCAGCTAGCGGATAGTGAGGAGATGTTTGCTGTATGTGACAAAAAATGTTTTGGCCTAAAAATGTGTGACATCGCTTAGAGCACCTTTAATTACTAGTGTGTTCATTCTTAACTAATGCTTAATTGTGAACAAGTTAATCATTAGTTAATGCTTAACTAATACATTATTCTGGACCCTTAAAATAAAGTGTTACCAAAAAATTAATTGTTGAATTTACTTAAAAAAGAAGTGTCAAGTGGTTCCACGCAACTATATTGAGTAATTTGTACAATGAACAAAAATAATTCAAATAAAGCTGAAAAAATTTATGTGCAAAAAATCAGATGAGCACACAATATGATCTTAACGCGTTTAATTTTTTGCACACAGTATACTTTATTAGTATGATATTTAGTGAGTTTGGTCGGTTAAAATCACTGTCTTAGTACATAAAAGGGGTGGTTCATTGCGATTTCACTTTTTTAACTTTAGTTAGTGTGTAATGTTGCTAGTTGAGCGTAAACAGTATCTACAAAGTTACAGCGCTGAAAGTTCAATGCAAACGGAGATATTGTCTTTTAAAATTATGGCAGTTTAATGCCTACAAAAATGACTGGTTTGGACTACAATGAGCTTCTTCCCGGGTTGGTGACATCATAAACCCTGCAAAACACTGCCCCCGGGAACACGCAACAAAGTGGGTGAGGCCATGTGGCGCAGCATATGGAAGCGGAAGAGTTGTGTACACCGGACACGAGCGATGCGTCAAAAGATAATAGAACCCATTATAATAATAATCAGTGACATTTTCTACACTGGATGCGCCGTGGAAGACAGCTTCCAGAATCTACACAAGTTTAATGCTGGTTTTGCACAAAGGCTATTACTGAAAGATGAAGCAGTTCCCACTTTAAAAGCAGAAGCTGCTGTTTATCGGCCCCAAACTGTAAGTACGTTTTATTGTTTGTACATGTCTTTTATAGTTCTGTTGCTATTTTTTGGTTGCATCAAGGACGTAAACAAAGCGTTTTTGCTTTGCTAGCCAGTTAGCTAAATTCTATAGCATACTTCTCCAACAAACGCCAACAAACACCAACAAACGTCTATGTTCATGGACAAACAGTTGTTCATGCTATAAATTAAACGATACCTTTACAAAAATGCTACTACTCAGTCATGTATTCGGCTACAATAAAGCTTTAATTAGGATAAAACTGTATATTGAAAGCTAACAAACAGCAGTGACAGCATATCTACAGTGGCATGAAAAAGTATGTGAACCCCTTGCAGAATCTGTGAAAATGAGAATTATTTTAATAAAATAAGAGTGATAATAAAAAATGCATGTTATTTTTTGTTTAGTACTGTCCTGAGTAAGATATTTTACATAAAAGATGTTTGCATTTAGTTCACAAGACAAAACAATAGGTGAATTTATTAAAGTAACCCCATTCATAACTATGTGAACCATTGATTCTCAATACTGTGTGTGGTTACCTGATGATCCACAACTGTTTTTTTGTTTTGTGATGGTTGTTCATGAGTCTCTTGTTTGGTTTGAGCAGTTAAACTGAGCTCTGTTCTTCAGAAAATTCCTCCAGGTCCTGCAGATTCATCAATTTTCAAGCATTTTTGCATATTTGAACCCTTTCCAGCAGTGACTGTACAATTTTGAGATTCATCTTTTCACACTGAGGACAATTGAGGGACTCAAACTCAACTATTAAAAAAGGTTCAAACATTCACTGATGCTCCAGAAGGAAACACGATGCATTAAGAGCAGAGGGGTGAAAACATTTGAATTCAAATATCAAGGTAAATTGTACTTAATTTTTCTGCGGGAAACATGCAAGTATCTTCTGTTGGTTCCGAAGGGCAGTACTAAATGAAAAAGAATGATATTTAAACAAAATAAGAAAAACTGTGACATCTTCATCCTGTTCAAAAGTTTTCACACCCCGACTCTCAATGCATCGTGTTTCCTTCTGGAGCATCAGTGAATGTTTGAACCTTTTTTAATAGTTGAGTTTGAGTCCCTCAGTTGTCCTCAGTATGAAAACACAGATCTCAAAATCCTACAGTCACTGCTGGAAAGGGTTTAAATATGCAAAAATGCTTGAAAACTGATGAATCTGCAGGAGCTGGAGGAATTTTCTGAAGAACAGAGCTCAGTTTAACTGCTCAGGACAAACAAGAGACTCATGAACAACCATCACAAAACAAAAAACAGTCGTGGATCATCAGGTAACCACACACAGTATTGAGAATAAATGGTTCACATACTTATGAATGGGGTTATTTTAATAAATTCAGCTATTGTTTTGTCTAAACTAAATGCAAACATCTTTTATGTAAAATATCTTACTCAGGACAGTACTAAACAAAAAATAACATGCATTTTGTATTATCCCTCTTATTTTATTAAAATAATTCTCATTTTCACAGATTCTGCAAGGGGTTCACATACTTTTTCATGCCACTGTAAACACTTTGACACAAATACAAAATGAAATACCATTCATAAACTTTTAAAAAACGTGATTGCAGAGGTTCTGCTTGACCTTCATCTGGGTCTGATTCAGGCTCAATTTGATACAGCAATATAGACGCCATTATTTACATTTCCACCGAAGCATGCGTAACAGGTAACAACTAATGGTAAGGGGCGTGGCGTTTCCGGACGCTTCAGCGAATCATGATACACTGAGCCAGCTAACCAATCTGAGCACATTGAGTATTTCAGATACATGAAAAATATTTATTTTTTTTTTTTTTTTAAAACCGCATGCATGCATGTTAAACTGCACCCGAAAAACACAATCAAGCCTAGAAGAAAAACACTGAACCACCTCTTTAAGCCACGTTAAACCTTTTCTTATAACGGTTTTCTATGGGAGGAATAGGCTTAAAGTGTTATTAATCGCGTTAAGATCATATTCTGGGCTCATCTGATTTTTTGCACATAGTATACTTTATTAGCATGATATTTAGTGAGTTTGGTCAGTTAAAATCACTGTGTTAGTACATTAAGCCACGTTAAGCATTTTAGAATGTCCCTTTGAGACTGCTATTAGCTAAAACTTCTCCACAGACTACACATTGCGGGTTCGGACTTTCTGCATCACCAATCCATGTAAACATGAAATCAATGTAACTGTCACAGTATTTGCTTTTCTTACTTGACATTTTCTCACTCTCTAATGTAGGCCTATTTCTCTTGAAAGGTCCATTCGATCAGGTTTCTCCATATATTCACCACTGTGGTCGGTTTACACCTCCACAGATGATGTCAATGTAGATGGCTCACTGTCCCTTGATTTCTTTAAAGTGCCAGTTTTTAACCAGGTGTCCATTTTGATGAATAGTAAAGTAAGTAAATTTTATTTATAGAGCACATTAACTTCAGCTTACACTGACCAAAGTGCTGTACAAAACAATCATAAAATACAATAAAATATAAATGGAATAAAATAAAATTAACAAAGAAAACAATTGCTAATCTATAATTTAATAATCGGGAAAGGCTAGGGAATAAAAATAGGTCTTAAGTCTAGACTTAAAAACAAAGATAGAGGAAGTACTCTTAATGTCAGGTGGCAGCTGATTCCATAACTGTGGAGCAGCAAATGCAAAGGCTCTGTCACCTTTTGATTTTAGACCGTGGGACATGCAAGAGAGCTTTATAGGCAGATCTGAGGGACCTAGGAGCTGAGTTCAAATAAATAAGATCAGAGATATAGGATGGTGCTTGTCCATTAAGAGCTTTAAAAATTAAATTGAATTCTAAAAAAGACAGGAAGCCAGTGAAGAGAAGCTAAAATTGGAGTGATATGATCACGTTTTTTTTGTACTAGTTAACAGTCTAGCTGCTGCATTCTGGACCATCTGCAAACGTGCCAATGAAGATTGAGGAAGGCCAAGGTACAGCGAATTACAATAGTCCAGTCGTGATGTGATAAATGCATGAATAACTTTCTCCAAATCTTGAAATGAAAGTGTTGATTTGATTGAAGTCTGGAAATGATTGATAGTAACTGTTTTTAACATCTGAGCTAATTTGTTTTAAGACACAGCTCAGAGTCAAAGATAACACCTAAATTTTTTTGCATGTGACTTAACATATGGAGTAAGATATATGGAGTCTAAGCAATTGACTATAGAATTTCTGTTTTTGGAGGGTCCAAAAATAATCACCTCAGTTTTCTCATTGTTAAGCTGGAGGAAATTATTTGCCATCCAGCATTTAATATCTTCAAGTCCATGAGAGACTGCAGAGAATCTCTAGTTTTCAATGGAAGGTACAACTGAGAATCATCAGCATAGACATGAAAAGAATTTTTGTATTTTCAAATTAAAGAGTAATGGCCCTAAAATGGACCCTTGAGGAACCCAACAAGAGAGAGAAGCAGATGATGAGAAAAACTGGCCAATAGCCACTGAAAAAGTCCTAGATTTAAGATATGACTCAAACCAGAGTAGTGCTGAATCCTTAATGCCTACCCACTGTTCAAGGCGTGACAGAAGGATATTATGATCCACCGTGTCAAATGCGGCACTCAGATCTAATAAAATCAAAACAGCATTTTCACCAGAATCAACTGCAAGTAACAAATCATTCATCACTTTTAACAAAGCTGTACTAAAGCTGTACTCATCAGTACTATGATGAGTTGTGAAACCTGATTGAAATGGTTCAAGAACCTGAGTCAAATTTAAAAAAGGAAGTAACTGTGATAGGACAAATTTTTCCATAACTTTTGAAAGAAATGGTAATTTTGAAATACGATGATAATTATTCAAACACTTCACATCAGCATTGGGCTTTTTAAGCAATGGCTGGACAACCTTTAAAAACGCAGGAACATTGCCAGAGACTAATCAGGAATTAATTATCATTTGAATGCTAGGACCAATAGTATCAAAAGAACCTTTAATGATGTCTGAGGGAATAACATCGGGGTAATAATAATAATAATAATAATAATAATAATAATACATTTTATTTATAATGCGCTTTTCTTAAACCCAAAGCACTACAGTAATAAAATAAAGCAAAAACAACAAAAGCAATACAACAATTCATTAGAGAAAGACAGTCTTAAATAAATGTGTCTTAATCAACTTTTAAATTTAAAATGACCCAACGTTGGTGCATTTCTGATGGGCAGAGGAAGCACATTCCATAGCTTAGGGGCTTTGTATGAAAAGGCTCTTTCCCCCATGGTCTTTAGCTTACATGAAGGCTGGTGAAGTGAAAGAGAGTTAGCAGAGCGAAGAGAGCGTGATGGAGTATAAGGACTGATGAGATCACAAAGATACTCAGGTGCAGTCCCATGCAGTGCCTTATATGTTAAAATAAGAATTTTAAAATCAATTCTCGCCAGTGTAATTGTGAAAGAACCGGTGTAATGTGTTCACGAGGAGAAGTACGAGTGAGCACACGAGCGGCAGAATTTTGTATATACTGAAGCTTGCTCAACGATTTAGCTGGAAGGCCAGAGAACAAGGCATTACAGTAATCTAACCTAGTTGTTATGAAGGCATATATAAGCCTTTCTGTGTCTGCAAAAGAGAGAAAAGGTCTAAGTCGAGCTATGTTTCTCAGGTAGAAAAATGCAGTTTTAGAGATGTGTTTTATGTGTGCTTCAAATGTTAATTGTGGATCAAAAATGACACCAAGATTTCGCACCTGTGAAGTGGGGATTATCGTGCTGGAATCAACAATCAAACTGATGTGCTCAGCCTTACGAGTAGCCACCACTGTACCAATCAGCATCAATTCAGTTTTGGAGCCATTCAGCTTTAGGAAGTTATTCTGCATCCAGATACTGATCTCTGCTAAACAACCACACAAAGCTATTAAAGGTGCTAAAGAGGATCTTTTCGTTGGCTGAGAAACCAAAGACTGTTACTGAGTTTTTGAAATGAGCGCATGCGTAAGAACAACCCCCCTCCTTCGAAGGAACGCCTCCCAAAACTCGTAAACACTCGTATTGGAACACGAGTGTTTACCACCGGCATTCACTGTGTTGTGTTAGTGGATTCATTATGTTGGACTCACCGAAGGTAACTCATAATCTGCAGTTGTAACTCCTGTCTCCTGACAAAAACATCGCATGCGGCGCCTGTGGAGTGTGGAAAGTTACTGGAGCGTGCAGCCGCGCTCGTCTCTCACAAGGAATGTCATGGCAGTGATTGACAAGCCAGAGGGCCAATCCGCGCACGTCTCTCACAAGGAACGTCACGGCAGTGATTGACAAGCCAGAGGGCCAATCCGCGCACGTCTCTCACAAGGAACGTCACGGCAGTGATTGACAAGCCAGAGGGCCAATCGTTTACGCGATGATCGCGTAAACGATTGGCTGATGTTTTTAAGGCCCTACCTCGTGCACAGATGATGTATATTAATATTATTCCTTTCAGTGCACCTAATAAATAGTCTTTTATCAGTTAGTAAAGACAGTTCAAGTAATATGCAAAAATGTATAAAACAAAACATCCTCTTTAGCACCTTTAATGAGCAATGGACATCAGGACTAGTGGTGATGTAAATCTGCGTATCATCCGCATAGCAGTGATACCCAAGACCATATTTCCTGATGATCTGCCCTAGCGGAAGCATATAAATGTTAATAAATTTGGACCCAATACTGAACCCTGAGGAACTCCCTGTCGAACAGGCACGGTATCAGATTTATAGTTACCCAAGCCAACGAACTGGGCACGATTGGTTAAATAAGACCAAAACCAATTAAGGACAGCTCCAGAAAGACCCAACCAATTTTCCAGCCTGTCAAGCAGAAGAGAGTGACATATAGTGTCAAAAGCAGCACTGAGGTCTAATAAGACCAAAAATACTGCATGCACCAGAATCTGCCGCGATAAGAAGATCATTTACGACCCTAATTAAAGCGGTTTCAGTACTATGCCCTCTTCTGAACCCAGATTGAAAAGGTTCAAAGAGATTGTTCAGTGCTAGGTGATTATTTAACTGAACAGTCTTCTTTGCTACTATGTCTTGAGGAGGTGAAGAGCTGGCTAGAGCAAAACTGCCTACAGCTTAATGAGAATAAATCTGAAGTAATCATTTTTGGGTCAAATAAGTTTGACTGTGACATAAATGATGTGTTAGGTTCATGGACAACAAATGTGCAGCCCCACATAAGAAATTTGGGTGTAATTTTTGACTCTGCTTTAACGTTTGATCGTCAGATTAAAAGTGTGGTGAAAAGTTGCTTCTTTCAGTTGAGGACTAGTGCAAAAATGAAATCCTTTCTGTCTGCTGCTGACCTTGAGATAGTGATACATGCATTTATCTCCTCCCGTTTGGATTACTGTAATGCACTTTATTTGGGAGTAAGTCAAACTCTTATTTCAAAATTGCAATTGGTCCAGAATGCAGCTGCGAGACTCCTTACTAATACAAAGAAAAGGGAGCATATTACCCCAGTTTTGGAAAAGCTGCATTGGCTTCCAGTTAAATATCGGATTCAGTACAAGATGTTACTATACGTTTTTAAAGCTGTCCATGAGTTGGCCCCAGAATATATTTTGGACCTGATTCATATGAACTCTGGTAGATCTCAAAGATCATTTAATTGCTTACTGCTCTCAGTCCCGAAAACACGTCTGAAAACCAAAGGGGATCGTGCATTTTCGGTTGCCGGCCCAAGACTATGGAATACCCTTCCACCTGACATCAGATCTGCACCCTCAGTTGATGTTTTTAAATCTCGCGTGAAAACGTACCTGTTTTCTATGGCTTTTAACTGCTGACTTTTGGATGATGTATATTTTTTTTTTTTTTTTTTTTTTTTTGTGTTGCTGTACAGTCCTTTGGTCTACTTTGTAGTGAAAAGGGCTCTATAAATAAAGTAGACTTGAGACTTGAGACTTGAACAGCCACAACATGCTCAAGAACTTTAGCCAAGAATGGGAGGTTAGAAATAGGCCTGTAATTGGACAAATCAGAAACATCACAGCCAGTCTTCTTAGGGACTGGTGTAATGACAGCTATTTTTAGTTCTGGAGGAACAATTCCAGACGTCAATGACAAGTTCACAATTGAAGTCATAAAAGGGCAGATTGATGCAAGGCAGTTCATAATAACCGAGCAGGGAACCGGATCTAAAATACTGGTAGTAGAGTTCATGGACTTCACTGTACTTATAATAAAATCATCTCCGACCGTTTCAAAATTCGAAAAGGTAGTAGCTGGGGAATTTGAAGGCTGGATATCAACTAGCTCAAGAGGAGTGATGGTGTTTAAAGAGCTATATATACCCTCAATCTTACCAGTGAAATAATGAAGAAACTTATTACACTGGTCAACAGAGGAATGAACAACGGCCTTAGTTGGTTTGAGAAGATTATCAACAGTCTTAAACAGCAATTTAGAATTTGTTGCAGCATTACCAATAATGCTTGAATGATAGTTCTTACGTGCAGTATTCAAAGCAGAATGGTAAGCAGACTGTTGTTCAGTGTAAAGAAGCCTGTGTACCGTCAGGCCAGATTTTTTGTACTGCCGTTCCAATTGCCTTCCGGCAGCTTTCATTAAACGTAAATCCGGGGTAAACCATGGACAGTGTTTCCTAAAAGTAACAACCCGTTCTCGCACAGGTGCAAACTCATCCAGAAGTGAAGATAGCATGGAATTATAGTGCTCAACGGAGTTAGTAGTGGGAAACCCAGAGACAGAAGTCGAAAAAAGAGTGAAGTCCATGTGCTTGATGTTACGAAATTTGATAGTGCACTCAGAAATGGATCGTGAAGACATAACATTTATGTCAAAAGTAATAAGTCTATGGTCACTTATACTCATGTTAATACTATCCAGAGATTGGATACCAACACCAGCAGAACATACCACATCCAATATATGCCCAGCCTATGGGTCGGAAAAGTAACATGCTGTTTAATTTCAAAACCATCCAAAATGTCCAAAAAGGTAGCAGTTTTGACACAATTTGGATTATCAATATGGAAATTGATGTCACCAGTCAAGACCATAGACAGAAATTAAATGATCTGGGCTTGAAGAACTCTTAACGGCAAATGAAATTGCTGTTGAAACATTGTTTCTTTGATAGATGTCAGAAAACTGAGTTGCAGTGAGAGAATTAATGGAACGAGAATAAAAACCTGTAGTTTTAGCAGTACACATTGAACTAGATATTACAACATTGAATACAATGGTCTTGTGGTCAGAAAAACTTGCATCTTCAATGTTTATATTATTGATGGAAAACCCATATGACATAATAAGGTCGAGAGTGTGCCCAAGTACATGTGTAGCCTTATCTACATGCTGAATAAAACCAAAGGAGTCCAGGACATAAGTAAATTATGTAGAAAATGTAGAAAAGTTCTCAGCAGGGACTGTCCGTATTTTAAACTGGTTCCTAAAAACCATAGCCTCTTCCAACACATCTTGGAGTGCTAATAAAGCAACAGTTTGATGGACCAAAGATTGATGACTCGCCAGCTCCGGTCCATGTCTCAGTTAAAAATAAAAAATCCAAGCTGCGGGAGGTAAAAAAGTAATTCAAAATAAAAGTCTTATTAGACACAGACCTGGCATTAACCAGGGCCATTTTTACGTGAGAATGAACAGTTTGTATCTGTGAATGTCGTACATACTTAAGTGGGATAATGTTTTGGAGATTCACACCTCTGCTTTTGGACATGCAGTCTCGCAGGAGTGCAGTATTGAGGTGTCCGGTTCTGATCCGAGACGACGAGCAGGTGATTGGCGTGTAGCACGTCCCATGGATGCCGAGACAAGTGAAGACAGTTGTGTCCGCTGAGAAGTGTGAAAAAGTGGGAGGAGGAATATGCCAAGGAAAATTCTCTCCTAATCCGCACCCGGATGCCTCCACGGTTTCCCCTCTTTCTGCGACGTTTCCGCTGGTAGATGATACAACAAGGTAGACGGTGAACACACGTTGCCGGGGGATGAGAAAACGTTAATTAATTATAATAATTATAATATTATAATACCACCCAAATATGTATTTACCTTCTTCTAATTCTCATTGTTAGTGCAGACTTGTTTAGCTTGACTGTTATGAAAACTGATTAGTGTAGTTTGCATTAAAAAAAGCCTTGAACATAAAACAACAGGACAAAAATATAGTTGATGACTAGACATAATAATTTCATGACTCTAGACACTTCTTTGTGAAGACAGTGACATAATACAGTGAAGTAATTTGTTCTTTAGTCATATAAAAACGTGAAATGAGCGTGTAATGTGCACGGGTAAAATTTACCCGCATGGCGGTTTTAGGTATACAGCGACCCCTGGCGGTTCTAGTGTTAATATACTAAAAATTCTTCTTTAGTACTACTTAAGTACAAAATTAGTGCGCAAAATTAGAGCACTTTAAGTACATTATAGAAGTGTAATTTTTTTTCACCTGGGTTCAACAGGCATCTTCCAAAGGAGCAGTGCAGCACGCTGAATCGCATAAACGCACACATCACCAGCATGGGCAGGGCACTAGAGGCCTTACCGTATGAACACTTAAAGATGGAACAGGATTTTACCCACTGGACTGGGATGACAGGGGGATCACTGGGGGAGGGCTTTAAACTGGTAGAGGAGAGGCACCCGGTCAACCAAAGCTTGGGGACCGTGGTGAACCTCTCCTGAACTAGAGTTTTTTAAGGTGAGTGGTTTGGGAGCAAGGAGACCCAGGTTCAATACTGACATCTGGCATTTTGAGTTTAAATAGTAGCTCAATACAGGTGGATGATATCAATAATAATAATATATTTTGAGTAGAATAGCGGTTCCTTATAATGGTGTGGTTGGGGGGATTGGTGAGGGATGTGATGGTTTAGGTATGTTGCCGGTGTTCCATCATCCTAGAATCTGGGCTACTCCTGTGAGGGCTAGGTTTAGGTAAGTCGCAGGTCCAGAAAACCTAGAGTGGAAACCACCATGTATGATGGGGCAATCTCTAGATTGAGTCTCCAATGAACTTCTGATGTGTAACAATATTTGACGATCATAAGTTATGACAGCATCAACACAATGTAACAGCAGTAGAAAAAACATAGATAGACAGAGCGCCGATCTAATATTTAAAAGCTGACGGGACAGATGGCAAGCCGACAAGCACACTGGCGCCATCTTGTCCCAAGCTTGGAAGGCTTGGAAAAATCAATGTAGTAAGATAGTAAAAAATAGTGTAGTAAAAAATAAATGAATGAATGAATGATCACTTAGCGCCCAACATGAAAAGGGCGGGGCAAATCTGACGCAGATGCACTTGTAAAATGAAATGCAAATATATGTTGACATGTGAAGTTTACCTAAATTAAATATGCAAAAATAACAAAGAGACCATATTTCCGCCATTACAAACATTCTCTCCCCGGTGGTCAGTTAATGCACCTGGGCTAGAGGGTAAATATTAAGAAGGAAAATTTCTTCCTGGGGAAGCGATGCTCGACCAGGATTACCGGGCCATGGCCTTTCGGGGCGTGGTTTGGTTCGCTGACCGGGGGTATGTTCAGATTGAGGATTTCACTCCTTTATAAAAGTTTTTTTGTAAAAAAGGGGGTAAGGATAGACTTTGTTTTTCGTTAAATAATATGGGTTTATGAGAAAGTGGTGGGATGATTAATTTCTGTTCTCTTCTTGTATATCTAGGCTGTTAAAAATGGATAGAAATGAGCAATTGGTTAGAGAAATGCACAAGTTCATCAAAATGACTCATCATTTGAGGAACTTAGGGGAGGCGGAGGAGGAGCCGAGACCTAGGTCTCTTCAGAGAGTTGCCAAATGGCTGGGAGCGGTAGTGGTACCAGCAGCCCCAACACCAACAACGGGCTGGAAGCTCTACGGGAGTGCCAGGAGGTGGCTCGATGAGAGCCTGGGGATACTCAGGGTGCATTACGGCTTGATCTGGGAAGAGGTCCGCGTTAGAGGAGGGGGGATAGAGCTCTGGAGGTGGTGGTTAGATGGTCACGCAGGAACCTCCGAAATATCCAGGAGCGCACTGTGCGGGAAGCCACGGTGGAAGCCAGAGGGGTTCAGGTTCTGGGAAGTACTCTTGCCAGGGAGGCACAGGATCCAGGGGACGTAACACAGAAGAAGGTGGATATGGGCAGCGGTAGGGCTGTAAGTTGAGCTCTGTCGGAGGGATGGGGATTTTAATAAAACTGGTGTGATACTGATCCTATTTAGGATCACCAAATCTTGAGGTTGGTGGCAACCAGGGAGCAAGGGTTAGAAGGGCGGAGTACTGTTGTACGTGCTACAGGAGAAGCAGCCCAGGGAAAGGTATGAGGGGGTTAATGAGGGCCTTGGGGGTTTTAGTAGTTTTGTGGCCAAAGAGATTTTGTGGAATAATTACCTTGCCTTGCTCTATTTGATATGCAGAAGGAACGGGACACCGTCGTGTTGGAGTTGGAGGATGAAGATGTTATTTGGATTACGGTGGATGAGGTGGCAGGAGGGAGCAGCCAGCCATAGGTGGCGGGAAAGAGCAGCCAGCCATAGGTGGTGTAAGGAACCCCACATCGACCCAAAAACGGAATCCGACACGCCTGGGTGAAGGTTACCGCGTGTATGCCTTTTCAGCGTCTCTGAATGTTCACTTAATTTCACTCGTTTAATCTGATCATTTGTCATTTGTTATTACTCTTAGGTTGTGTTTCCAATTAGAAATTAATCATTTGTTATGTATTAATTTAGATATTCGATTATTCTGATTACCTTATATCTTCAATTATTTCGTTCACTGCAGTCCCGGTATCGCTTTAGAAGAGTTACTTCGGCCTACTTGAGCACTCTTCCCGGACACAAACTCGTCAGTCTGACCTTAAACATTGGATGCAGGGTAAATATCTACCTTTAAGTCGGTCGCGCTCTGCTTACTCGTAACAAAAAGCATAGTTTTTTATATATTTACGAAAACTGCAGCTTATTTAAGGCAGTGATAGTCAGAAATCGAAATGGACTTAATTGACGTGCCCCATGCTCCATCTATTAAACCTTTCGTATGAACAATCCTGAACACAGATTTGAGGTAATACCTTCGCTTTGATCTACTAGAAATAATGGATTAAGAATAATACAGAATCAACCAAATATAACATTTTATTTGTCAAGTAAAAATATACCATGCCAATTACATTACAATTAGACAATTAGAAGCCAATTCAGAAATGATAAATGCATAACATCGATTACTCAAAGAAATGCATATACACACAGTGATACGTGAATGTCTTCAGACATTCACCCATCTCTGTATGGGGGTTCTGGTTACAGAAGGTCCCACATAACTGCTTTGCTCTTTACCTTTTATACCAGGACCAGAACAAAAGGATCGTAAATGTTTATTACACCAACACCTGTTTTGGGGGAGAGGAGAAGAGACGCCACCCAAAAAGAGGACAGAATTTTCCGTAGTTTTCCATCTTCTTCATAATACTAGTGACTGCTGTGAAATTGAGACCATTTGACCAATCGCACCCGAGACATTTAAAATGATACCAAACATGAAAAGGGAAAAACAATAAACACACAAGTTACATTATACGTGTTGAATAACTTTCAGTCAGGGGGAAGGAGAGTTTGTGTGTGTGTGTGTGGTGGGGGAGGCGTTGTCCTTTTGGAGTTAGGGCAAGGCGTTGCCCCTTGCTATTTCTCTGAGATCTTCTTCTCTAGGTGAGTTTTATTGCTTTATTGCAGGATGCTTGATCTCAGTTTTCGTTTAGCAGGAAAATCAAGCCTTACAGTGGCGGGAAAGAGCAGCCAGCCACAGCTGGCCCGGAGGGAGGAGGAAGATGCGGGGAGGAAAAGAAAAAGGCAGAATGATGAGGAGGGGCAAATGGAGCCGATGTTCAGGAGACGGGAGCATGGAGAAGACAAGATCAAGAATTGGTCCCTCAGGCCCAAACGGCCTGTCCTGATTATGAGGGATTCTAATATGGGAAGGCTGCCAGCAATCTTCGAAGATAAGGTCCAGATGGAGCGCTATCCTGGGGCGCATTGGTTCCATGCCTACGAGATACTGAGGAACAGGACCCCTACCACGGACTGAGTCACGGCGGTGATTTTATCATTCGGGATCAATGACAAGGCATATGCATAAGCAGAAGCGGTGGGCAAGCTGGTTCAAAAGACCCTGGGGGTGGCGGAGAGTACGTTTCCGAATGCCCGGATCTTCATTCTCAGCATAAACTTCCCAGGTGAAAAAAAGTACATTTCTATAATATTCTTAAAGTGCTCTAATTTCATGCACTAATTTTGTACTTAATATACTAAAAATTATTCTTTAGTACTTCTTAAGATCATCTTAAGAACATCTAAGTGTACTAAAATGTGCTATTTTAAGACAGCATGAAATATGAACTAAAATGTGCTTTTAATATACTTTATCTGTATTTAAAAAATGTATTTAAATACCATGTATAGTACATTTGAACCCATAGTGTACTACAAGTGGTAGCTAAATATATTTTTTAAATACAGAGATAGTATATTAAAAGCACATTTTAGTTAATATTTCATGCTGTCTCAAAATAGCACAGTTGAGTACATTTAGATGTTCATAAGATTATCTTAACACTAGAACCGCCACGGGGTAAATTTGACCTGTGGCTGTTTTTCAAATGTACATAACAGGTTTTCAATAAAACATTCAAGTCTCCCAGTCATTGACTATTACTAAAATTGTGTAATTTACAATCCCTTGGTGTTAAAAATTGTTTAGATAGAACCAGATAAAAAAACAGGGCATTTGTACCTATAAGTGACGCACGGGTCAAATTTACCCGCTATATAATGCCTGTATTTTCGCACTGTCATTTTTGCGTCCCCTTATGTTTAAACATTGTACATTGCTAGGCAACGCCTTTCGCTCACTGAATTAGCGGTCATTGGTTTCATAAATAAAGTCACAATGAGTAAAAGCCGGCGATTTATGGATGCCGAAGAGGTAGAAGCCCTAAATGCCATGAGTGATGGAGAGTCTGATGGTGGTGAGATCAGTGAAGCGTCCTGGGTCGGCTCAGCATCTGACGGCTCAACTGACAGCAATCCAGAGCCTCCGAGAAAAAATATACTTAGTCTGTTCTTCAGGACAGGATTGCTACAAAAGTTACAGAGAGTCAGCATCAATAAACTTTGGATGTAAATAATTAAGGTGAAGCTGCGCGCTTGAATTCGTCATCGCATCATATCATACATCCTATGCAGTGTGGTGGTGAATTATTATTGTTCATTATTGTCTATAGGCTATTCTAGTAATTTAAATATCATGGGTTTTCTTAATATATGATTAATTAATAATATTACACCACCCAAATATGTATTTACTTCCTTCTAATTCTCATTGTTAGTGCAGACTTGTTTAGCTTGACTGTTATGAAAACTGATTAGTGTAGCCTGCGTTAAAAAAGCCTTGAACATAAAACAACAGGACAAAAATATAGTTGATGACTAGACATAATAATTTCATGACTCTAGACACTTCTTTGTGAAGACAGTGACATAATACAGTGAAGTAATATGTTCTTTAGACATATAAAAAAAGGGAATGTGCGCGGGTAAAATTTACCCGCATGGCGGTTTTAGGTATACAGCGACCCCTGGTGGTTCTAGTGTTAAGTAGTACTAAAGATGAATTTTTAGTATATTAAGTACAAAATTAGTGTGCGGAAATAGAGCACTTTAAGTACATTATAGAAGTGTACTTTTTTTTCACCTGGGTTCAACAGGCATCTTCCGAAGGAGCAGTGCAGCACGCTGAATCGCATAAACGCACACATCACCAGCATGGGCAGGGCACTAGAGGCCTTACGGTATGAACACTTAAAGATGGAACAGGATTTTACCCACTGGACTGGGATGACAGGCACCAGGTTAACCAAAGAGGCACCCGGTCAACCAAAGCTTGGGGACCGTGGTGAACCTCTCCTGAACTAGAGTTTTTAATAAAATGGAGTTGGCAGTCTTGCAGAGGGGGATGTCCTTTATTCCTAAGGGTATGGGGGGGACCAGCTGGAATAGGTTGGAGGCGGAGGCGGGCCTTACAGCACATCATAGGAGGCTGAAGCTGGCCGACTTTTTTTGAGGGGGAGGAAGGGGAAGGGCAGAGGGTTCCTTTCACATGTGCGTCTGAGTGGGAGCCGCAGATATGCCAGGTGGGGGAATTGGTGTGGAGGATAATTGAGGAGGATATAAAAAATTATGAGGGGTATGAGGGAGGTTCAGGAGGATAGTAACTTGTCGAGAGGGGAGTGGGAGGCTCTGAAGGTACTCAGGCCACTCATTGATTATTAAGCTGGCAGATAAGGGGAGTATAGTTGTAATAATGAAATGAGAACAGTATGATAGGGAGGCTATGAGGCAGTTGGAGGATAAGGAGTTTTATAAAGAGTTGCAGGAGCCTATTTTTCCTGAGTAAGTGGGGTTGATTAGAGAAGAGCTGGGGCAGTTGTGGGAGGGGGATTTGTTGAGTGCTAAGCAGGTGCAGTATATCAGGGGTCAGGACACTCCCGATAGTGACGGACTGTGGTTGTGAGAGCTATGGGTGGCGGAGTTTATTAACAAGCACCTGGGTCCGCTCTCCACTAGACATGCCAGCTATGTTAGAGACACTTATGATTTTCTGGAAAAGGTACAGGGAATAAGAATAGGTCCTGGCACCAGTCTCTTCTCTATGGATGTGGAAAGCCTGTACACCAACATAGAGATAGAGAGGGGACTGGAGGCAGTCACAAAATGCCTACGCAAATTTCCAGAGGGGGGTAGGCCGGGTCAGAGTATTCTAAGGCTGCTGGAGTTAAGCCTTAGGAGGAATGACTTTGGGTTCAATGGGCGTCACTTTCTGCAGGTGAAGGGCACGGCCATGGGGAAAAGGTTAGCCCCTGCATATGCCAACATTTACATGGCAGACTGGGAAGAGTCAGTGTTCCTGAAATGCAAGAGCAGGCCCAGTCATTGGAGGTATTTGGATGACATATGGGGTATCTGGGAGGACACTGAGGAGGGCTTCAAGGACTTTGTGGGGACCCTGAATAAGCACCACCCATCCATCCAGGTGAAGGTGGAAAAAAGGGAGGATGAGATCAATTTCTCTTGGACACAACCATTTTTAAAGGGCCTGGGTTCCAGGACTCTGGGCGGCTGGACTCAAGGGTATACTTTATGAGCACTGACAGTCACCATCATTCGCACGTTTTTAAAGGCATAGTGAAGGCTCAGTTACTAAGATTCAAGAGGATCTGTACTAGGGAAGGGGATAGGGTGGAGGTGGTTAAGATATTGTTTTTGGGCACTGAGGAGGAGAGGTTTACTCCAGGCGATTCCTGAGGGCCGCGGCAAAGGAGGAGGCAGTAGTGCTGGATGGGGGCCGCACCTTGCAACAAAAAAGAATACTTCCACTGGTGGTCCAATTCTCTAGGACTGCCAGAGGCCTGGCCTGGGGGATTGGGAGGAATTTTAATAGGTTAACCCAGGATGAGGCACTGGGGGCTCAATATAGGATGGTGGCAGCTTATAGGAGGGGTAAGAACCTATGTGATATGCTGGTGCATAGTAAACTGGGCCCAGTCAATGGGAAGAGCAAGGAGAGGACACGGGGCACCTTGGTGAGAGGGGGACGATCAGGGGTCTATAAGATGAACCAGGCTATTCCCCTTAATCGGAAGAACTGCGTGTACCTCATCAGGTGCTCCTTGTGTGGCAAAAAGTATGTGGGGGAAACCAAGAACTCAATCCTCACAAGGATGTGGGGGCACCGGCACGGGGTGAGGAAGGGGACATCATGGAAGGGGCACATAGTGCCTCATTTTAAAAGGTATGAGAGATACAGAATTTGAAGGTCTGTGGGCTGGAGCACAACCCAGAGTGGAATAAGAAGGACAGGTTGAGGACGGAAAGATTTTGGATCGAGTGGTTGGGCACGTGGTTTCCGAAGGGCCTGAACATGAGGATTGGCTGAAGAAAAAGGATTTATGAAATTTAAAAAAAGTGTGTTCTCTCTCATCCAAGTACAACCCAACATTCTGATACTACTGACATAAAACATAAGCCCCAAAAACACAAACTCTAAGCCCAATCCTCTAAAATGCATCTCTTTAACCCTTTCAAGCGTGAGTTTAAAATATTCTAACTGACCCCCCAGAGTGAGTTTTTTTTAAGGTGACCGTTATTTTAGAACATTTGCCTTTATTGTTTCCATGGCGACGCGCCATGCATGTCACATGCGCTGAACGCAGTCACAATAACACTGTATGACAGATGGATCGCTATTATTTTGTTTTTCCTTTTTTATTTAAAATATTCACAAACTTGCTTACCATGTCATCAACTATCTGGTATTCCAATTCTCAAATATGTGTAAGTGAGTGTGTTTTGTCATTTTACAACCTTTATAAATGATGTTTATCTTGATCTATGATGCAAGATGGGCGCCGCCATCTTAGTTTGCACTGCAGTTCTGTCAGTCGGATTTACAGCAGGTGAATTCATCAGTTTCTCCCAAAATATATGCAAGGGCTGGTGAACTGGAAGAATAATAGAGAGTAAACTTTATAGTTACTTAGGTCCATTATGTGTGTCTGATATGAATAAATGTCGGCAAATTATATTTGAATGGATTGTTATTGCTGCTTCCACTGATGTCTGACATCATTGTGTATTTTATAAACTTTAAATGTATTGTTTTACTGGTGCTTATGCGTATTTAAATGTCTTTAAAAAACATTATGTGGCTGAAAACACTGCATAGCTGTGATATATGACAAGAGCTGAACGTTCATAGCTGTGATATATGACGTCGCTGAACGTTCGAAATCCCATATGTGGGACAGTATGCCCAGGGGCACAGAAATAAAAATCCCATATGTGGGACTGTACCACTCAAAGGGTTAACCTGCCATACACAAAACACATTATCAATCTATATTTTCATATCCGTTAAAGGATTGTTAGGCTGCATAAATTAGGTCAGCCAGAACTGGAAACAGTTCCTATAACACTAGATGTACTCGTTACATCAGAAGAAAAATGGCATCTATGCTAATATTAGTCTCTCTGTTTATCCCAAGGTTTACCGTAGTCAGTCGGATCTGGGCCATATCCAGGTGAGATCGAGGACCTGCGACCTTGACATAATTTTTAACACCTGTTAGCCACCTGATGTCACATGTTGGAGTTTGGATTCCTTGCTGCAGTCGCCTTTGGCTTGCTTAGTTGGGGACACTTGACATTTGATATTCAACAGTGATTCGATCTGCCTGCATCGACACCATTGTATGCGAACTGAACTGAGCTGGATGATGACATCACCGTTTACTCCAGTGCTGATATAGATAAATTAACTAAATTAATAACTATTGTTTCTTACATCGGAATGAATCAGTACTGAATTTACTTAAGATGGATACTGACACCATTTTCTTTATGAGAAATACCAGTTTTTATATACCAGTTATCACTATAAAGCTGCTTTGACACAATCTACATAGTAAAAAGCCCTATATAAATAAAGGTGACTTGACTTGACTGAGTCCAGCAGTTCAGTCTCACATCTTTCTACAGCACTAGTACTGA
Source organism: Culter alburnus (assembly GCA_028476615.1). NCBI lineage: Eukaryota > Metazoa > Chordata > Actinopteri > Cypriniformes > Xenocyprididae > Culter > Culter alburnus. The sequence goes on from JAOTNS010001390.1 coordinate 286,386, forward strand.
GACCCCAGCCTGGCTATGTGCCCAAAGATCCTATCACTCCTTTCAAAGAACTGGCAGTGAACCTGCAAGCGTTGCCCCCGGAGTCCCTATGAGGCTGTCCCTGTTGAGTCCTCCGATCTGGCAGCCGGATGTGGCGGAGCGTCTGGAAGCAGGCCTGCGTCTGATGTATCCTTGATAACCAGTTCTAGGCTGGGTGTCCATATGTACAACCCTGAGGGGATCCCATATGTGTATTTTCCACGGTAAGCTCCTAAGCAGAAGTGTCTTTCCCTTGGTAGAGTCCACTCTGCTGTCTCTGCCATGTGTTGCATCCTCCCAAACCGGGTGAGAGCCACTCAGAGACCTCTGTATGTAGACAGCCCTACTGGGTTAGTCCATGTGTGTATACTCTACTAGACTTCTTGCAGGATGTGGCTTCCATAGTGTTCCTATTCCTATAGAAATGGTACGCTTTCCCAGTGTTATCCAAATTCATTGAGTGGGCAGTGTTTATTTCTCTGGGTAAGCTCTGTCCCATCTACGAGTGGGCCTAGGTGTCTTACACAGGGCACTGGAAGGCGGCAGAACCTGTGGCACTTAGGTATAGGTATAGGGATCCCAATTCATCAGTCTGTCTCCGACGTGACGCAGAGAGTGACCGACTGAAAGGGAACATCTCGATTATGTATGTAACCCTCGTTCCCTGAAGGAGGGAATGGAGACATTACGTCCCGTCGCCACAGCTGCTGTGTCGCTGCAAAAACGTGAAGTATGCGATGCAGCTGCTGCTCATTAAATAACCAAGCTGTGGGGCAGCGCATCTGATGCAAATATTGCACCGTATTGAACCGAGACGTTACATGCGTAACCTAAGACGTTTTCACCATAAGCATCAGCAAAACTGAGTCAATGTGAGTGAAATGTATCGAACTGTATTTGCACTGGTTATTTATGAAAAAAATATATCATAAGGTTTATTATAAGGTACACTGTAACCCTAATAATTTAGCAGGTAACTAGTTACATCAATTTTACATCAATTTTAACAAAATGTGCTTTTCACTATTGCCACAGTGTATGATTCATAGACTGTAGACTGTCCGTGACGTCACCCGTAGATTTCTGAAGAGCATTTTTGAAGCGAAAATGAGGCTGCTGCCATCTTAGCAGCACGTCACCGCACGTCACTCCCAGATAACTGAAAATGGGCAAAGAGGCGGGACGTAGTTGGAACTGATGTGCCTGGTTGCTGAAACCACGCCTGCCTAGCTCGACGTGACCATGTTAGCAGGCTAAAGAAGCTATATCGATCTTAGATAGTATCTAAAATATTAATAAAGATAAGTTATATAATTTAAAAGTTCTAAGGTTTACTATCTATGGTGTCTTTTTACGATATAGATGCTCCAGCACCAGTAATTTTAATTTGTGTCGGGTGTGCAAATGATAAAACGCAAAATCAAAACAGGACTCCATACCTTTGTAATGAAATAGAGATCGCAAGATGAATCCAATCCGTCGCATAAGCGTCCATTGAAAACAACATGAGGGTGAGTAATAAATGACATTATTTTCACTTTTGGGTGAACTAACCCTTTAAGTGCTGCAGAAAGAGAAGTTTTGTTAAGCTTTGGTAGAAAAAGGCAAAGCCTATCACTATATTTCATGGGAGTCTGTAATTATTTATCAGTGTTTTGTCATCAAACTGCAGCACATCATTTGTTCAAAAAGTCTTTTCACCATCAAACATCGCTGTTCTTCATCTTGTATCATTAATAAATGTGACACCATTCTCAGACAGGGCTATTGTTATGTGATTTTTACAGTTGTCTTTCAAATAATTTTGAAGTTAAGACACCAGTGGGGTTGTCTTAAAGTTAAGACAGATTTCGTTGAGTTAGAATGCTTCTGTAATGCCCTTTTCCTGTCTATAGTTATGATAAGATCATGCGCATAAGAAACGTCATTCTGTAATAGCTTTTGTCCTAAATGGGGTTCTAACTGAATTTGCCAGGGTTACCAAACAGATAAGATAAGATTCTAAAGTTAAGATCTTTCTGTAATACGCCCCCTGTAGTACTGTATATCTTTGATTCCCCCTCCTCCCCCTTTTTTAATTATAGTTTGTTGTATCTTCCAGTTCAATATATAATTCTACCATTGTGCTATAATAAGTTAAATCATTGCTTTGTGAAGTCAAATGTTTAATTAATGGAAATGAATTTTGTTGTAAATTGTATAAATGAGTAGAACTAAAACATTCAGTAATGCAATTCATTTGCTTGAGTTGATTGATGATACTCATAATACATACATATCAATAGTATACTGTTCATTTTGTGGGAATAAAAAGATTATGGCAATAGATATGCTGAGGTCATTTTTATCGTATTAAGTAGTATGAAGATCAGTATACTGTAAGTGTTTGTAAACATGGTTTGCATTGGTCTAAATGTTAATGACATTGGTCACTCTAATCGCAGAGAAGTGGCTTGTATATTCAAGTTTTTTTTTTTCCTCTTTTTCCGTCATTAAACATACTCAACCATAATCAATAGTTTAAAAAGTCTATAGGCATGTATGACAATAATCCATTGTTTTTCAAAATAATTTGACAATTTAGTGAATGCATTCATGTTTATTCAATTTGGTAGAAAATTAACTACAGTATACAGTGCATGAACATAGTAATAAAGCAGTCAATTGGAAAATATGTAATTTTTTAGATACAATTTTGTAAAATTAGTGCAATGGAACTAACAGCAGTCTTAATACTAATAGAGAGTAAGTTGTGAGTAGAATGAACTCAGGCACAAATGGTGAACAACAAAATAGCAAAAAAGAACTTGGTTAGAAATTTAGAGACTAACTTTTCTGCAGACTTGTATTTGACATCCTGGATGAAGAAAAAAAGAAGCTACAATAGACAATTTTACAACAGATAATTACCTTATAAAAAAAAACTCTTATTATAAATGTCTTACATCGAGTGTATTTGACCATCAGTATGTAGTAACTTTATTAAATTTAAAAAAATTCACAATTTGTGTTCTAATTTCTGTGGTTCTGAGACCATAAATAACAGGGTTACATATTGCAGGAACAAGGTGATACATTGCGCTAGTTAAGATACGGATATCTCGGGGGTATTGTAGCTACTCTATACCCAACAAATGCAGCAGTAACACTGATATAGGCTATTGCTATAGTCATCAAGTGTGTGGTGCATGTGTGAATGGCTTTGTGGCGGGATTCACCAGAAGGAGAGCGAAATATAACAACAAAAATGATGACATAAGAGCAGAATATCACAAAACAATCAGCGGATGTTAACCCAAAAGCTATTGTAAGAGCTAAATAGTTTTTAGAAATATCATTACAAGCTAGATTGACAACTGATGTATGCTCACAGAAACTGTGGTAAATCATATTTGTTCTACAAAAAGTAAGTGGCACAACTAGGCCAACCATGGCAATAATGACAACAGCGTTCCGAATGCTAAAAGCTGCAGAGAAAATAAGTGAGTTTGTCAAATTTACAAAATCATTGTAACGTAAAGGATAAATAATAGCAAAATATCTGTCCACAGCCATCCCGAGCAAGATGGTGGACTGAAAACAACCAGAAAAATGCAGACAAAACATTTGAATTAGACATTCATGTCGTGTAATTGTATTCCAGTCCCACAAAAAACTGACCAACATCCTTGGAATAAAGTATATCGGCACAAAAAAACCCAAAGTTGCGATCAGGCCAATTAAAATATACATGGGAGCATGCAATTTACTATGTTTTGCAATGACAATCATCAAAATGGCATTAGAAAATAATGTATAGATTAAGATGATGCAAAAAGGAATGAAGAGTAGTGGCCGGTACCCTTTAAGGTCTGTGAATCCAATTAACTGGAAATCATTAAAAGAGATGTTGTTTGATTGGTCACCCATTCTGCTCTTTAAATGTGTAGTACAGACCTTCAAAAAAAAAAAAAAAACAGCAGTTATTCCTCATAATTTGTAAACTGTTTAACCTCAAATACACTAAACATTTTAAATATATATAATGCATAGCTCAACAAAACAAAGACAGTAGATGGTTATTACCTATCCAACATATTAAGCATACAAAATCTTCAAGAAGAAATGAGCTAAAATATTGTTTTTCATATTTAGTTTAAAGCTCTCCTGTACTCCATTGATTATATATGTTCTCTGTTCTGTCTCTCCCTACCACTGAGCAAACTCTTCCCTGCTCTTAAATACTCTATCTTTCCCTCCCCCTGCATTGCATGGAGATTTGGGACTTGTTAAATTGGAACACAATTAGTCACAGCAAATGCTGTTTTTGTTGTTGTTTTGTTGTTTGGAAGCATTATCTTGCTTCAAACATTTAGTAATATAACTCTTGATTGATATTGATGAACTATAGAACTTATTTTAAATTTAAATGAGATGAACACCCCTGAGTTGAATAATTGACATTATTCTGCCCCTATTTCTCTTTTAAAACAGGATGCTAATCATAGGTGAATTAATTAAACTGCATCATTTTACCAGATACATCATTCATTTTTCACATTATATGGAGTAAGCTGTTACAATGACACCCAATCAACACTGATTTGAGAAGAGTATATTATGGTTTGAAATGAATCTAAATGATCTATAATTAAAAAAAGGAAACATTCTTAAAATGTATTAATGTATTTAATTGTTTTGCAGCATAAATTCAGCGGTAAAATAAATAATAATAATAATAATAATAATAATAATGAAAAATAACTGCATAGTAAAAGAAAATAATAATAATTTGTTCCACAACATACTCTACACATCACAACTGACATGTTCTAATGAACAAGGCTGATTTAGGTACATTTTAAAATTCCTAACAAAATAATGGTTTCTGGTCTCCATCCAGAAAAAAGTGGCTGGCCGCACACTGAATCAAAAAAAAAAAAAATATTATATCAATTGCATGGTGCAATAAGGTGCAAAGTACAAGTGAGTTAAAAACAGAGGAGCAGAAGTTTCAGCAGATTGCTATCCTCAGTGCTCAAAATGCAACAAACAATCACCCTCTTTCTAGAAAGACAAGCAATTCAGAGCCATCAGCTTAATCCAATTATCACAATCATCAATTAGCACCAATAACAATCAATTATCATTAATTAAGTGTCACAGCAAGAGAGTCTGAAAAGCAATGAGCATAGCACAAACTACATGAAATATACATTCAAAGCTATGAAAACAACAATAAGTACTACAAAAATGACAAGAAACAAGAAAGTTCAAGTTCTTCATTCATGCCATCGGAAATAAAGATTTAAGTTCAAAATCCAAATGCCTCCCTCTGCAACAATCTCTCCTCTTCGAGGTCGATCCCGGGAACTTGTCATCAGAAGGTTTAGCAAGATTGAAGTGACGATAGATGGGAGATGTATCATCCCGGTTTGTGTGATCATTCTAGTGTGTAAGCAGTTTTACCAACATATACAGAACAAAGGACAAATGATAATATAAATCACATATGTACTCTTGCAAGTTATCAATTGTTTCTTATATGTTTTGTGTACAAGGATGTACAATGACTGACATTTGACATATTTTGTGCAGGTACCTGTAGCATGGACAAATTACCTGGGCATCATCTAGGGTGGTCAGAAGAGACATGATGTCTGCATGAACGAGCTTATCTCTCAGACTAGAACTCCTAGAAGAAACAAAGTGGTGGTCATTAAACATACAATAACACTTTGAATGATGTTGTGACTCTTAATAATCCTCCTGATATCATTACTCAATGGACTAAATGTGGATTTAAAACACATGAATAGCTTTTTTGCTTTAATTGCAATCAAGTTACTTTCTTCACGTTCTCGTAAACTGCGCACCTTCTCAAGTGCACTGTCAAGCCACTTAGTGGATATCCAGATATCTTAAATTGACTATAGGGTAACCCACGTTTAAAGAAGTTGGGGGGTAATGTTGTTCTTAGCTGTATCTTTTTCTAAAAAGAGAAAACAATCTGTTTGTCAACAATTGATATACAAGTATCCAAAAAATTGACATTTGTAATTCCAACATCATGTGTGAACTTAATCGAAGGTCTAAGGCAATTCATATATAGAACAAATGCTTCAAAATCTCTTGCAGAACCTTTGTAAATAACAAGACAATCATCAATGTATCTCTTAAACAGAATGATATTGTCAAAAAAAGGATTGTTATTAAAAACATATCTATCCTCCAAAAAGCCCAGATATAAATTGGCATAGTCGGGAGCCATAGTGGCCCCCATGGCAGTCCCCTCAATCTGTAAATAATACTGGTTTTCCAATAGGAAATAATTCTTAGTGAGAACCATTTCAGCCATTTCAATGATAAATTTAGATGGAAGGGCATCGTCTTCCACACGTAAATCAAGAAAATGTTTAAGGGCCAATAGGCCTTCATGATGTGGAATATTGGTATATACTGAAGTCACATCCATAGTTGCCAGTATAACATCCTGTTCAACATATTGAATAGTTGATAGACATTGGAGGAAATCTGCTGTATCTCTCAGATAACTGGCAAGTGATGTGACTAACGGTCTCAGAACAAAATAAACAAAATTCAAGAGTGGTTCAGTCAAAGTTTATTACGGCTACTATAGGCCGTCCTGGTGAATTAATCAAGCTTTTATGTACCTTGGGTAGGATGTAGAACACTGGCCTACTTGGAGAACAATTGAACAAGTATTGCATCTCTTTATCAGAGATCAGTAGATGAGCATGTGCTTTCTGAAGAAACATCTCAATCTCCCTCTGAAACTGGGCCGTTGGATCTGATGGTAAGACTTGATAATAGCTGGTATTATCTAATTGACAAAGAGCCTCCTGAATATAGAGAGCTCGAGGAAGGATCGCCAATCCACCAGGTTTAATTACGATATCTTTATTATGACAGTTTATCAATGGCCTCTTTTTCAGAAAGAGTCAAATTAGACTTTTTGTTCTGAGATGACGATGACTGATCAAATAAATTAGTCACATCCCTTTCCACTAGCCTACAATATGTATCAATAGAGGAATTAGATACAGATGGACAAAAGGTACTGGTAGGTTTGAATTCAGCTCGGATATTACACACGTGCATTTTTTGATCTACTGGAGCATTTTTATAGAAGCATTTAAGTCTTAGTGTCTGAAAAAACTTGAAAAGTTCAGTCTTGTGACAAAAGGGTCTGTGGCTTTATATGGAACAGAACTTAAGCCCTTATTAAGCAGACTTACTTCTTGTGGATGCAATTCTTGACCTGCAAGATTAAAGATGAGACTGTCTTTAGGCGGGTTCATCTCTTCCAATCTGGTTGTCGAGTGTTTCCTCTTACCCCCACGCCTCCCCCGTTGAGTGGTCTTCTGCGAAGTTGGTATTGACATGACATTCTTCGATGATTTTCTGTGTCGCTTGTGTGATCGGATAAAAAATCCACATCACTGTCTCCACTTGATGCAAAAGTGAATAGATTCTCATCTTCAAACCTGAGGGTCTGGTGAACGTACGGTTACAGTTAAGCCAGGATAGACTGTTATCTTTGAAGTCCAATGTATCTCTGCGAAATTTCCGTATCTTCTTCTGTTGTAGGTCTTGTTTAAATTCTGCTAAGGAGGTATTCAGCAATTCCACTTGTTTATTGAAGGTAACTTCACTGTGGAGGCTTTGGTTTCTTCAATATCTACTCTCACCTTTGTGAGTTCCTTCTGTGTGAATTCAATGACAAGAAAAGTGAGATCCAATTATGCTTTATTCATGATTTCACACCATTTCTTGCAGAACTCAGGATCTCCTCCACCAATCGAGGGTGCCTTTTGGATTCTCAGACCTCTGGGAATTTGACTTGCTCTCCAGTATTCACTAACAGTTGAACCATGCAAAGTATAGCGGATCTCTTTCTCTAGGAGGTGCTTATAATGATTCATAGAATTTTGAATTGTTTCTGAATGCAGGACACTGATTTCAGCTCTAGGAAAAAGGATATCTTCAGAATCTTCAGGATTGTAGGTGAAGGTTGTTGCTTTGGAATCCGTGATTAAGTTGATCTCAGCAAAAGACGACATCTTCAGTTATAAATAGAGCAGCATACACATAAAAAGTATAAATCAAAGAAAGTTGTTGTGCTCTCAGTTGAAAAATATTTTTTTCCCTTCAGGTGTGTAGAACCAAAAAATATAAACTTGAGCAAAACAGAAAAAGTGGCTGGCCGCACACTGAATCCAAAAAAAGACTGAAGTCTAGAAAAATACAAAATGTATTATATCAATTGCATGGAGCAATAAGGTGCAAAGTGCAAGTGAGTTAAAAACAGAGGAGCAGACATTTCCTTCCTAGAGCAGATATGATGAAATCTTAAAAATTCCTGGTCTCCATCCACCTTCACTGTCTGGGAAAAGCAGCATTCTGTATGACAAACTATATCTTTTTGTGTTTTGCATGTGTAATTGTGTAATATTCCAAATAAGTGGAAGTGTCATAGCAGGAAGGTTTTCTATATTCTTCCTGTGTTGATGTCGGTTGTGGGTTTTCCCCATAATCCAAAGACATCCAGGGTTTTTCCCCTACCTACAGTTTGAGACACCGCGATAGGCTCTAGCATGTCGACTAATTGATTAAGGGCTGTTTCTTCAATAGTTACTAACCATGGAAAAGCAACTTCCCATTTGACATTTTTGTTTCAGACATGCAAACCTGAAAACACATGCACACATGGGGATATTCATGTAAATTGTTTATGTTCATTAACATTTTCAGTTTGAAAACATGGTCATGAGTGGCCAATTATGAGCAGATGAATCCAGTAGATGGTTGTTTAATTAATTTTGGAATGGTTCTAATTGACCCTTTCTTTGCACACTTGATCGCTGTGGGATTTTGTGATGATCCCTGAGCTCATTTAATCTGTTGGCACTGCTTAATTTAGAGCCCTTTCATTGGAGTTAGCATAATGAGTATAATGAGTATAATGAGCCTTCTCATGTAAACAAATAGTGACAATGTATAGGAAGTGTCATCATAATTTAATTTGTAGTTGTTTTCATGGGACTTATGAAATGAATATGCACAGATATTAGAGGTCAAAGTTGTTTATAGGAGGCTGCTTTCATCCAAAACGTAGTACACTAAATGCAGATATAATGTAGTCATCCGGGAGAAAGCTGCGGATTAAGCATCTTTCAGGGAATCAGTTGTAATGACTAAATACTGGACCTAAATATAATTAGCCTACTGAATACATTTTGCCAAAACCATATCTTACTTGTGAAAAAAAGCTGATGAGAAGGTTTGTTTGTGTGCAGCTAACTGTACTGATACAGGATTATTTTTGTATTGTTCATATGCAGTTAACTGTAATAAAACAGGATTGTTTTTGGATTGTTCAGAGTTATAACTCTGCTTCCCGATCCCCCCATTTTAGGTGTGAAGCAACAACTTGATTGTTAGCAGGACAGATATGTAATCTCCAATTTGAATCTCCAATTTCATAGAAAAAAATCCATTTATTACAGAGTATCCATTTATTACAGTGTACTATATGCAATAATGAACAGAACAGCAATTGGTACGTGAATAATGGGTGATTCCCAAAAGTTTTCCTGAAACTTACAGACTTTAACATGGTTATGATCACTATTTCTGACTTGAAAAACACTTTATAGGACTACAAACATTTCTATTTCAGTAGCTGACATTATAGACAAAGTGTCAAATTCAATGACTGCTCAGACACTTAAATCTTTATTGTAGAGACCTTTACAATGGAAACTCTGTTAATATTTATTTTAAACATTTTCAGTAAAGCACTCCTTATTTCTTTTGTTCGCACACCATAAATGATTGGATTGACACTTGCAGGGAATACTATATACATAACACCCAGAAAGGTATTAACATCAATTGGGATTGGAATGTGAAGATTTCGTGAGAGAAAGGTAATACTACCCACAAAGTAAAAACACATCATAACCATTAAGTGTGTACCACAGGTATGAAAGGCTTTCCAACGATCATCTCCGGCTGCAGCTCCCAACACAACATGCAAGATTTTCACATAAGAGAAGAAAATAACAGATATGTCAATCCCCACAAAACAGATTATCACAACTAAACCCATTGCATTATTTTTGCTTATTGAATCACAGGCCAGGCTTACAAGAGCCATGTGGTCACAGTAGCAATGATGGATAACATTAGACCCACAAAAAGACAAAGTTGAAGCCAAAACAACTAGTGTAAACATTATAGCGCCGCTTCTGATCAATGTAAAAATAAGCAGTTTCAAAAACATGGATGAGTTCATGATTTCAGTGTAATGCAATGGCTTGCAAATGGCCGCAAAGCGATCTAAAGCCATAGCTAAAAGTATGGTGGATTCAACAGAAGAAAAAAAATGAGTAACAAACATTTGTGTCAAACATCCAGTTAAAGATATTTCATTCAAGTCAAAGAGGAAACCAAGAAGCATTGCTGGGATAATGGCAGTGGGTACAATGATGTCGACAACCGCCAAAGCAGACACTAGAATGTACATCGGACTGTGAAGACTTTCTGTATTTTTGATCACAAAAAGCAACAAAGAATTCCCCAGCATGACTAAAATGTAACTTAGAAAAAATGGCAGAAAAAGCAGACGTCTGTATTTGTAGATCTCTGGAAATCCCATAAAAAAGAACTTTGTATGCGAGATGTTTGCTCCTTGGAGTTCCTCAATCATGGCACTCTGAATGTGGTTGTCGCAACCTATTTTTACAGCGTAAGTACAAAATGATTATTTTTATCACTTGATGGAATTAAATAAACATCATGTATGAAATGAGACATGTAGTTTAGCAACACATTGTGACCTCTATATTAAATGGCCATTATCAAATATTTAACTACTCCATGAATTGGAAACTAGAAACAATTACTCCAAATTACAGCAAATGTATCATCTATAAAATATCCACCAATTGTCTGGTACATTCTCCTATCTCAGCCTTTCCTAAACTTTTTTTTCAAGAACATTCTTATTGGCACTTCGTGACTTTGTACCCAGGCTATTTCTCATCCTGCCTGCATAGGTAGTAACTACAACAATGTACTTTTTTTTTTTTAAATTAAAAGACCTGTGAACAAAACAAATAAAAATGTATTTTTGATAGTTAAAACTGGCAAAAATTGCAACATCACAACAATCACATTTCTGGTAACTACCTAAAAAACAAAGAGAATTCTTAGACATACAAGTTTATTTTCAATGGAAATTCCTATGTTTACATAAAAAAAAAAAAAAAAAAAAAAAATCTGTTTTTCTGTTTACTTTGGTCATAATTGCTCAGATTCAACTGCATGGAAACATACCTGCCTGAGTTTCTTGGTTTCTCTGTCGTTTGGTCATTCACTGTAGAGCATGGGCCCCCATTAAGACCTGTAGCCACTCGAATGGGAGCATATATACAGTGAGTTTGATCTCTGCTCCCATAGGAATAAGACAACACTGACCTTGTATATATTGTAATGACCTCATTCCATCCACTCAAACACGCAGAAGAAGATATTGTTCCAGGAAGACTGAACCAATTACTTGATCATTTTTGTCTGGGTTAATTAGCTCTGCTGAGGGGGGTCATGTTTGTGTTTTCAGTTGCTATAGCATAGATAGTGTAAGTGCAACAGAATAATTAGCTAAAGAGTGTTACATCAAAGTTTTACGTTATTTAATTTTTCTTTAATTGTCCAGTAAGGCAGTGTAAACTCTTGCAACATCATTGACACCATCACTGATTTAATGTAGCATCTCCTTGCAACCAAGGAAGTAATAAAATAATGAAATAAACATTTTGAGAAAGAAAAAAGAATTTGCACATATGTGTTCTAAAAAGAACTTTAATGAATAGGAACTATTACGTTATTCTGAAATCATGAACTTTTTTTGAACAGCAGCTATATGCTTGCCAGAAATTCACTGTAAAAAATACAGTGGCAATGTTTCAGGTATTACAGGATTACATATCGGTACGACTGTGCCTGTATATTTCACAATATAAAATGTACATTTCATTAATGATATAACGTTAATACTTGAACTACCAAAATCAGCTTTTTACCTTAAAATTTACTGATAACCACAAAGATAATACAGGTGGTACAACACATAATAAATCAGAGTTCATCGTAAGTGGCCCACCTATACTTCAGTTTCATAAGTGGTTATATGGATGTTTGTTTCATGTGTCTGCAAGTGTATAAACTAACTTGGTAACACTTTATAATAACTTTTATTAATAAATCATTAATGAATATTATGTAATGCTTAACAGATCATTAGTTAATACATATTAATATAGCTAGAAACACGAGATAATGTGCTTGTTAATGTTTGCTAATGAACTTATTACCTAATGATTAACAGATCATTATTTCATGTAAATTAAAATACTTACAAATGTCAGTAAAGTTTCAATTCTTAAACATGTTATACAATGATTAATATATTTTGTTAATGCACAACACATTTGCTGCCATTGTGGTATGATGTGGGTAAGGTTAGGAATAGGTTTGGTGGTATAGGAGGGTTTAGGGTTGGTTAAGGAGTCAGAAGTGTACAGGGTCAATTCGATTACTATAAGGCAACACGGTTTGATCTGCTTATATTACATTGTTTTGATAAAGTATTTTCTTGAAAATGTGATTTGATTTTTCCTGTTAATGTATGATTCAAGCAATATCCTGTTCAATGATATACAGTAATGCACTAATATAATAAAAAAATGTTTTGCACACAAAATACAATGTGTGTTATGTCTTTAGCAAGCATTTAGCTAGTAGCTAAATGCTTGCAAGCATTTAGCTAGTTTAGCAAGCATTTAGCTAGTTTAGCTAAACTTAACTAACCACCCTTTACACAAACGTTGTTACAGCAGCTAAAAGTCTAATGGCCATAAAGATACTAAATAATTAGTTTGGGTATTACAAAAACATGAACTAATGATGATTAATAAATTATTTGTAAAGATGTGTGAATAGGGTGAATTCAGGGTGTTACCGAGTTGCATAATAAATATACATTATGAAAATATCCGAGATGGCTTGAAGAACACAGGTAAACCATACACTCTCGCAGATTGTGTTTATTGTCTTCATATTTAATAAGTCAAAGCATTTCTATCTTTTTATTTAGCTACAGTGATATTTGTATTCAGTGTTGGGAGTAATGCATTACAAAAGTAATTAAATTACATGAATAATATCAATAATTAACGATAACGGACTCACGCATGCCTAATGTACAACCTAATGTTACTGTAATCGTCTTTACCTTCATTACAATCATAATTTATCAAAACTTTATTAGCGACACTGGTTTTCTTTATCCAACTGAGAGATGTAGTTTGCATATACTACTGATGTGGTTGGGTGTTTTGAGCCACAGTCTGTATTTCACACAGCGCAATGAGAAACGGCGTGGGCTGCTCCGAAACATTCGCACAATATGGTGTTTGTTAATATTTAATTTAATGTATTAATAATACAATTAATGAACAATATTAATATATTTAAATTAATTTTAAGTTATCCCAAAAAATGTATCTCCAAGCCCTGGAGGATCATTCTACACAGTCATTATGCGATACCACATCGCCCTCCACTGGATGTATAATGGGCAGCAATAAACTACATTTTAGCATATTATGCCATCATACTTCTGTGGTTATCTAAATTTGTTTCAAAGTCAGATTACTTCTTATTCCTTCTTAAAGAGGCTGTTTGATTTGGTTTAGCCATGAATGTTAATTAATGCATTAACTACCAAACATGTACTAACATGTAGTTAAGGCTGCTGTTATTCATTTATGAATCCATGATGACTCCAGTCGTAGTTAATGTTGGGTCTTCATTGGTTCATGATTAGTTCATGCTTTCAATACTCATTAGTTCATGCTGAATTAAGTATTCAGGTATTAGTGCATGATTATTCATGGACCCTTATTGTAAAGTGTTACCAAATTGCATTTTTGTCAAAGACTATGCCTGGAACAGATTCAAAACGATGATGCAGATTTCAAAACAAAGATGTAGGCTAGTGGATCGAGTCTTTCAACACCCCCAAAACTTCAAAGGCGTTTCCTCATGTTGGGTTCATTAAATCATTCTGTAACATGTGATTTACATGCTGTTTAATGTTTGATGATCACGTTATTTTACATTTGCGTGAGCAATCTTCTATCACTTGTTTCAGGTTCTTCTCCTGTGTTTTGATCCGGAGATTCTGTAGCTACTCTTTCAGAAGTTTCGTAACAGCGCCCCCTACCATATAACAGTGAAAACATGGATAGCTGGAAAATTCAGTCAATGGTGGGGAAAGAGTAAAGTAGATTTTAAGTAAATTCCTACACTACCAGTAGACTAGTCTACGCAAAAATTCAGACACAACATATCTGTTTTCTTTATAAATCAATATTTTCAAACAATGTAAGTTTATAAGACTGTGTGTAAAACTATGTAAAAAAAAAAATAGGCTAGGCCTACTCAATCAAAAGAGTAAACACAGTAAAGACTGAGAACAAGTATAGGCCAAATATACTTAGACTTTTCTGTCATTATAAGTCAAGTATACTTCAGTGCAATTAAGTATATTTCTGAAAAGTATATAACTGAAAGTATCCTTTCTTATTTTTAGTTTAAAAGAAGTGTACTAATAGCACACTTTTTTTCGTAAAGGAAGAGAAGAATTAGAGCTAACTCTGGATGATTCAGTATTTTATACAGACAGTATCAGTCCTCAAATACATCCTGAAAGATACTAGCAGATTCCAGAAATTTGTTGTCAACGGATTTTTGACTATCAGAAATCTGTCACAGAAGTTTCAGTGGTGCCACTTCAAACCATGATGATGCTGATGGCGAGGCGTAAGCTCTTTTAAGAATGATGGAAGATGGTTGAGAGGGTCAGAATATTTGCTGCTACTGGCCTGAATTGCCTCAAGAATCACTTTGCATCTCAGACAGTGATGCGGGGATAGAGAAACAACTGCTGTTTTTAGTATCACTACAGCTAATCCAACTTCATTCAGTCAGCTAATAGAATATTTCTCTTCATGGGAGAAATTGTGAAGAGCGACCACATGGCTGTTGAAATATAGGAATGTACTCCTGTGTACTCCTCCAAAAAGCAGAAGCTATTTTTTCACAGCATATCAAAGCTCAAGAGTTGCTTCACAACCACATGACCAAAATCAAATCCCAGCTTGGTGGCCAAACTCTTTCAGTAGAAGATCTTGTAATTGCTGAAGAATCCCTGGTTCATCATGATCAATAACAGAACTTTCAAGATGAAATGACTTTGCTGAATAAAGGTCATGCTGTGAAAATCAGTAATAGGATATACAAGCTGGTCCAATCCTAGCCAATGGCATCAAGAGTCAGTGGAAGGTTGAGCAGGATGGCAATGCCAGAAGAGTTCATCTAGCTGTTATACCCAATGATAATCATCTGTGTAGACTAATAATGAACCATATTCACAAAATGTCAGATCACTGTGGTAGAAGCAAACTGCTTGCTAAACTCCATGAAAAATACTGAATTACCAAAGGTAATGCACTGCCAGAAATAGTCATTAGAAATTGACTGTTCTGTAGACATTGGCATGGATCTGTAATTGAAAATTCTTTATTGTCAAATGTGTGTTGAATGTAAACTCCTCTTAGGAATTTAACTATTCAATGTGAATTTATCTGAGAATATTCTTAAATAAGGAAATCTTTTCAATGACTGGTCCATGCCTATGTTGTCATCCAAAGTGTTGTGAACCATCTTTAAGTCTGAAACTTAAGATTTAGTCCTACACTTCACTGAAATTAGTCTTTTCTTCCACATTAATACAAGTTATATCTCGAAAAACATGCGTGAACATCAAAAGGTATGTTGAAAGATACAGTACAACTTACCGGAATATATCATCTCTCATGTAATCACTTTATCTGTGTTTCAATCGCGGGAAGACATCAATAAAACAGCTTGAGAACAATGTCATTTACCAATGTCATTAGAACAATTTACCTCAGGAATGTTTTCCAATGTTCATAGTTCTATAAAAACACTAGAGAGGAGCTTATTACTGTTAATTATATGTTTGAATAAGTTTGCCATGAAGACATGGCAGTTTGCTTATGAAAACTACCTTATGTGCTGCTGTGTTGTATACAAACATTTCAGTTTTTATTTGAGTGTAATTATTATATCTGAAAATAACAACAGATATATTATATTCAGCTGTTATTTAATTATAACCTCTAATAATATAGTGTACCAAATGATAGGGTTCCCTGTATAGTTTGCAGCATTATTTGGGAAAGATTTATTTTCCTTAAGAAAAATCAAACTATTGGCATCGGCCGATATCATTCTGAATAATTGGCTATCATATCGGCAGAGAAATTTAGTATCGGTGCATCTCTATTTTTAATCCTCCTTTAGGTTCTCATCATGGATGTGTATGGGAACGAATCATTCAAATCCTCAAAAATACCTTATATTCCATCCTGAGACAGCAGACTCTTGATGATGAAGACCTACAGACTGCTATATGTGAAGTGGAAGCCGTACAGGGTTAGTTCACCCAAAAATGAAAATTCTGTCATTTATTACTCACCCTCATGCCGTTCCAAACCCGTAAGACCTCGTTAATCTTCGAACACAAATTAAGATTTTAGTTGAATCCGATGGCTCCGTGAGGCCTCCATAGGGAGCATGGACCACTTCCTCTCTCAAGATCCATAAAGGACTAAAAACATATTAAATCGGTTCATGTGAGTACAGTGGTTCAATATTAATATTATAAAGCGACGAGAATATTTTTGGTGCGCCCAAAAAAAACCCGAAATAAACGACTTATTTAGTGATGGCCGATTTTCAAAAACAATGCTTCTGGAAGCATCGGAGCACAGATGAATCAGTGTGTTGTGTTATACACAACCACAGTGGGTTTGTTTTATGTCCAATAAACTGTTGCTAGTTGTAGTTGGGAAACTGTTCTTCTCCATTTCGTTTGTGTTGTTTGACTGTCAGTCCCAGTGCATGAACCCTGGGATATATAGTGGGGGTAGGGGTGTCAGCTCTGTGAGCTGTTATTTGTGGTGTGCAGGTGCTTGGCAGTGGTGTGGGGGTAGCTGATCTTTCACCTGCCAGCAATGGTGTTGCAGGCCTCTGTATGGCAGGAAGGGGATTGAAAGTTGTAGTTAGTTCAGACAACTCTGGCTCCACATCCTCCTCAGCCACAGTCATGTCCAGAGCTTCCGGCTAACTCTGCAATGTGTGTCTGGAACACAAATTAAATATATTATATTATATATTGGCACCAACTTGTATGTATTTTGTAGATTACACACAAATAATAATATACTCATTCTAACTGAAACAATATTTTGTAATAACTGTCCATAAAATAAAATAAAATAAAATAAAAAATAGAGTAAGATATGAGGTCAACAAGTGACATACTAACCTTCTAGGCTGCATGTATGGCAACAGAAATGACATTACTCTATCGTACTTCCATTCCCTGATTATGCCACCTGCAGAACCACTGGGCAATTTTTTTTGCTTCTTGTTTCTGTTAAAAGCATCTCTCAACAACTTCCATCTTCGCTTTAAAACACATAAATGTATATTAATAGAGAATTTTACATGTATATACTGCATATGTTATACAGGGAAAAAAAAAAACTTGTTATATTTATTTGTCTTTAACAGATTTCTGGGAACTGGAGAGAGCTTCACCAGCCTGGCCTTCCAGTACCGTCTAGGGAAAAGCACCATTGCTGAATCTGTCCATATGACTTGTAGAGCAATTTAGCAGCAAATGATGGCGTCACAGTTCCCTAGACCAACAGAGCACATGTGGAGAGCCATAGCGTCCAAATTTTGGGAAAAATGGAACTTCCCAAACTGCCTAGGTGCTATTGATGGGAAGCATGTTACCATTATGTCACCTGCACATTCTGGTAGCTTGTTTTTTAATTACAAGCGAACTTTCTCTATAGTTCTTCTAGCACTATGCAGTACAGATTTACATTTGTACAGGTCGGAGACTTCGGCAGAACAAGTGATGTTGGAGTGTTCAGTGGTTCTGCTCTCGGGAGAGGCAAGGAGGCCAAAACTTTGTCTGTCCCTGCTGACTGCCCTTTGCCTGGATCTGATGTACAAGGCCCAATGCCATACACCATGGTGGGTGATGCTGCATTCCCACTGAAAACATATTTGATGAGACCTTTTCCAGGGAACAGAATCCCACGATGGAGACAAATGTTGAATTACCAATTGTCACGAGCAAGAATGGTTGCCTTTGGCATTCTGTCATCCAGATGGAGGGTACTCCATACACGGATCAACGTGAAGCCAGACAATGCTTACTCTATTGTAACTGCATACTGCATTCTTCACAACTTCCTTACAAACCCATCGGACAATCAAATGTGGCTGGATGAGGCAGAAGAGAGAGGGGAAGTGCTAGTACCTGCTACAAACATGGGTGGAAATAGGGGATGCAGAGAGGCTTACGATGTGCGGGAAAAACTTGCACATTTTTCAGCTCCCCTGAAGGTACAGTGTCCTGGCAGGACAATATGGTGTAGGGTTTATTTGCAAGCAAATTTACCAAAGGACATCCTGAAAACCAATTTAATACACTGTTTTAAATTCTGTGTATTGCAAATGTTGGACCCACTTTATATTAAGTGGCCTTAACTACTATGTACTTACATTTAAATTAATCATTTAATACAATGCAATATTGTGTACATACATTTTTACATTGTACTTATATTTAAAAAACCTGCATGTAATGACATCTGTAATTAATTTCTGTAATTACATTTATAATTACACTGTTGACCCATCTCTTAACCCTTACCCCTACCCTTAAACCTACCCATACCACCAAAGCTTCCCTAACCTACCTGTATCCCACTCAATAGCTGCAAAGTGTTTTGCAATTCAATAGAACCAATAAGTACATTGTACTTATTTTTTGATGTAAGTACATAGTAGTTAAGGCCACTTAATATAAAGTGGGACCGTTTTTTCTTACAATGATGCTACAATTTTACACATTGTTCTATGTAGCCAACACATGTTTCTGCTGAACATTCCAATGTATTAGAGGAAAGTGGCAGGCTTTTGAGGTTGTGGTGAACCTAGAACTGTAAGTACTTTGACATATTTTTTGTAAAAAAAAAAAAAAAAAAAAAAAAAGGTAGAATAAATTGTGAATTTAATATCTGAATTATATTATTATATATTACCTTTTTGATATTTTAACATTAGCTCTAACCTCCATGAAAAACTTTTATATGTTGATACACAGAATGACACATCAAATACATACATTACCCATCATAAACAGCTTATAGATAATTCATAAATGTATACAGCAAACTTCTTAATAGAAGTTAGAAGAAATTCTTAATAGAGACAATGTAAATGAGCAAACTCTCAAAAATGGAAAAAAAAGATGCAGATCATAGATGTCTATACTGTAGCTATGTGTGCTAGGCCTATATTAATCTGTCTATGCTATTTGCCTATCTATATTGAGTTGTTTGCTCGGGTGCCACGAAAGCGTCAAAAACACTATAATCTTTCTATTTCCTCTAGTTTCGAGCGTTCAGAATGCTTGACTAGGCGTCTGACGATATTCCGTGACTCGTGTGGGCCGCTGTTGGGAAACTTCTTGTCAAAGGATCTGAGGCTGGTATCCGAGGATGTGCGCTGTGGAATACCCCACCGGCTCGGAGAAAGGTGGTTGTCCATTGGCTGTTTATCGTCATTTTTGTCCACAGCAACGTCCATTAACTCCATACTTCGTGCGAAGGCATCTTTCAGGTTCATTGAGACAATGCTTCCGTTCCTCTTGGCTCGTTCTAAGGCCTCTCTTCTCTTGATGGCTTTCTCCTGTCGTTTCTGTTCCTTGTAGAACTCGGAGAAGTTATTCACAATAATAGGGATGGGTAAGGCAATGACCAGCACTCCAGCAATGCAGCAAAGTCCACCGACTATTTTGCCAAGTAGAGTCTGGGGGTAAATATCTCCATAGCCCACTGTCGTCATAGTGATTGTAGCCCACCAAAACGAAGCTGGGATACTGGTAAATTTGGTTGCATCCTCATCCTTCTCTGCAAAGAAGACCAAACTTGAGAATATCATGATTCCCATGGCTAAGAACAATATGAGTAAGCCGAGCTCATTGTAGCTGCGCCTGAGGGTGAATCCAAGAGACTGCAGTCCTGTCGAATGTCTCGCCAACTTCAGAATCCTCAATATTCTCATGATGCGGAATATCTGCACCACCCTCCTCACGTTCTGGAACTGCAGCACACTTTTGTTGACTCGGTCAGAAAAATAGTGACATAGTAGGGTAATATAGCTAACAAGTCAATGACATTTAGTGGCCCTTTGAAGAATTTCCACTTGTTTGGTGATGACAGGAAGCGCAGGAGATACTCCATTGTAAACCATGCGATACACACGGCTTCAACATGAGCGAGTTGAGGATTGTCATTGGCTTGGCCAAATTCGTCTGTCACTTGGAGTTCGGGCAAGGTGTTCAGGGACAGTGCAACTGTTGAAAGAACGATGAACAGAATGGATATGATGGCCAATATCTGCAAGAGAAAGAAAAAAGAAGCTTAAGTTATTTTTTTTTTTTTTATGTTTAACATTCTTGGATCATATGAAATATGTACAACTCTTCTCAATTATTGCAATGCTCTCGCTTAATCTGATTCTTAAAGCCATGTTTGTTGTCACAGCTTTTAATCACCAAACTTTTTTTTGCATGCCTGTTCTTGTGTGCTTTATGCATCTCCAGCATCAAGATCAATTTTCCTGGTCCTAAAAACGCAGTAAATCCATTTTGCTATGACAAGAAGAGTCATTTTCCGTGTGTGTTCTGTTTGTGTGCAGTAGGTGGGACTGGAAACCATAAAAATAAGCTTATAAATAAAACCGGGGCAAAAATAGCATCCCATTTTCTTTGATTACCTGTGTAAAAACAGACCTCACTGAATGAGCGAGCATATGCAATGAATATTAAACATGAGCATGAATGAAGTGACACAGCTCTTTGCCCGTAAATGGCTTCAGTAAATGAACGAGTGGGAGGATCAAGCGTGAGAAGACCTTCCTGCCCGTATTGACCAAATGCAGGCTGAGCTTTTCCAGTCAGAGCAGGTCAAAGACAACAGCCGTCCCTTCACCCACGTATCTCTCAATGCACCCTAGTAGTTCATTCAACATGTACCATTTGTCACCCTTCCACAAGCTGTGTTAAATCATGGCCTTACCATGCTTTTACTAAGTAAAAAAAAAAAAAAAAAAAAAAAAAAAAAGATAACTAAGGGTCGCCTTTTTAAAGACAGTCCTGGCAAATTCTTTGTTCTCGCAATGATTGCTTTTTCCTTCTTTAAAGTCTGGCAATCCAGTGAAAGAGGGATTTGGTTATATGCAACTCGTCACATGGACATGCCACCTGACGTACTGTAATAATGTTCTTTATCTTGTATTCCTTTGTAATCTCCTGCATCTTCAGATGTTTTGCAAGATTGTGATGATACGCACACAAAATAAACTCAGGGCTCAGCTACAGAACAAGCTGAAAATTCAAATGATTAAACATCTCTAGAATTTCTGGCCCCTTTTGCATAATTCTAAATAGTAAATCAGTTATTTAAGAGTCTCATTTATGTAATTTATCTTCCTTTACAAATATTGATTCCTGGCCAATGTAAAACCACATGCTAATGCTCCATTTCCTGTGGTGTACCATGACTCTATTACATAAGCCAGTGCAGTGAACAGCTTTGAAACTGCAGAAGACAATGCTTACGTGCTCTGCTTTTTGGAAAACAAAAAATAAATACAAAAACGAATATATTGATCAGAATATTCAGAAGTATCAAATTGTAATATTAAAAAATAATACAAATTATAATAATATTTTTTTAATTTAAATTTAAATGAATATTCCATTGCTACTGCTATCATTATTTACCATGAGAAACAAGTCTTGCATTTTTTTTGTTTAACTCTTCTAACCTAAAAATGTATTTGATAAATGTCAAATTAATCTCCATGGGTCAAAATAGCAGCGGATGAAAGGTGACTATTATTCTGATGGTGGTGGAAAGAAGGTCTCCAGGAGTATTAGGGTTAATGAATCAAATCTTCCATGACAGACCTAGAACCTTTCAAATGAGAGGAGGATTGATATTCATTACGAGAGAGTTCTCTTAATGATCTCTTGCGCAGTTCAGGTGATTCTGAAGGGTGCATAGCTTTCTCTGACCTTGGTGTGTCAGAGGACTGAACAATCTCCTTTCTTTGTTGAATTTTGTCAGGATTATACTGAAATTGTGCACACCGTGCCACTAATGCAATTAATAGCAAGTTTG